>CM053790.1:782648645-783131145 GCA_028749045.1 Cupressus sempervirens | reverse complement strand
TTTTTATGTTGTCTTAACAACTATTATTAAATGCTTTAATAATTAGAAATGGATTGTCCATATTGGATTATTTGGTTATGTGCTATGGTTATTTACGTCATTCCTATGTTGTTATGCTTTATGCGAACATGAGTGATGTAAATCTATTATTTTAATATAATTAAATAAATGGTTTAATTAAGTAATTTAATGCATTTATTGCATTGGCTATGTCACTATAAGAAATTGCACTTGATCATGTTGTTTATTGTGCAAGATTTACATCCTTAGCAGTGGCACATGGAGTTAGTGATTCAGCCATTCATATTTTACTAATGTCATCCTTGTATGGTTGAAGTATCCTTATTTTAATTATTTTATTAAACCTTTTAGTGATTATTAAATCCGAACTCATTTGCATTATGTGATTAGGCTAGTACGTGTGTCTATGCATTTAGAGGTTTGCATTGTCATGAAAGTTATTAAGGAGATTTCTGTGTTTTTGGGTTTTCAGGCTATTTATTTGATTTATTTTGATTTCTAGTAGTTTTCCCATAGATGAATTCCTATTTCTAGAAATATCCTATTTTCATTTGGGTGGATTCAGAGTTTAACTAGGTTGGCTGGTTAAATGCCCTAATCGATTATTTACTCGAAAAGTGAATAAATATCCAAAAAGGAATTTAATTCCTCACTTCACACTTTTGAATTAGATTGTTAGAGAGTAAAATAAAAAATCCTCTTCATGAGGATTTACTATTTTGTTCATTGTGGGAGCTACGGGCTTGGGATCGTCGCGAAGTTGGGCTCATTGTATCCAGCTCGGGGAAACCTTGGATTGCCTCGATTTTCAGCTACTTCTGCGAGCTATTTATTTTATGGTTTAGATTTCCATTTTTCCCTTTTGGATGTGAGGTAGGGCTTTCCTATTTTATTGTTTCTACTCTATTTCTACTTGTATTTTTGGTAGCCATTTGTTTGGAGGCTGAGAACTAGTGTTCCCCTTCATTTTTGTATGCTAGTTCTACCCGATTGGGTGGGTACAAACATTTTCCTATTTTTTGAGATGAGGGTTTGGGGTTTTATGCTATTATGCTGGTCATTTTTGCATACAATGTTCAAAGTTGATTATTTTTGAAGTTTAGAGTTTTTGTGCTCAAAGGCCAAATGAGTTTTAATTTTGAAGTTTTCCAAAATTTTGGGGTTTTTACCTCATTTTGCATGCCACACCATTTTCTTGGGTTTTCTTGGTACAATGTGGGTCATGGACCTTGATGATCTATTTGGATATCAGTTAGACCACTATTGCACTTTTATGTTGCATTAGGATGCATGTCGCATCTGTACTCTTGACATTGTGGTTGGTTGAGTGATTTTATACTTGGTTTTATCATTTCTTTTGGACCTTTGTTATTGTTTCGTAGACACTAAGATTTGTGTAGAATCTATGCTCTTAGATTAAGGCTGGTTGAGTGAGTTCATGATGTTTGGTCATGTTGCATCATCTGGATTCGTGTAGAATCCACACTCCTAGATTGAGGTTAGTTGAGTGATTTCATGATGTATGGTTTTTTTTGGCTTTGGGATTCCTGTAGAATCTGTCCTTCCTATGTTGCTTTTAGTTGGGTGTTATCTTTTGCATTATGTTCTCATCCTATCCTTGTGTTTTGATCTTCATGATGGTGGTGTGCCACACATGAGTAAGTATGGTACATTTGTCAGGTGACTTGCAAGCCATGATCTTCTGTGGTACTTCCAAAAGTTATGATCATTGGGGTTGGGATGGGAGTATGCATGCCCACAGGCACTTGTCATAGGATGAGCATAGGTAGGGTAGGGTAGCATATGGAGGGGGCTTCTATCCCATAGCCTGACGATCATGGTGCCATGGGTTGGTAGAGAAAGCTTTATATAAGTGATAACTAAATAAAATGTGTGAGCACCTGATTAAGTTCAAGGACACAATGTGTCAGCACCCATTTAAGTTTGAGGACACACGATCCAAGCTTGGGCTTTTTGATGCCAAGTGACTCTCCATGATGTTAACCCCTACTTAGTAGCCTATTGAGTGTCTGACCAGGACCTATACCACTTGCATTGTCTTAGGTTCTTGGTTACAACAATCATATTGTCTGGTGTGAGTGTTAGCCATGGATGTTGTGTTTTATGTGTGTTTGTGGTTGGGTCATTTTCTCCATCAGCACAACAGGTGTGGACCTATGGGTGCCACATGGTTGGGAGGTGTAGCTGCCTTCACCACTACTAGAGACTGGTGTTTAGAGATAGTCTCTTATCCTAGTGCAACCATTGCTAGATGTTTTCACTTGATGCTTCAAGTTCCAGAGTATGCTTTCTTGTGATTTATGCTTTCATTTGAATGCTTGGGTATCATGTTTAGTTGGTGTTAGTTTATTTGATGCATTCCCATATTATGATGTTCAGCATATGAATAGATGATGTGAATTGTTATATTGGATTATCTATTGCTTATTGGTTGGCATATTAGATTTCCTTATTATGTTGATTAGCATGTGATAGGTGATGTTATCTACTTGTAGGTTTATCTTTTGTTGTAGTACTAGCATGTTAAATTTCCTTATGCTTTTGGTTATTAGCATGTTTAGTAGTGACGTCCCTATTATGATAGTATGGATGATTTGATTGGTGGCTTGGGATGTTACGTGCGAAGGATGGCTAGGGCCCATGATGGTCTTATGATGCTATTGATGGTTGGGAGGAACTGCATACATAGTCTGGATGTTCACTCATTGCAATGTTACTTATGTTCATTGCGATGTTGCATTTAATATGTTCTTTAGTGCTTTGGTTTAGATGGTTAGATGTTCCTCTTTCCTGTTGTTTATGCTCTCGAGTGTTCATTCCTCAATTTACATGGATTTGGTACTCCTTGGTGTGGAGGTTTTCATGTTTTTTATGCTTTTTATTATTGTTTTGTTGTCATGCTGATGTTTTTTCTCATGTGGATAGGTAGTTCCTTGTACGATAATGTACTTCTTCATGCTAGAATGTACTTATTTGCACAAGAATGTACTTCTTTGTGCGAGAATGCATTTTTTCACGCAGTGTGCAATAAATCCTCATGTGAAGCCATGCACTTTCTCGCGTGAAATTATGCAAGATCTCATGCAAAATTTGAGACTAGTGCACTTTCTCATGCAAGAAATAGGGGATAGTTAGGCTTGGATGAGGAAGTTTTGAAGGTTGGTTTTGAACACCCATTTAGATTTTGCACCTTTCTAGTTCAAAATAGTCTTTGTAGGGGGTTTAAAATATATCGTTTAAGTATAAGTTTATACTTAAGATATATTTTAATATATGCGATGAATCTTTTGAGATAGATTTCAAAACTCTCCAAGATAAGAAAAAGATTCTAGGAAATTTCAAGGTTTCAGAAATCTAGACTTAGCCAATTTTCAAGGCTTCAAGATTTCAAACTTAGCCAAATTTTAGGTTTCTGCATTCTACCCCAACTTGTTGTTTTTTTTATGAGCAGTCATTTTTTGAGGCCTCATCATGTGTGTGGTCATTGTTGGCTTTTGTTTGCATGTGTTAGTTTGGTAGTGGCATTCAGAGATTTGTTGGTTGTCAGGATTGTGGTGAAGTCTTCCATTGTGATCTTTGTGACCCCTATATGATGTTGTCATGTGCATTCATACTTGTAAAAAAAAAAATTTTGGCTTGTATTTCATCCTTGTTTCCAAAGATCTCTAGGAAGGGCATTACATCTGGTATCAGAGCCCATGTTCAAACATTGGGATCTCTGCATTTATGTTGCCCATGTGGTTGGTGTTGCATTGTGTGAGTGAGAGCATCTTGGAGAGAACTCATGATCTTTGTTGCTTTGGTATCTACTTGTGATGGACTTGATTATCCAATAGATGTGACTAGATCTATGTGAGGAGAAGGAAGTTAGTCTTCCTTGTTTTGTTGATGGTATCGATGTGCCTTTGTTTGGTTGATTGCTTATGTGACCCTTTTGGATGGAACCACTGATTGGTGTCCATGTGGTGGCTTTGAGTGCCTTCTTTTGTTCTCCTTATGGAGTTAGGTGCATTGTCCCTTGTTTTCTCCATATTATAAGTAAATAGATGAATCTTATTTGTGATTCTTTATTTTGTTGTTATAGTAATGAAATGGTTCTTTTCATTGAGAAATGAGGGTTTATTATGAATCATTGCAAAGAAGTAGGTTTGCATTATATCCTTGGGTTAATGACTTAAGTCCCCAATCTGATTGCTTCTTAAGCTTATGTAAAACTATATTAATTTGATGGATATCTAAAAGTTACATTGCATGGAAACTATTTTTGTCTGCATATGCATGAGGCTACTGATGGTATATTGCCTTATGTGTGTGAGTGTGTTCTCTAACATTGTTAGGTTGATGTACCCCTTAGCATTATGCGGTGATTTATCCCTCTTGTGTGACTGTATTTAGTCATCACTTGAAATGTGATTTTTTTGATGCCTTATTTTATTTGGATAGAGGTAATTTCCTCATGTTTTTGGGCTAGCATTGGTTTTTAGTATTTTCCTCTCTTGAAATAGTCATCAAATTTTATCTATCGCTCTCTTTGTGGCTATCATCACACTTGGATTAATTTTGAAATGAGCTCTTTTTGATATTTACTATTGGAATTGACAATTCCCCCATTTGGGCTTTTTGTTTTGTTTCTTGATGACTACTTTGAATGTGTTTCTAACTGCTACCCAATTATATGTTGTGGCTCTATCATGTTCATCTCGAACCTCTGGTAGTACGTACAAGGGATAATATCATAGAGAACATGCTAGTGTGCATGTAGTAAATGTAAAGTTGAGTAATTAAATGGTTTAAATGGTGATTAATCTTAATTTTATTCTTGAAAGAAATTGAAAGCCATGTACTTTTTTATGGTGATTCTTGAACCCTTGCTTTGAAAACCTTTCAATTTCATTATGCATTTAGTACTCATGTTATGTTTGATTAAGGAAATTATGAAAGAGGGGTAATGATGGTTTCAATGTGTGAATTATCTTGCATTCCATGTTTTATGTTGTTTTGGGCATGTTTGCTCGTCGCTTGTCTTGGTAACAAAGACTATCGTTGTTTTTTTCCTTTGTGGTTTTTCCTTGAGTGGTGACTAAACTCTTAGATCTTAGGAATCTCTAAGTCATATCTTGTTATTGTCCTTGTCAATATCTTTTCAACACCTTTTGAAGGGAGTCGATCAAAGTTTGGACGTATTAGTTTTGGTCCCTTGAGTGAAGGTAATTTTTGTGCTGATTTGAAGTTTTGTGTGAGAAATTGGTGATCTGGCAGTTTCTCACCTAGTTCATTGCACTTTCTTGCTTGGTTGCTGAGAAACTTCATGTGAGATTGTGCTAATGCAAAGTTTCACCTAGGGAGCAAGAAGTAACTCTTTCACACTTCTGGAGTTGCTGATCGATATTATGAGTACCTTTTTTGATTAGAGGCCAATTCAATCATGACATATCATATTTATGGCCATTGGAGAAGTTTAACTCTTCATGTTATTCTTAAAGGAAGAGTTATCTAGTCTTCATAATCTACTAGGTACTTGTTGGAGTTCATGCTTGGGTTTGTCTATTTCCTATTGCACTGACTGACCCTTGTGAGGTGAAGTGTGGTTTGTGAGCATTCCTTGCTTGAGGTTGATGTTGCCTTGTCATTTGGGAGTGACTCAGCTCTTGATGAGTCTAGATTCTCCCTTTTGGATGCGGACCTTGGCTCATCTCTATATCCTTTTCTCTCTTGTGAGAGTAGGCTAGTGTGGTTATGCCACTAGCTTAGTGTTTTTTAATGAGTATGTTGATGGTTGGTGGAATTGTGAGTTCCTGAATGCATCATGGACTGATTTAGTATAGAGGTTGAGAGAGACTCCCTCTCAGTCCTAATATTGTATAGTCTCTTTCTCCCTTAACTTGTTTCTTTAGAGGATTGTCTCAGTCAAGTTTTCTCATTGACCATTGACTTGAGGTTAGAGATTGACTTTAGCAATAGCTTGGGTGTGTTTTTTCTAGCATGGTGTTGGAGGGACATGGTATTGTTCGACACATGTTACCATCTTATGAGTTGCTATGTAGAAATTACATGATTGTGTCCATTGACAAAAGTCTTTGAACCTTGTGAGAAGGTGATATCTTGTCTAGTTGGGTTATGTTACCCTAGTTCCCAGTGGTAGTTGAGCTTTTGTACCTTGGAGAGTCATTGTGCTCCTACACTTGGTGATGAGTAGTCTTTAGGAGTGTGTAATTTTTTTGGTAAACTATCATCGACTTTGTTCTAAGGGTGAGTTTACATGGATTCTAGAATGATCGTGTGTGACATGATAGTATTCTTGGGAATTTGGGATGGTTATTCCCCATGATTCCAACTCTTGTTGGAAGTGTGTTGTGTTTTGAACTTGATTTGTTGTCTTGTAGTTGGTGCATGTTGTAGTTGGGCACCTGTTGACGAGGTAGAGAGGGCTTTTCCTTACCTTATATTGTTGACTTTTTGGCTAGATGGGTTTTCCTAGCACTTAGAAGGTTCCTTGTTGGAGGACCTTGTGTTAGTGTGACACCTATTATCTAGTTGTTGACCTATTTGGGGGTTGATGTGATGGTTTGAGAATGTTGGAGTGATTTGGTTGGACTTGTGGAGAGTTCATTGAGTCATTCCTTTTGCTCAATTTTGGATTTTTGGCTCTTGGTGTGTTTGGTTTCTATTCTTGGATAGCAAGCTTCCAGGAGTAAGCCTAGTCATTATGGGGGATGATGTAGTGCCTCTCCCATTTGAATTTTTTTAGTTGTCCTAATGGATGCAACCTTGTTGATCTTTTGTTGTGATGGATCATGATTGTGACCTTGAGTGGTTTACACCATAGAGGTGTTTTGATGTATGTTTTAGTATCAATTGCTTTGATTATGATTTGATTTATGGTTCACTAAGGTTTGTGCCAGTGGTTACCAAGATCGATGTGGTATCATGAGGTTGTTTCATGATTACCTTGAGATGTGTGCAAAGATTGCACTATGTACTATTACCATGCTACACTAGACTAGATTCCTGTAGCAGTGGTTAGTCATGTTTATGACTGTGGTTTCTTATGTTTTTAAAGTTCCTTTTTATGTTATTTTAACAACTATTATTAAATGCTTTAATAATTAGAAATGGATTGTCCATATTGGATTATTTGGTTATGTGCTATGGTTATTTATGTCATTCCTATGTTGTTATGCTTTATGTGAACATGAGCGATGTAAATAGATTATTTTAATATAATTAAATAAATGGTTAAATTAGGTGATTCAATGCATTTATTGCTTGGCTATTTTATTATAAGCAATTGCACTTGATCATGTTGTTTAGTGTGCAGGATTTATATCCCTAGTAGTGGCACATGGAGTTAGTGATTCAACCATTCATATTTTACCAATATCATCCTTGTATGGTTGACGTATCCTTATTTAAATTATTTTATTAAATCTTTCAGTGATTATTAAATCCAAAGTCATTTGCATTATGTGACTAGACTAGTAAGCATGTCTATGCATTTAGAGGTTTGCATTGTTGAGAAATTTATTAAAGTGATTTATGTGTTTTTGAGTTTTCGGGCTTTTTATCTGATTTATTTTAATTTCTCGCAGCTTTTCCATAGATGAATTCCTATTTTTAGGAATAACTAATTTTCATTTGGGTGGATTTGAAGTTTAACTAGGTTGGCTGGTTAAATGCCCTAATTGATTATTCACTTGGAAAGTGAATAAATATCCAAAAAGGAATTTAATTCCTGACTTCTCACTTTTGAATTAGAAAGTTTGAGAGTAAAACCCAAAATTCTCTTCATGAGGATTTATTATTTTGTTCATTGTGAGAGCTACATGGATGGGATCATCGCGATGTTGGGCTTGTTGGATCCAGCTTGGGGAAACCTTGGATTGCCATGATTTTTAGCTACTTCTGTGGGCTATTTATTTTATGGTTTAGATTTCCATTTTTCCCTTCTGGTTGTGAGGTAGGGCTTTCCAATTTTATTGTTTCTCCTTTGTTTCTACTTCTATTTTTGGTAGCCATTTGTTTGGAGGCTAAGAACTAGTGTTCCCCTCCATTTTTGTATGCTAATTCTACTAGGTTGGACAGGTACGAACATTTCCCTATTTTTTGGTATGAGGGTTTGGGGTTTTTTGCCGTTATGCTGGCCATTTTTGCATATAGTGTCTGAACTTGATTATTTTTGGATTTTTGGGGTTTTTGAGCCCAAAGGCCAAATGGGTTTTAATTTTGAAGTTTTCTAAAATTTTGGGGTTTTTACCTTGTTTTGCATGCCACCCTATGTTCTCAGGTTTTCTTGGCACAATGTGGGTCGTGGACCTTGATGATCCTTTTGGATATCAGTCAGACCACCATTTCACTTTTATGTTGCATTGGGATGCATGTCGCATCTGTACTCCTGACACTATGGTTGGTTGAGTGATTTTATACCTCATTTTATCATTTGTTTTGGATCTTTGTTATTGTTTAGTGGACACTAAGATTTGTGTAGAATCTATGCTTCTGAATTGAGGCTGATTGAGTGAGTTCATGATGTTTGGTCTTCTTGCATCATTGGGATTCATGTAGAATCCACACTCTTGGATTGAGGCCAGTTGAGTGATTTCATGATGTATGGTTTTGTTTTGGCTTTGGGATTCATGTAGAATCTATCCTTCCTATGTTGCTTTCAGTTGGGTGTTATCTTTTGCATTGTGTTCTCATCCTGTCCTTGTGTTTTTATCTTCATGATGGTGGTGCATCAAACATGAGTATGTGCACGTACATTTGTCAGGTGACTTGCAAGGCTTGATCTTTCGTGGTACTTCCAAAAGTTATGATCACTGGGGTTGGGATGGGAGTATGCATGCCCACAGGAACTTGTCATAGGATGAGCATGGGTAGGGTAGGGTAGCATATAGAGGGGGCTTCTATCTTGTAGCCTGATGATCATGGTGCCATGGGTTGGTAGAGGAAGCTTTATTTAAGTGATAACTAAATAAAATGTGTGAATGGTAATAAAACTTAAGATAATAAAATGTGTGAGCACCCGATTAAATTCGAGGACACAATGTGTGAGCACCAGTTTAAGTTTGAGGACACATGATCCAAGCTTGGGCTTTTCGATGACAAGCAACTCTCCATGATGTTAGACCCTACTTAGTAGCCTATTGAGTGTCTGACTAGGACCTGTACCACTTGCATTGTCTTAGGTTCTTGGTTACAGCCATCATATTGTCTGTTGTGAGTGTTAGCTATGGATGTTGTGTTTTATATGTGTTTGCGGTTGGGTCATTTTCTCCATTAGCATGGCAGGTGTGTACCTATGGGTTCCACATGGTTGGGAGGTGTAGCTACTTTCACCACTACTAGATATCGATGTTCAAAGATGGTCTCTTGTCCTAGTGTGATTGTTGTTGGATGTTTTCACTTGAAGTTTCAAGCTCTGACGTATGCTTTCTTGTGATTTATGCTTTCATTGGAATGCTTGGATATCATGTTTAGCTGATGTTAATTTATTTGATGCATTCCCATATTATGATGTTTAGCATATGACTAGATGATCTGTGAATTGTTGTATTAGATTATCTATTGCTTATTGGTTACCATGTTAGATTTCCTTATTATGTTGATTAGCATGTGATAGGTGATGTTATCTACTTGCAAGTTTATCTTTTTTTTGTACTACTAGCATGTTAGATTTCCTTATGCTTTTGGTTATTATCATGTTTAATAGTGATGTCCCTACTATGACAGTATCAATGATTTGATTGGTGGCTTGGGATGTTATGCGCAGGGGATGGCTAGAGCCCATGATGGTCTTATGATGCTATTGATGGTTGGGAGGAACCACGTACTTAGTCTGGTTGTTCAGTCATTGCGATGTTACTTCTATTCATTGTGATGTTGCATTCAATATGTTCTTTACTACTTTGGTTTAGATGGTTAGATGTTCCTCTTTTTTATTGTTTATGCTCTCGAGTGTTCATTCCTCAATTTACGTGGATCCGGTACTCCCCAGTGTGGAGGTTTTCATGTTTTTATGCTTTTTATTCTTGTTTTTTTGTTGCACTAATGTGTTTTCTCATGTGGATAGGAAATTCCTCGCACGAGAATGTACTTCTTCATGCAAGAATGTACTTCTTCGCATGAGAATGCATTTCCTTGCATGATAACGTGAATCCTCATGCAGTGTGCAACAAATCCTGGAGTGAAGCCATGCACTTTCTTGTGCAAAGTGATGCAAGATCTCACATCAAATTTGAGACCAGTGCACATTCTCACACGAAGTGATGCAAGATCTTGCACAAAATTCAAGACCAATGTACTTTCTTACACAAGAAATAGGGGTAGTTAGGCTTGGCCAAGGAAGTTTTAAAGGTTGGTCTTGAACACCCTTTTTGATTTTTCACCTTTCTAGTTCAAAATAGTCTTTGTAGGGGGTTTACAATATATCATTTAAGTATAAAGATGTCAACTTATACTTAAGATATATTTTAATATATGTGATGAATCTTTTGAGATAGGTTTTAGACCTTTCCAAGATAAGATAAAGATTCTAGGAAATTTCAGGGCTTCAGAAATCTAGACTTAGCCAATTTTTAGGGCTTTAGGATTGTAGACTTAGCCAAATTTTAGTTTCTACATTCTACCCCAACTTGGTGTTTTTTTGATGAGTGGTCATTTCTTGAGGCCTCATCATGTGCATGGTTGTTGTTGGCTTTTGTTTGCCTGTGTCAGTTT
The DNA here is from genome assembly GCA_028749045.1 of Cupressus sempervirens. NCBI lineage: Eukaryota > Viridiplantae > Streptophyta > Pinopsida > Cupressales > Cupressaceae > Cupressus > Cupressus sempervirens. The sequence continues at coordinate 783,120,387 of CM053790.1, read as the reverse complement.
GGTAGTGGCGTTGAGAGATTCGTTGGTTGCCAAGATTGTGGTGAAGTATGCCATTTTGATCTTTGTGATCCATGTATGATGTTGTCATGTGCATTCATACTTGTAAAAAAAATATTTCTGGCTTGTATTTCATCCTTGTTTCCAAGGATCTCTAGGCGGGGCATTAAAATATTAATAGAAAGGGATTCCACCAAATTGTTATAGTACTCGCCTTTATTGATAGAGAAAAGAAAGATAGCTTCACCATCCTTACCTTTGTATATGCCCCTTATACCTTCTTGCCCATAATTCCCACAAGAGGAGACATTAGTATTAATTTTGAGGATACTAGTTGGGGGCAATCTCCACCTCCCATCTCTACAAACCCTTCTCTTGATCAAAGAAGCTATCTTTCCATCTATGTTGTCCACTCCCTTGTCCACCTGTCCCAAATTCATCATAGTACTCCAATATCTAGAGTCAATATGTTTAGACATATCACACTTGGCATGTATAGTTTCCTAGAGCCTTCATAAAATCTTTTGCCACAATTTATTGACTCCCAAAATTGAGTTGCAAAAATTCCTATGATTCCACTCCAACCAAAGATTCCATATAATGAAAGTAGGTCCAATAACCTATGCCACCGAAAGAAAAGTAGTTTTCATAGGGGGTCTTCTATGGCTTTCCTAAAATTCAATAAGGGATGTAGCATGGATACAACATGATACCACACCTCCCACCACTTGTTCCATATTTCTCTAGAGAAGGGAGAAAGAAATAATAAGTGGGATATAGTCTCTTCATCATGCATATAGAGGGAACAAAGATAAGACCTTTAAAAATATCTCTGCTGAAGGTTATCCTAGGTAAGACATTTATTTTTAGAAATCAATGATAAGAACAAATTACACTTAGGCTAAGAAAAACTATTACAAACATTCTTCCACCAGAGTGCTTCTACTAATCCATGCCATTGTTTATCCAATCAAACATATCCTTGGGCAATACTAAACTTTCATTTAGGACTTAGACCCCAAGCAAGGATATCCTTTTCCCTACTAGAACTACAAAGCCTATCCAAGAGGAGGTTAGCAAGATCAACCTGAATCTCCTTGAAACCACCTAAAGGCCACTCATGTGGGTCCTTCTAGTAGGTCACATCCACTAAACCACACCTTTTGATAGTCTTAAAGTTGTCCAGCTTAGTCCATCCTACATCCATAAAAATATGGCAAAGAGGTTGAAGATGGGGATGATTGGAGAGAATGGGAGGATGACCCTCCCAAGAATCCTACCATAACAAAGCACATGAGCCCCCATTACATATCCAAAAAAGGCCACCCTTAATAAGATGTGCTCCCTTTTTGAAAGTGACTCAAATAAAAGATCCTTTGCCAACTAGAGCTAGTCTTGGGATATCTTGATAGTCCACTCTAGGAAAGTACTTTTGGGCAAGAATCTTGTCCCAATCCCACTCCTAATTATTGTGCCACCTTCAATATAACTTAGAATCCAGAGCCTTGAAAACAAGATCCATGCACCTAAGACCTAGAACCAAAGAAAACTTTGACAAGAAAATAAATTCGCAATTGGCTAAACTCCACATCAAAGAGAGAAGATTACCTAACCAAAGAAATTGTCAAGACAAAGCATCAAATTCTTTTATAACACTATTAGAGGGGATCTGCACAAAACACCTATAGATAGGAAGGCTTTGAATCACTATCTTAAGGAGAATAACTCTCCTAGTAGAAGAGAGCCACCTATAAGTCCAATGGCTAACCCTACTCTGGAATCTATCCAAAAGGTCCTACCAATAATCCTTTTGTTGAGCTCCTAGAGCCAAGGGAACTACAAGATACATCAAAGGAAGAGTACAAATATGAAATCTAAGAATCCTAGCAATCTTGTTCTACATAGGATGCATAGTATTAAAGAAATAAATGGAGGACTTATTTTCATTTATTTTTTTCTCAAAATCTTTTACATATGTGTCTAAAACCATTCTAACATTTCTTGCCTCATTAATTGTAGCCAAGCACATTAGTTTGGTGTCATCCACAAATTGGAGATGAGAATATGATGGGAGATTATTGTTTTATTTCTACCCATGTATGAGCCCTTTTTCAACCTATAATTTAATAAATCTTCCCAAGCCCTCTAATATAATGATAAAGAGATAAGGAGATAGAGGGTCCCCTTGTCAAAGTCCTTGAGAAGTATAAAATAGCTCAGTAGGTTCTCCATTAATAAGAATAGAAAAGGAAGGAGAAGTCACACAATGTAGAGTCCAATCAACCTATTCCCCATCAAAACCAAAAGCTAGAAAAATTATACTAAAGAAATCCCAACTTACCTAGTCATATGATTTTGCCAAATCTAACTTGATAAAGATGGCCTTTTCCTTGTAAGTGGCCATAAAGTGGATAGGCTCTGATGTAATAACAACACCATCAAGAATCTATCTACTGCCAACAAAGCATCCCTACTCGTCAGAGATCCAAGTACCCAAAAGAGGCTTGAGCCTTTTAGAAATTAATTTGGTGATATTTTTGTAAGTAACATTAAATAAAGAAATATGCCTAAATTGGTCCAAATAGTTGGCCCCCTCAATCTTGGGTATGAGAGCCAATAAGGTAGCATTCAGAGAATCAAGTATTTCTTTATTTCTATGGGATCCATGGACTACTTCTAGAAGTTCAAATTTAATAATCTCCAAAAATTATTAGAAAAATTCAATGGGGAAACCATCTAGGCCAGGGGCCTTACCTTTTTCCATACCAAACACTACTTTCTCTTGCTCACCTAATGAAATAGGCCATAAGAGACTCATATTCATTTCATTAGAAACTAGGTGAGGAATGCAATCTAAAATGGCCCTTTCCTCCAACATTGTAATGGGTTCCTCCCTAGAGAAAATATTGGAGAAGTATTTGATGGCCTCTAGAGAAATATCCTCCTTGAAAGTGAGTTGTGCTCTAGTAACTGAGATGAGAGATGAGATATAATTACCAAACTTTTGAGCCTTAACTATTTTACAAAAAAAAGAAGTGTTCCTGTCTCCCTCCTCAAGCCAATCCACATGAGAGTTTTGCTTCAAGAAGATTCCTTCTTAAAGCTCCCATTCCTCTAACTCCTTATGTGTTGAAGAATCACTAGTGATTAAATCCACAATCATCCCTTTGTCCCGAATCTAGTGAGTGACACTGTCCAGCCTAGACTGAGCCACCAACTTTTGGTCCTAGAAATTCCCAAAACATAGTTTCTCTTGACATTTAGCTAATAAAGATATGTAGTTGTTGTCATTTATGGAAACACATGGTGTACCTGCTTGTAGGAAACCTTAGAAATAAAGATACTTAGCTTTTGGTACTCAAAAATTGTCTAAGTATGAATTTAGTATACAACAGTGTATTGTTTTGTATGTAACTTGTCATTGATGTCATATTATGACTAGCAAAGTTAGATGGAAATTGTATACATGTTTATGATGACTATATAACTCAGAAGTCAGTATAGACTATATGGAAAAGAGATATTTGTGTTTTAGTAATGTAACAAGACAACAGAATTAAAGGAAAGGAATTATTTTGTTTGCAAATAATTACTTGTTTGATTAGAGCTGACATCCTAGATGTTTACCCTAAGTTGGAAAAGTATATTGTGGTCCTAGATAACCTAGCAAAAATTTGTGTAAAGGCATAGTATTTATGCAAAGGACATCTTGTAAATTCAAGTATGAAAGTGAAAAGAGCACAAGTTATGTTGAGCAATTGTATGAAAACTTTTGTGAAAGTGATACATGCAAAGTTTTATAAAGCTATTTTTGTGATTTGAGATTGAGCTAAAGATCAGAGATTAGCTAAGGAAGAAGTTATAGTAGCTATATTCTAGAAGTCTGATTACTTGTTTGGGTAGTGAGATATTCTTGTAATTGGAAGTCCATGTTTGGGCAGTGGGCTCATCTTGCATCTAATGTACCACAACTTCTAAGAGGGTTATAATCTTCTAACATGGATTAAAAGTCTTCTAACATGGACTCTCTATACTAAATTTTCTCATTGACTCCTAACACGGTCGATCCTCTAACAAGGAACTTATATATCAACATATTATCTAGTGGGTATCATCCCCATCAAGGCTTTCCCTTGGCCAGGGTTTCTCTAGTTAACAAAATATGGTGTTATTGGTTATCTTTGTGCATGATTATTGTTACTATTCAAAATTACTTTATTACTTTGTTATGTATGGTTTAAAGTAACAAATAATATCCAGTTGGTGACTAAAGTTTGTAAAATTATTGATTCACCCCCCTTCTCAATAATTCCTATTTCTAATAATTGGTATTAGAGCATAGTTACTTAGAAGAGGTTTAACATCTTAAGATCCCTATGTATATAGAACAATTGATGATGAACCTTGAAGTGGCACTTGAACAATTTGATATCCTTACTGAAGAAAGAGATAAGCTAAAGACAGATATGAAGACTCCAAAGTATAAAATGGACAATTGAAGGAAAATATTGAACATCTCAAATCCAAGCCTAAATCTATTGAATCTCAAACTAGTGATGATGATTATTCAAAAATGAAGACAAAGCATAAGATCTTGAACCATGAATTGAAGATTACAAATCTGAACTTAATTTTGAGGAGTGATCATAGCAAAGTTGAAACTAATTTGAAGAATGAGAATGAAGATCTTAGAGCAAGTCTGGAAAAGAAGACATTTGAGCTTCAAACATTGAAAGAAGATCATGAAGAACCTTAGAAATACAATACTATTGTGAAAGATGAATTAAATCAGTGTAAGAAACAACTTGAGAAGCTTTATTATAGTAGAGAAAATCATGATTATTCAATGTCAATACAAAGACCTACTTATGATAAGACTGGTCTTGGTTATCTATTTAACATGTTTGCAAAGAAACTTAAGACTAGATTAGATGCAAAAGAAAAAGATAAATCTAATGATAAAATTGAATCTAGTCAATCTTCTGATAAACCTAAAGAAGTTGGACAAGACAAGGAAGTTGAGATTTTGGATGAACCAAAGCAAGTGAAATCTCCTAAGGAAACCAAGTATTTAGAGGTAAGTGTTTTTCATGTAATGAAATAGGTCATATGAAAAGAGATTGTAAAAATAATTCATTTAATCATGTTACAAATTTTTATTTTCATAATTGTCATGGTATGGATTATAGAGAAAATGATTGTAGGAAACCTAAATATGATAATGATAGAAGGAATAATAGAATGTATAGAAATACTAACCCTGTAGATAGAAGAAGATCTAATGAAAGGACATCAAGAGAAGGAAGACCTTATGAAGAAAGAAGATAGATCAAGTGTTATAATTGTAACAACTTTGGACACATAGCTTAGAATTGTCATGCACTGGGTGATCAATAGAATCCTAGAAGCAGAACACCAATATGTCAGTTATGCAACAACTTTGAACATACAACAAAGCATTTCACAATGGACAAAAACTTTGAAGATAGAAGGAAAAATGGAAGAAACTTCAAAAGTAGAAGGAATGATGGAAGCAGTGTCAAAAATGATAGAAGGAACCATGAGAGCAACTCTAGAACTAAGAAAGACAATCAAGAAAAAAGAAATGTAGTTAGTGAGCTTCAAGAAGAAATCAATAAGGCATTTGTACATCTCTAAAGATAAGTTAGATGATGGTAAGAAAGGAATATCAAAGTCAGTAATCAAGTTTGATTCAATTAATCTGAATAAGCTTGTTCACAACACCAGAATCTAAAAGCTTCATTCAGAGATCAGATTATGGGTACCGAAGTTGGGAAAATGTGTATCAAGATAAGTTTGGATGGTACTTAAGCTCACTTTTAATTTGGAGCTTATCTAAACTACTTATGAAGGAATTAAGAGTTATTATTATTACAGAAAAAGTTAATTCTATAGTAGAAGATGAAAATTATGTTTTTTAGAGAATTTTGTGAAACAAAGTCTGTGGAGCATTGTCATGATGAGAGGAAACTATAGTAAACTTTAGGTAGCATCTAAAGATTGGATAGAAGATCTTGAGCAGATATTTGATTTCAAAACACAATTGACAACTTCTAGTGTTTGCGAAGTACACAATTAATGGAAGTTTAAGTTGAAGGAATAAAGGGAGTACAAACTTGATTAGCACTTCATTGTGATCACATTAGGAGCATAGAGCACTTAGAAATGACTTGACAAGGCAATTTTGAAGAAAACTTTATTTTTGAAAAAAAAAATTTATCAATTTTTTCATAGAATCTATTTGATGAAAGTTCATAATTGATAGAATCATGGATATGTTAGTAGTTCACAATGTTGAGAATGAGGATAGACTGAAACTTAAGGTTGTTTTCAAGAAACCCTAACTCAATATTATCCATTAGTCTGAACAATGTAGTTTATCTATAAGATATAGGAAGTTATCCTACTAGTAAGTTTGAATCTATTGGGAGTGAGTATATGAACAAGGATATGGAATTAGTCTTTAATCATGCTATGACTTTAAAACTTGGATTTGAACACTTGAAGGAACTAGACCTATTCAAATATCATTTCTACTGAGAATTGGACATAGATGAGTGGACATAGATTATACTAAGTAGAATACATGATGGAAGAGTATGGATGGATGATAGTCTAGTTTATATTTCAGCTGACCTTATTCATGAGGTAATTGGTCTCTATAAACAAGGTAGTGTAGCCATAGGTGAGAAACTGGTTAAGAAGAAAGTTGAGAGCTACCAAAAGGTAGTGTATAATGGAGAGGCCATGTTGATAAGCACCATTAAACAAGTTGATGTTAGATTCTTAAGTAGAATCATTGCCTACTCTATATGTCCAAGTTCAAAGATTGATGACTTGTCATCCATATTCTTCTATGAAGCCTACAAGATATGTGTTGAGAAGGAACATGTTAACCTTAGTGAAATTCTAAGAATGCAACTTCTTTAGAACCTAGAGAAGATCAAAAGGACTAAGAATGGTGTGTTTAGATTTTAGTCACTAATCAATTACATATTCATTCATGTACTCAAGAGATTTCCATATTTTTCAGTCACAAAGATAATGAGCAGTGAGAGGTGTACAATGGAGAAAATCATAGATGTATGTAGAAGACATCTAGTAGATAAGATATTGGATACCATAAACTTGATAATGAAAACATTTCACAATGAAATGAGGCAAAGATTCAAAATTGCACCTGCAATTGTAGACAGATTTAAAGAAGATATTTGTGTTATGGTTAATTTAGATTTTACTTATATTCAAGTAGTAGAACCTCGAGAAATATTTCTTGATCCCTTAGGTTATAAATTGAATAATGAAACAATAGTTGGATACATTAATTTATTGTTGAAATAAGAGAAGGACAAAGTTGAATATAGATTTGGAACTTATGATGAGAATACCTAGTCAGCTCATTAGACATCATTGGAGAAGGCATCTCAGAAGAAGATTGAAACAATTGTGAAGAAAGCTTTAATAGAGGCTAGTGTGACTAAGAGTGAGTCACAAGCATTCAGTTAGACTATGAAACAAGGTACATTAAATGTGCAACCTTTGTTAGTGTCTATTACAAAGACATCTTCAAAATAGAGCATTTCTTATGCAACAATATTAGATGTCCATCCAAGTGAGTTAAAGAGGAAATTAGAGAGATTAGTTGAAGTTGTGATCACAAAGACTAAAAGGGTCAAGTAACAATCCATTGGACTAGAAAAGAGATAAAAGACATTGTTGGCAATTGTTGAGTCTAGTGAAGAAGAAGAAGAATAAGAAGAAGAAGAGGAAGAGGAAGAGGAAGAGGACGAGGAGGAAGAAGAAAAAGAGGAGGAAAAGCAGGAGGAGGAGGAAGAAGAGGAGGAGGAGGAAGAAGAAGAAGAAGAGGAAGAAGAGGAGGAGGAGGAGGAATAAGAGGAAGAAGAAGAAGAAGAAGGAGGAGGAGGAGGAGGCGGAGGAGGAGGAGGAGGAGGAGGAGGTAACTACTTCTAGGTAGTCAGCAAGAAAAGCTCGGCAACCTTGGAAGCCAAAGATAGAAAAGATTAGTTGAAGAAGAAATGAAAAAAAAAATAGAGGAAGATAAGAAGAAAATATTAGAAGAGGAAGAAAAGAGATAAAAAGAAAGAAAGGAAGGAAAAGACAAATAGGAAGAAGAAAGAAGAGTTAAAGAGGTAGTTGAAAAGAAGTTGTTGGTGTAAATAAGTATTTATTATTTACACTTTACCTAAGTTTACTTAGGTTAATGCATTATTTTATTATATTTCATTATTTTATTATTTATTTAGGTGAGATAGTTATGAGTTTGCACACTCTCATGAGTTTTCATGTTGACAAAACTGGAGTAAGCATTCACACTCCCATTTTAGCACATGTTGTCTACAACATTATTTTGTGTGTTACACCATTGTAGGCTTATCCTCTCATCATCACACTTACTCCCATGCTTAATGGAGAATAACCCATATCTAGTGGACATGTGCATGGTTGTATAACTTATCATGTTGTTGACTTCTATGCCTTATAGAAGCTTTTCAGAGGCCTTTATATATAGGCACTCCTAGTGTACTTTCACATGGAATATTGAATGAATATATCATCATTCTGATCATATTCTTTCTAGTCTACTATTGTGCTTGTGTTTGAGTTCCTTGGTCTTGGGTGAATTCTACCCTAAGGAAAATTCTTACATGGTATCAAAACTAGAGGAGATTCTCTTCACATAGTCATTTGAGACCATTCATGCTTCAGTACCTCAAACCAAATATGTAGAATCTACAAAAAATGGGAGTGCCTAGAGCTAGATCTAACCTTGCCATTGCTTTTGGAACATTGATTTGGTAAAGATCGACTATAAATTCACCTATGTTGGGCTAAAGTTGATCGTGAGGCAATTTTTTTTGAAAACTAGCACTTGAAGGTGCTGATTTGCAATTTGGGTGTTTTCATTTTAATCAATCTATGAATTTATTGTTAAGATCTCAATTTTATTCTCTATTATTTTTCTACAATTTTTGTGGATATTTTTAGATAAAATAATTTACAAGTTGGGATAGCAAAGATTTTTTTTTTTGCAACTGGGCAGTTATACCTGAGCCCTACAATTTGGGAGGAATATTCTAGTTCATAATTCGGTGGCATTTTTTTTCCAAATCTGGCAGTTTCATTTTAGTTGGTGGAAATCACACTAACTGTCCATTGCAAATCCAGCTAAGACCTGGTGAGCACAAGCCTTCCACTCCTGGTTGCACAAGCTATTTCACAAAGTTAGGTTTATGTCTTTCTAAACAACTTGGGAGGCTCACCCACGATGAATGTGGGATTAAAAACCCCACATTGTCATATTAAGCACTCCTACCAATGACTATTTAAAGTTCTTCTCACTACAAAAATACTTTCCAGCTATCACAAAGAGACATTTTCAGGCCTAAAACATGTCAACCCTATAGCCATCCATGTGGTTGTATCACAACAGCCCACATAGACTGCAACCCTCTTAACACTGCGCTATGTGATGTTATAAAAACCTACCATGACAATAGTCATGAACACGTGTACAAAGGACACACAAGTATACAATCAACCAACAACTATAAATCCATGCTAGTGCCTATGTCATCACACAGTCAGCACCTAGTTGGTAGAAACATTAGCAAAGCCATACAGTGACTATACACACTAGTTGGATAGATCGTACCCTTCCATGTCTAAAAATTTTGCACAATCCATACACAAATTTCATCATCCATACTACTAACATCAGTGCTAACATCATCATGGGTGGAATTTTTGCTAACGTCATCAAGTTCCTTAGCCTAAATTCAATGGTCATCTAACTATCATCTAGGGGAAAATAGAATTACTACAATGGTTGTATGACTATCAAATTTAACCCCATCTTTTGTTGATGCAACCCCTCTCCAGATTGATTTTTGATTTTGTAGTCTGACTTTGGGAGGCCATATCTCAGTCATCCAAATTCCAAATCAGGTGCAATTATTTTTGAAATTGGGTAAAATTTCCTAAAAAATTTAGTGGTGTAGCTCTTTGCTAGTTTTGGTGCATGTATTTGTTAGAAATTGCATCTTTTGGTGACTCTACCTATCCAATCTTGCATTTTGCAATTTCAAATGCTCCATATGGGCTTATTTGGACACAAAAATAGGTTCCATTTTTTTTTGAAAGTGCATTATTTTTTTTCTACTTTCCAAATCTACAATCAAATTATAGGGTTGTGTGGACAAAAGTTTCACGTTCAGAATTAGGTCATTTTCTACATTGTAATACTTTGATACATCTTTAGAATTGTTGTGTATATGAGATACATTGTAATGTTCTAGTTTTGAACTCCATAGGGAGGCTGTAAAAATCCAAATTAGAAGTCCACTAAGGCTAAAATTAGCAAGTGTCCATTGTAATCACACTACATATAATGTACAAAAAGCATCTTTTTTGGTGGGGGTTTCTTGATTTAGCAAAAATGGGGCATGTACTTGGTGTTGTGTTCCTTCTTTTCTATAGTTTTCTTTCATTTTCTACATTATGGAAAATTTTAAGTTTCCAAAATTAACTCCACATGACTATGCTATATGGTCCATTAAAATGTGGTGTCATTTAATGCATAAAGGAGTTTCTCAATATGTAGATGGTACACTTCCTAAACCAATAGGTGATCAAGTATTTTCCAGTGAAATCACGGATTGGAAAATAATGGATAGGAAAGCCCTATGTGATATTTGTTTGGGGGTTGATGACAAGATCATATATTAGATTCAAAAGTCTAATACATCCAAGGAAGCTTGGGATACCCTCAAAAACCTATATGATAAAGTGTCTGAAGAGGATATTTTCAAAATTGAAGATGACCTTGTCTCCTTAGATCCTAAGTCATTTGATTCTATACAAGATTTCATCATTAAGGTGAATGAACTAAGGACAAAGCTTACTAATTGTGGGAATTCTATTAAAGATGATAGATTGATCTATCTCATTCATAACAAGCTACCATTTGAGTACTCCACATTTGTTTCTACTTATAACACCTCAAAGACTACATTAAGGTCTACCTATCAGAAAGAATCTTTTGATGATTATGCTATTTACTGGATAAAGAAGAGAAGAAGTTGAAATCAATGGGGATTCTTAATTTTCCAAAGTCTAAGGCATTGGTGGCCAATAATGAGGGTTCTCAAAATTTAGCTAGACAATATTCAAATAAAAGAAAGGGCAAGAATAAGAAGTAGAAGAATAAATTAGAGGATGTAGAAAAGCCAACACCATAATCAAAACAAAAAGGCAAGTCTTCAAATTCAAATAAGAAGGGGGATAATAATAAGGACCAAAAAAAGTGTGCTTATTGCAAGAAATTATGTCATGAAGAACATGAGTTTTATCATAAAAAGATTGATGAGTTGACCTCTATCATGAAGAAACATAATGTTCCACTTCCTAATGCTTATAGGGAGAAAGGTTCTTCTTCAAATTTAGAGGGCAAAGGACAAGTACTCATGGAAAATTCAAATTCTTCAAAGGAATGGATTCTTGACTCAAGTGCCTCATTTCATATGGGTTCTTCAAAAGGGGATTTTTCTTCATTGAAGCAGTCAAAGGTACTGCACATCTTTGTGGAAGATGATATAAAAATGGAAGTTGAAAGGAAAGGAAATGTGGAGATGGAAAATGGAGAGTTCAAAAATGTTCTCTATGTTCCAAATCTAAGTTCTAATCTCCTCTCAATTTACCAAATCACTCACCTTGGAGATGGACATAAACTTGAGTTCCTTCCTGACTCAATAAAGGTACATAGTCTAAAAGATGATTCAGTGGTTGTAGTGAGAAAAGTTAATCATGACAAAAGGTTGTATTCTTTCTCCCACTTTGTGTCCAAGTCTCCTTCACAAGCCTTGTTGAACCAATCCAATTCTCAAATGCAATTATGGCATGAGCACTATGGAAATCTTGCCTTCCGCTATCTTCAGCAACTTTGGTCAAACAAAATGGTCAAAGGTCTACCTTCAATCAACTTTTCCATAGGTGAATGTTCAATAGGTTTAGTGGATATGCATGTAGATGATAAGTTACATAAAGAGAAGTCTTCAAGATCACTAGTTGTTCTTCAATTGGTTCACATGGTATTAGCAGGTCCTTTTGTAGTGACGTCAGTTAGCTAGGGTCGTTGCATACTTACTTTCATTGATGACTTTTCAAGGTATACTTGGGTCTACTTTCTTCATAACAAGAATGAATTGTTGGACAAGTTCCTAGCCTTCAAGACTCATGTTGAATAGAAATAAAGGAAAGCCATCAAAACTCTAAGGATGGACAATGAAAGCAGATATGTGAACAAAAGACTTAAAGAATTTTGCAAACTTGAGGGTATTGATCTTTAGAATCCACTAGCATTCAGTCTGCACAAGATAGATGTTGGAGCATTGAGGATCCAAACTCTTAAGTCCATGACAAGTTGCATGATACAAGACAAGTCTCTAGATCCATCACTTGAAGTCAAAGCAATCAGTAGTGCCAATCATATACTTAACAGGTCTCTGTTGGCATTATGATACATTTTTGTCATTAGTTACAACACTTATTGGATTCTGAATACTTATCGAGCTCACACTGGAAACCAAGCTTTACCTAGTTCTCAGTGTTTACCGAGTAATCAAGGTGAACAAAGAAGTCAGTGTTTACCAAGTAATCAAGGTGAAAAAAGAAGTCAGTGTTTACTGAGTGATCAAGGTGAACAAAGCAATCAGTGTTTACCGAGTGATCAAGGTGAACAAAGCAATCAGTGTTTACCGAGTGTTCAAGATAAAAAAAGGAATCAGTTTTGACCGAGTAAAGATGTACTAAGATGTAACCGAGAACTTCATGATAATCGAGCTCCTGAGGTTATCAAGGAAATTAATTTTTACCGAGCTCAGACGGATATCAAGGAAACTAACTATCACCGAGTCACAAGGTTCTATCAAGTATTTCCTTTGATCACCGAGCAACAGTTCAGATAGAAGTATTCACCGAGTGACATCTCTTCTACTGAGTCTCCAGTGGTTATCGAGTTCAGAACTATTCGAAGTGTTTAGTATGAACCGTGCCTTCACTTCTACCGAGTGCATGACGATGCCGAGTAACGCAGTGGACACCGAGTATCAGAAGGACGCCGAGTCAGTTCAGTGAACCCGAGTTTTTACCTTGGGCTGACTTTGTATAGAGATTTGCACTTGTTGTTTTAGCCGACCTTGCATGTATTGTTTAGCCGACCTTGCATGTATTATTTATATGGATAGTATATATATGCAATGTATTGTATCATTCAAACAACAGTTATGGAAATGGTAATGAGTGGAAATGTGAAAGTGTGAATATGTGAAAGTGCGAAAGAAATACATGTGTGCGAAAGTATGTGGGCTGAATTGTGAAGATATTCAGCAGGTCTAGTTTTGAAGCAGAAAAGTTTTATCTATCACATCAAGGTGAATCAGAGCATAGCGGATCTTATCAGCAATCAGTTGTAATCAGATCCACTGTTTCATTCTAACAGGTGAATTAGTTTTTGCAAATCCTTTAACAAGGTAGACTTAACAGTCTTTTGTAAATCTCCTAATAGAGTGCATACTTTATTGTATGTTTGGAAATCCTTTAACAAGGTGGATCTAGCAATCCTTTTTGCTCCTAACAGGGCAGATCACCAGAAGTGGTCATTGTAAGCCTTAACCGGCCAACTTCATACTGCAGTAACGAAGCTTGTGGGTTTCATCCCCACCCCAGTTTTACTTTCTATTTGGAAGGTTTCTGGGTCACCAAATCTATGTGTTCAAGTGTTGCAAATGATTTTGTTTCATGCTTACAATAGGTTACTTGGATGAATGATGAATATATCAGTATACAGTTTTATTGTTTGAAATTTTAGAAGTTACTGATTCACCCCTCCCCTCTCAGTAACTTGTCATATCTTGTATATTTCCAACAGTCTCCTCATCCTACCTTACATAGAAAGACTCCTTTTGAGGCATGGTGTAGGAGAAAACCAATTGTGACACACTTTAGAGTCTTTGGTTGTCCAACATGGGCAAATAGATCTTCCAAAAAATACAAAGCATCGTCACCTCAACCTTGTACTTTCATCAGATATGAAGATGGTGTGAAGGCATACAAACTTATGGATCCTGAGACACATCAAATATTTGTAGAGAAGGATGTACACTTTGAGGAAAGCTCACCAAGCTTGTCCTCTAATCCTCTCTACACATCATACATTATGAAAATTGATAGTGACACCAGCGATAGTGCTTCAATAGATTCAGAAACATCGGGTTCTATTAATAGTTGTAGCAAGAGTCACAACATCAACACATCCCACATGCATACATTACCATAGTGATGGGTCCAACAAAGTAGGGTACACCTAGTCTTCCATCTCCAGCACCAGAGGATGACTACATAATAGATATTTCAATTTTTTTTGTGGAGTGACACATTGTGGATTTGGAGGACATCATTAATGATATATGTCTTCTCTTTGATGGAGAAGATCCTTCTACGGTTGTTGCGAGGGCTCACTCTGACCCTCATGTCTATTCTCTACATGATCGATCCTTATAAATTGATGTGATTATGGATACTTATGTATAGCAGTTGTAGGAGGTCTCTTTATTAGTTGAGGAGATAGTATATTCTTTGGGATAGGTTCTACATTCTTCCTTCATAGGGATAGTTGAGTAGCTTTCAGAGACATTAGTGATCATTAGGATTCTTTCCACACATAGTGGAAGCATCTCACTTGTACCTATGGTATTGTTCCTTCCAAAAGGGAGGAACACTATTCTATAGTCTTAGATTAGCTTCTACATTAGAGTAGCTATCACCAATCAACACTCTTCATTTGGGGAGGGGAGACTACCTTGTCTCTCTTCTTCTTCTTCTCTCTTGTGGGGGGGACCTTTTCCTCTTTTTGGATAGTGTTATTCTCACATTTCTCTATTGTATATACTTGATGTGTGTTGTAATGGGGGGGTCTTGATTACTCCATCCATCCACATATTTGGTTTTTTCATCTCTCTTTTTCAGGGAGGGTTTTTTCCATAAGATTTTCCCTCTTTCTCCACTTTATGAGAGATTACATTTCATTATGTACATGGGTACCTAACATGGCCTAGTAGCCAGGACCCATCATGCATTTCATCCTAGTTTTCATAAGCTTAAGGGCATTCTGCTAAGTTGCACTTAAGGGGGGGTGTTGGTGTAAACAAGTATTTACTATTTACACTTTACTTAAGTTTACTTAGATTAATGCATTATTTTATTATATTGCATTATTTTATTATTTATTTAGGTGAGACACTTAGGATTTTGTGCACTCTCATGAGTTTTCATGTTGACAACACTAGAGTTTGCATGCCCATTTTAGCACATGTTGTCTACAACATTATTTTACATGCTACAACATTATAGGCTTATCCTGTCATCATCATACTTGCTCTTGTGGTTAATGGAGGATAACCCATATCAGGTGGACATGTGCTTGGTTGTATGATTTATCATGTTGCTGACTTCTATGCATTCTAGAAGCTTTCCAAAGTCCCTTATATACAAGCACTCCTAGTGTACTTTCACATGGAATATTGAATGAATATATCATCATTTTAATCATACTCTTTTTGGTCTACTGTTGTGTTTGTGTTTGAGTTCCAGAGTCTTGGGTGAATTTTTCCCTAAGGCAAATTCTTACAAAAGCAAAGGGAAGATGACACCAAATGTTCTATTTCATCTACTCTAATTTCACTTGCTATCTTGACAACTAATGATGATGATCAAACTGAATTGGTCTCATCTTTGTCAAAGCTTATTCAGAAGAACAAGACAATGAAGAGCCAATAGATAACCTTGTTGGAGGTTAGTGATAGATTGCATAGTACTCTGGTAGTGTAGCATACAAAGGCAGTTCTTGAATAGAGGGCATAGGTAGTGCTAAAATATTTTGAGGAGGAATTTACAAATCTATTGAATGTTGCATAAATAAAGGCACATATCTCACATAATGCTAACTTGTTTAGCACTATTTTTCAGAATATCAAGAATGATCTAATAAGTCTTGATACTTGTATCAAGGAACTTTGGAAGTGTCAATAGGATGGCAAGATATTGTACATCAAGTGTACTCTATCTTACAAGTTGACTAAGGATATTGATAGTCAAATTAGAGGAAAGATGAGTGAGCTTGAGGCTCTATCTAGCCAATTGCAACATCCTTCTAGCAAAATTGATGGTTTTGAAGGACAAGTGGCCAATATTCATAATGATATCAAGAAATTGGAACTTCAAAAGGAACAAATTTTGAAGAGAGTATCAAATTTAAGAGAGTCTACTGCTCTGAAAATATCTATTGTTGAGAAATAGTTGGAGGAATGTGTCAAGGCCAAGGACACTTATTCTAACTTTTTATACTTTGACCTCAATGCAGTTGAGATTGTATCATATGCCCTATGTGCAATTCTCACCTCTACTGAACTAGCCAAAGATACATGGAAAAAAAGTATGAGCAATCTTAAGCCAAGTTTTGATGATTGCAAGAAGATACTATCAGATTAAGGTAGATGTTAATAGAGATTTTGACAACATATGGACAATTTTTTGATAGTTTGTGACATTTTAACCTTTTTCATTGATGTTAAAGGGGGAGAAGTACATAAGAAAATTGTAAATTAGGTAGAGAGGAGAAAATAAAATTCTAAAGTATGAAATCATATTGCAAGGGGGAGCATAAGTAAGATGGACAAGTTGTAATAGATGTAATGTTAATGTGTTATTTATTTTAAGTTTTTGATACTTAGCAAATTTTTCATATTTTTTTGCCATCAATGCCAAAGGGGCAAATTGTTGAAAATTGGCTAATGAAGATATGTAATTGTTGTCATTTATGGAAACACATGATGTACATGCTTACAAGAAACCTTAGAAATAAAGATACTTCGCTTTTGGTACTCAAAAATTGTCTAAGTATGAATTTGGTATACAACAGTTTATTGCTTTGTATGTAACTTGTTATTGATGTCATATTATGACTAAAAAAGTTAGATGAAAATTGTATACATGTTGATGATGATGTGTATAACCTTGAAAGTCAATACGGACTTTACAGAAAAGAGATATTTGTGTTTTAGTAATGTAACAGGATAGTAGAATTAAAGGAAAGTAATTATTTTGTTTACAAAATAATTCTTGTCCAATTAGAGCTGACATTCTAGATGTTTACTCTAAGTTGGAAAGTATATTGTGGTCTTGGCTGACCTAGTAGTGATTTGTGTAAAGGCATGGTATTTATGCAAAGGACATCTTGTGAATTCAAGTGTAAAAGTGAAAAGAGCAGAAATTATGTTGAGTGATTGTATGCAAACTTTTGTGAAAGTAATATATGCAAAGTTTTGTAAAGCTATTTTTGTGATCTGAGATCGAGCTGAAGATTAGATATTAGTTAAGGAAGAAGTTACAGTACCTATATTCTAGAAGTTTGATTACTTTTTTTGTTAGTGAGCTCTTCTTGTAATTGGAAGTGCATGTTTGGGTAGTGGACTCATCTTGCATCTACTATACCACAACTCCTAACATGGTTGGTACAACTCCTAACAAGGTTGGAATCTCCTAATAGGGATTCAAAATCTCCTAATAGGGACTCTCTATACTAAATTTTCTCATTGACTCCTAACAAGGTCCATTCTCTAACAAATAACTTATATATTAATATATTATGTAGTGGGTATCATCCCCATCAAGGTTTTCCCTTGGCCAAGGTTTCCTTAGCTAACAAAATATGGTGTTATGAGTTATCTTTGTGCATGGTTATTGTTACTAGTCAACATTACTTTATTACTTTGTTATGTATGGTTTAAAGTAACAAATAATATCTAGTTGGCAACTAAAGTTTGTAAATTACTGATTCACCCTCCCCCTCAGTAATTCCCATTTCTAATTGTTTGTTCCACCTTTTAAGCCTAAATTTAACATGTTGAAGCCTCTTCTCAAAAGTGAAAATGGTAGTACCATGAGAAGGAATGCCTTCATGCCACTTCACTATCATATGATCTTACAAAGAGTGATCTCTTAACCACATTAGCTGAAATTTGAAGGACGGGTTTTTAGTGGTCTTGAAGGGAGTAATAGAAATTTTAATAGGCCAATGATTAGAGCTTCTGCAATCAAGAATTTCTAATATAGTAGACCACCTAATATTGATTCAATAACAAGAAACTAAGGACCTATCTAACCTTTCAGAAATAGCCTCAATCCTGCTCCTTTTTTTGTTTCAGATGAAAGTACTATTGCTAGGTTTAACATTAATGAGATTCAAGGGAGGAAAGGATCTAAGGAATGAACAAATTTTATGTGAGACCACATAAGATATTTACCCACCAAATCATTAGGAGTGTAAATATTAGAAAACATGCATCTTTCTCTAGTCTCAAAGTAAGAAGAAATCAAAGAAATAGAAGACTTACTCGAAATCCACCACAAAGGTGACACTTTCCTTGGATTCCAAAGATAAGCAATTCCACCAAAGCTACCTTGAGCATGCACTCTCTACTAGCCACCATGGGGCCACAACTTTGGAGTGCAACTAGCCAAACCATCAACTGTAAGCTTGGTTTTCTGAAAGAAAATAATATCTAGGGATTGAGACTCAATTAATCTATGAACAACCTTTTGTCTAGGGATGTTCTTCCCCTTTCACTAGAAACCCATTCACCCTTTTGATACAGATCATGCCCTTCAAAGAAGAAGCATCAACTCTAGATGGAAGATTATTAGCTTGGCCCTTGGCCCAAGATTATATCGACATAGAAGGTTCAATCATCTCTATATCAACAAATAAAATCTGAGAAAAGGGGAATCCATGTTGCCCCATACCAATAACCCGAAGAGGCCCACCCTTCGATCAAAAATATCTACCATGCACAACATACACCAAGCCCTGACCCAGCTAACACACACCCTATGCTCCCCCTATAGTCTCCACACACACCCCTCACCCACTCTCCAACCACCAAGCGTAGGTGATCTCTCCACATAGACCTGATAGTAGAGAGAGCCAAGGAGAATCATGAGCTAGGGCACAATCACCCTAGCCCCACCCAAAATGCAATGGGCAACAATTTTTCGTTCACTCATCTAGAAGTCAATGTCACATTATTCACATGTTTGAACTATTTACAGATGTATGGTCTTAAATGATGTACCTGTGCAAATCAAAACTTAGACAATGCAAATAATTAATGGATTAGCACATATATATCAATGTAAAGCATATTCATGAATCATTAGAATGAAAACTTAAATGATAGAAAATCCAAAGATAATGAAATTGAAGAACAAACTATCAAATTAAGTCTTTCAAGACCATCTCATGTATCCCTAACTACGATGGCTAAATTGCTCTCAGATCAATCATCTTAGTGACACCCTAGAATGAGATATTGTGGGATGAATATGAAACTAAATGAAATATGTAATTATGATGATGAAAATACAAAATGATATGCAACTTAATGATGAAAACTAAATATGCAAACTATGGAATAAATGACATGAAACTATGCAATGAACTTGAAATGCCTATAATAACAATGCATGAAATTAGATTTTTCTCAAAATACTCTAAAATTGCTCTAAAAAAGCAATGCATGAAGACTCGATCATCTTTGCTCTAGAAATGCCTTGTATTTATAGATTTTTCAAAGAGCTTGGGGTAAGGTTTGGTTTTTACCAAGGGCAAAGGTTAAATAATAAAATAATAATATCCATGAACCCATTTTGAATAAAATATTCATTATGGAGAATCCAATCAATTATTAAATTATTATTTGAATAAAATAATAATATCCATGAGATCCACTTTGAATAAAATATTCATAATGGAGAATCCCACTTCAAATATTAAATTATTATTTTGGGTCCATTTTGAATAAAATATGATTTTCATGATCCCACTTTGATTAAAATATGAATTTGGAGATATTTGAATATAAAATTGATTTTTGAGGATAAATGCCCATTTTAATTTCTTTAAAATTGAATTTCATGTGTAAATTTCAAATGGGTTCAAATAGTTGATTAATTTAAATTTTTAACTTAATTCAAATTTGATTGATTTATCCACAATTCTTCAAAATACATATAAGGAAATTTTGATTTTGGAGTTTTTTTTGGCTTTGCTAGGGTTTCTTGCTTCATGTGAACTTGCAGTTTTCTTGCATATGACTCTTTGTTTGAGCTTTCCTTTTGTCATCTCCACTTGTCACACCGCATTTACTACAGGAGCTTTTAAGCTAGAATTTAATGGTCCCGGCTAGCGATGAACTAGTTGTTTCTGGTGTTCATATTGTTGTTTCAGATTGCCATGGTGCCGCCACAGAACAAACACCCTTGCAAGTTTTTCCCAAAGGTTTTTCATGAGGCAATCTTGATATTATCTTTCCTTTACAAGAATTTGATGTTGCATGTGGCTGGTTAGAACAACATACTTTGATAGAGTATTTTATGGGTAGGACTCCTCCTAAAGCTATGCTTCAAGAATGGGTTAACAAGTGCTCGACTCCTCATGGAGTCCACCTTGATGTTGTACAAAATCTTACCAAAGGTTTTTTTTTATTTCACTATGCCAACCAGTCACAAGCTGAATCAGTCTTTAATAATGGACCTTGGTCTATGCAATTATCCCTACTTGTTTTTCAATAATGGTTGAAAGACTTCATAGTCTCTAATGATAAAAAGATTAGGGTTCCTATGTGGGTTGAGTTCCTAGGTTTACCTTTGCCATGCTGGCCTTTCATTGAGTCCATTGCCAAAACCCTTGGCAAAGTTGTCACAAAGGAGCTGGAGAATTTTTTTAATGCTCACCCATAGCGACGTGTTTGCGTTTTGGTTGATCTTTCCAAGGATCTTAAGGACTCTATTGAAATCCAGATTGGGGCTTAAACCTTCTCTCAGAAGGTGCTCTATTTGAACCTTCCCAACACCTATTATAGGTGCCAGTCTATAGAACACAAGATCACATATTGCCCTTTGGCTATGCCTAGGGTTAAGCCCACACCTAAAGAACTGCCTACCAAGCCAGCCAAAGGGAAAAAATAAGGGAAGAAAGAAGAATGGGTTATTGTTGGGTGCAAGGGCAAGGCTAACTTGAATCCCTTGCCCCCTAAACAGTCCTACATGGCTGTCGTTGCGACTCCTATCACCACAGGAGCGTCAATTCCTACTAGTGTAGGGACACAAGTGGTTTCCATAGAACCTATTGCAAGGGTTTTGCAAGTTTCACACCCTACTAGTATGTGGGGGATTAAGTTGACTGCCAGGGCTTCTACCTCGGTTGTGATTTGTACCACTCTTGTTGTTTCTTCTATTGTGCCACAAGTGATGCAGCATTCTTGCAGTGGTCCTGGACATGCGAAGATACTAGAGGTGAAATGATAGGCTATAAGTTTAGAGGATTTTCCTTCTGACTTCCACCATGTTTCTACCTTCTTGCAGAATAGCTACTCCTCTCTTGAGGATGAGGATGACATAGAAGAATTTTCATGAATTTTTTATCATGGAATGTTAGAGGTCTCATAGACCTCGCTAGAAAGTACTATGTTTGGGATACCCGTCATAGACTTGGTAACTTAGATTTTCTCTGTCTACAAGAAGTTAAATTTTTTGGTTTCATTCTCTCTTCTACATGCCACGTCATTTGACAAGATGGAGTTATGTTTTTCTCTTAGCATGAAGCTGGTCAATGTGGTGTAGTTACTCTCTTGTCACCTCATCTTCATTTTTCTATTATTTCGCATGGTTCTGACCTTGCACATAGAACTATTTGGCTTTTTCTTTCCATTAAAAATCATTCTTTTGGAGTCAATAATGTTTATGCTTACAATGATGCTATGGAAAGATCCTAGATGTGGACTTGGCTGGCTGACAACTTGCCTCTAGCAACTTGGGTTATGTGTCATGACTTCAATATGGTTGAGGTGGCCTCTAACAAAGATGACATTTTTCCCTTTCGTTGGATAGCTGGGGAAAGGGAAGCCTGGTACTACATGCACAATAAATTGGGCCTTTTCAATCCCAATGTTATTCACTGCGAGGATAGTGGGGTTTGGCACACTTGGTCCAGCTTTTGAGCTAGCTCTGAATGCATATTAAAGTGTCTCAATCATGCCATGATTACTGTACAATCTTTTTTTTCTTTCTCTAAGGATTGAGATCTACCTATCATTCCCCTGCCAAATATGACATTATCTGACCACTATCCCATTTATTTTGTCATTTCTTGGCAAACAACTATCCCAAAAGTTGCCAAGTCTTAGTTCTTTCTCAACAAATCTATTCTTATGCATGCTTCCACCATCACACATATCCTATGTGTCTGGAATTTGGAGCCATGTCTGCATTCTTAGAAGGGATGGATTCAATGGTGGAATAATGCCATTTCTAGAACTACTCATTTTCTACGCATCTATGGGCATCAGTTGGCAATTTTTAGAAAAAAAAGGTCATATGAAGCCAACACTCTTGTGCCCAAAAAAGCCTCTGAGGCTCTCACCCTTAATTCATTTGATGTGGATTTGAAAATTCAGCTGGCCAAACTTTTCCATGACAAACAAGTTGCCGATAACTATGTTGCTCAAGGAGCCGAAATCAAAGTCCGTCTCCATTGGCTAGAGGTTGGCGATAAAGCTTCAAAGGAGTTCTTTTAGGCTCTTTGTGCCTGTTTTACTAATGTTGGGATTAAAAAGATCAAACAAGGAACTGCTATTCTTTCTAGTCTCCTTGACATCCTGCAAGCATTTTTTCATCACTATGAGAACATTTTTTCTTTGCAGGAAAATTCGGTTGCTCAGGATGAAGCTCTCAAAAAGTGTATTTTTGTTACTCTAAACCACCTAGCAGTTGAGCAACGTGCTTTCTATGAGCAACTTCTTTCCCTCTAAGACCTTAAAGGTCTATTCCATTGCTGATGACAAATCCCCTGGGTGTGATGGGTTTCCTTGTGAATTTTACAAACACCTCTAAGAGCATATAGGTCCTGATTTGCACAAAGTTTATCTTGAAGCCTATCATTCTAAAAGCTTAGGAGCCATTATAAACAAATGAAATATCAAATTCATACCTAAAGCTGAAAATCTTGAGGAAATTTGCAATTGGAGGCCCATTATCCTTCTAAATGTGTCTTATAAGATTATTGCCAAGGTACTTTCTCTCAAAATCTAGCACATGTTGCCTTTAATTGTGCACCCTGAGCAAATTGGCTTTATTAAGTCTAGATACATTCTTGACAACATTATTGATATTTGGGAAGGCATGGAATGGGCTCGTAGATCCAACTAGAAGGCCATCTTTCTTAAGATTGATTTTGCTAAAGTTTATGATTGCAGTGAATGGCCCTTTATTTTGGCCATGCTCCAAGCTCTGGGTTTTGGTCCCAATTTTTTACAGTCTGTGGAGATGCTCTTTGGCAATGCTAATGCTTGCTTTACCATCAATAATTTGCAATCAAAGGCTTTTGGCCTTTTCACTCAATCAAGCAAGGTTTCCCTTTGGCCCTAGCACTTTATGTCCTTGCTATTGAAGGTTTCGGCTATTTGCTAGCCCATTCTATGTTTTCTGGACTAGTTCGCGGCACTTCCTTGCCCAAATCATCTTCGTAGTTTGTCAGTGGCCACTTTGCGCATGATTCCTTTCTCACTCTTCTTGAGGATGAGAAAACATCAACAATGCATTAAGTTGCCTGGACACCTTTTGTCAAGCCTCTGGATCTGCCATTCAATGGCATAAAATGCTTTGCTTCTACCAGTCATTCTTGCTAGCTCCATCTTGGCTCAGCGAGTTTGAATGGAAATGGGTTACGCATGGGCAGATTTTATGCTTTCTAGGCATTCCTTTTACTTTCAAGGCTTCACCTATTGAACTTTGGAATGTTGTGCTTGCCAAGATCACCAAGAAGCTTGATTATTGGATTATGAAACCGCTCTCCCTTGTTGGAAAATTCCAGATTTGCTTGAAGGTTCTCGCGGCTACTCATGTTTATTATTCTTCTTGGCACATGATTTTGCTAGGTGATTCTGAGAAGATTCTCTTGGCACATGATTTTTTTGGCACATGATTTTGCTAGGTGATTCTCTCAGAAATTCACCCAAATTTGGCATACTTTCAGGATGAAAATTTTGTTTACTCTCTGGAAAGATAGGAATTTTGTTCTCTTCACACACAACTTTTTGGATATTAATATTGCAATGTACACTAAGGAACGCATTTGTAATAATGTAATTATGCAGATTCAAGTGCAAGCTAACAAAGTTGCCCTTGAGGTAGCTCAACCGTAGGAGCTGCTAAACCACTGGGGCAATGCCGCTTGCACTATTGCCAAAGTTCCTCCAGATGCCTCGGTAGAAACCTCGACACCTCGTGGCTGTCATTCACAGTGTCATTCCTTTGGTCACCACTCACACACACCATGCTCCCAGGCTTCCTGCGCAATGGCGGATGGAGGCACCATTTGCTTCCCAGCCCCGTGGTGGTTTTGGTTGGTCCCTGGCTCCTCCTCCTAGTGCTTGTCAGGCATCTTCAGGGAAATGGCCTCGCCTAGATTTGGCAATTTCTCCTTCGTGGCCAGAGGTCAAAGATGCGAAGACTACCATTGATCCTCTTGCTACTACTACTAAAGATGGTTGGATTGTTCCTAGCCCGCCCCCAAATCCCAAAGATGATTGGGGCTTTCATGACAGATATGAACCACCACCCTTGGCTAGCACTGCTTTGATCGCTTGAGGTTGCCTTTTATATGTTTTTATGATGAATAGTGTTTAATTCTGGCTGCGGCTATATGTTTTTGCTCTGGCTACAGCTGTGTAAACTCATTCGCGGGGTGATCTTGTATCCCCCGGCCCTTTTTTGTGAATTGTATTCTTAGTATATTTTAATTAATAAAAAGGAAATATTCATTAAAAAAAAAATACATATAATTTTAACCTTAAAACCCTTGCTAATTCGGTGAACACCCTGATTAAAAGATGTGCCCAATTTTAGGTGTCTACAAAGATATTATAATTTACTGTTATTTTAAATTTTTATATTATTTACGAAGTTTAAACATTAGTGACATCATTTTAGATGCAGCCTTGTTTATAATGTTATTATACTTAACAAAACACCTTTTTTCTTATTATTTTGCATTTTTCTAAATATCTTTCAAAAGTAAATATTAAATGTCTGAAATGACAATAATAAAATAAAATAAATATATCTCTAATTTATAAATTCTCAAATATTAATCTCGATCATAAATTAAATTAAAACCACGAAAAATTCTAAGTTTTCTTTTCATTATTAAAAAACCCACTAAAACTTCCAAAATCACGCCAAAATCATTCGAAATGTTTAAAAACTTCGAATAACAGAGTTAAAATGAAATCATTATCTCCACCCACTTTTGATCGACAATAGTGGCTACAAGATTAATATAATATAAATCTGAAGACGAATCATAGCTTCACATAAATCTATATGAACAGACAAAACATAATGTCTCCATTATTGCAATGACAATAATATTATGTTGTCGTTCAGTAGACAATTCCTCTTAAAATAGAAATGATATGGTTTAGAATTTAATGAAAATTATATACTTTTAAAAGTAGTAGTGCTTTGAATAAGCAAAAAGTCTTACATTAGTAAATCATTCAATCTGTATTCACAAATATTGAATGCTTACAAGAAGGTAAGTGGGATGCCTGCAATTATGGCATGTGTTGAGATAAGATTATGAAATATCAGTAAATTATATCTTGGGGACCATAATATTTTATTTTAAAATACTAAAATTATTTATATATTAGAATAAGAAATTCCATGAATTTTGGGTGGGCAAAACTTAGAAGAATAGAAGCTTCAAATAAATAATTAGGTGATTATAACAACTAAAAAACTGTTACAAGAGTTAAGAACATTGAGAATGTATGAGTAATCTTAATAATTCAAAATAAATATTTGGTATCTACTTTATGTAGTAATCATAAAATATATTATAATAATTTAGTTCTTTTTTGAGAATATAGTTTTTTAAGAATTATTATTTTAACATATTTACTTATTAGTGCTAAAATGTTATTATCAATGTGTGATAATGTATATTGATTGTAAACAAAAATTGCATATTAATGTCAATGTTTCTAGGATTGTGGTCTATTATGACATGTCAGTGCAATCAAATGTTTTGATCATTGCTTAGCATTGTAGAACTTGACAAATTCTTTACAAAGGACCTTAAATGAGCTATGCACTACAAAAAAAATAATTGCCAATATTTGAAGGAACAAAATTGTTGGTTTTAAAGACTTTATGATTAGGAGTATATGGAGGTTCAATACTTATATTTTGACTCAAGTGAATCTTTATAAGTGTATGTATATGTATTGAGCTTTTTCACACTTTATTAGTTAACATAATCTATTGTTTATTTCCGTATATATACTAAGGAAGATTCATTATACATCACAAAGTATTTCTAAATCAAAAGGAATAAGTTGTCTTGAAACTAGACAAAATCTAGTAGCAAACCAAGACAATGGAAGTTTCAAAATAATTATATGTTATATATTGATTAAAAATACCGCAATTAAAAAAGTGCATGCTAATTCTACATAGAATTCATTGTTAAAAGAGAGAAATGAGAAAAATGTCTTCTTCTATTGTAATATTTTAAAATAAAATCATTATTTAAGAAACATAATTGCTCCATCACACTGAGATGGCTCCAAATTGTCAATTACAATTTACAAAAACATGGAGCACAATAACCCAAAACCTTTTACTACTAAAAAATCTAATGGATTCCAAATGATAATTTTGTACCATTTTAGAGAGGGCCCTATCACATGGTTGCATTATTGGGAAGATCTAAGAAATTATCTTGAGAGAAAGACTCATATTTCCAAAAACAATTTTACTATCTCAAAACCAACACCTTTGTTTCTATCACTTTGGCATGCTTCGACTTCATGAAAAAGTTTTTGAGAAAACAAAAAAAAAGGGAAAAATAATGGACATATAAAAGTGGAGAACCCTTAGCAGAAATTCAAGGGTTATTGTCATAAGTGCAACAAGTGATGAGGCTAATTATTGCCTCTATTTTATGATAATTTTAAAATACTCTATTTTAACATTGCCAAGACATTTGTGAACTTATGTTTAGCTAAACCTATGATTAAGTCTAGATAGAACCATTAACCTATAGGTAGATATCATGTCATATGTTGTCAATATTATATATATAATGTAGTTATTTCATATAACCATAAAAATGTGTGTTCTAATATTTGGATTTAATTTGATTATGCTTGTTTGAAAATATTTCCACATCATAACTAATTTGATAGGGAATAAGTTGGAAATGGTAGAAAACATTCAAGGAGGAACATTAAAGTCTAGTCATGATGGAAGAACCATAATAGTATCAGAGGACATGACCACTACAAAGGAGGAGACATTATTTCATGAATGTAGGGATGAAAGTTGCTATATTTTCTCTATGTTTACTATTTTGTTGACTTGGTTATTCAAACTTTATTGTTTAAACCATGAACTATTATGTTTCCTTCTTTTTCTCTAGCAAATTTTTAATTAGTTTGTTTTCTATTTTAGAATAAGTATTGATCCTCTATTTACAGGGATTAGATCGATAGTTTTAGGAGGTTTGAAGATAGTTTATGAAAAGAAACTATTGACTCTTGTAGTGAATTGTTTTTATAGTTTTTATGTATTTTTCTCATGTAAGGAATTTCAAAATATAATGAGATAATTCTTGGTTTACATTCTATGTTAGTAGATTAGCAGAAGCCGACCAAGGAGGCCCACTTGGGAGGTGGGTTAGACTAGAATAGTGTAGATTTACTTCAAGCATTTACAATATTTCAAGTAGAAGTTGTAAGTTTCCTCCTACAACATCATACTTTGTAAGTGTTCCTACAACATCTGTGAGAACAATTATAGTGAATGGTCCACGTTGGAATATAGGTTAGCATTTAATTTCTTTTCTAGCATTTATTTTAGTGAAGAGTTAAATGTGTTAGTTTTCTGCATCATTAGTGTAAATTCTTTCCTTGCATTTTACTTTCTTATAGCATAAGTGTAATGACTCTTTAAGAAACCTAGTGCACATACTGTGTCGACCATTTCAAGTATACGTCCCTAGGTTAAAAAATTAAATGCACCTCATGGTAGGAAGAATAATCCTTAGATTGAATATATTATTTCTAAGTAAGACCTTGAGCATGGTTATCACACACCTATAGTGAGGCAAACCATTATTTTTGGTGCCATTTTTGGGGATGGTGTCAAGCTAGGAACATTTTTGGGTCAGAGTTTTTATAGTTAACTTTATGTTTTAGAGATTTATAGTCCTAAATGTTTCTTCACAAGTGTGAAGAATTCAATTGCATGCATCAAACAGGAAGATGACAAGATGAATATGGTAGATTTCTGTTGGAAATATAGATGAAGTAACTAAGAGGGGAGGGGTGAATCAGTTACCACAAAAATCAATCTCAAAAAAAAATCCCTTAGATGTCTTACCTTAGTGTTGATACTCGGTAAACAGTGCAGGAATACTGTAACTCAGTAGATTAACTAATTACTGATTATCTAGCATTCATAGTCATTAATATGCTTGCAAAGATTAAAATAAATGAACACAAGAGTCACTAGATTTAACGTGGAAACCCAATATGGGAAAAACTACCAAGTAATTAGTCACCAATTTTCACTCTTATGAAGTGAGCCTTGTTAGGAGCCAACCCTGTTAAAGGTTACAAAACACACTATTAGGTGTGACCTGGTTAGAGGATTTAATCACCTTGTTAGGAGTGGCCTAGTTAGAGGTCTTGAGAATAATTCAACTGAACTATTACCTTGTTAGAAGATTTACAAAATGGTTGTTAAACCAACTCTGTTAAGAGATTTGAAGTCACTGCTACAATGGTTAGAAAACAACAATGAATTGACCTGAATGATAGGCAACTTATCTTTTGTTGAGTATAGATCTTTGTTCTCCTTTACTGGATCCTTACTGATTAAATACAACTTTGCAGCTCCTCTGGGATATCTAATCCTCCATTAGAATTCTCTCAATATTCTCTTATTTTCATCCTCATCCATATATTCACTTTCACACCAATTCACAACTTGAACATATATATATATACCTTTCAGATTATCAAGTCAGCTTAAATATAGGTTCCAATAACAAAAAAAATCATTACATTAGTCGGCCACATGAAACAATTAAACTTAATATCAAAATAGTAAAATCCTTTGCTGGCCGACCAAGCTCGGTAACCACTACTCCATAATGGTTTTCTAGTGTTAACCAAGTGAAGCTCGGTAAACACTACAAATCTTGCAAAAATCCTTTGGAGACTGAGTGAACTCGATTAGCACTGACCTTCCTTTGTTGACCTTTGGAGATCAGTAAAGCTAACTTTTTGCGACTTTTTCTTTGATAATTGAGTGAGCTCGATAAACATTAGCTTTTCTTTGTTAACCTTGGGAGCTCAATAGAAGCTAACTCTCTGCCACTTTTCCTTTGATAACCGAGTGAGCTCGGTAAACATTAGCATTTCTTTGTTAACCTTGGGAGCTCAATAGAAGCTAACTCTCTGCCACTTTTCTTTTGATAATAGAGTGAGCTTGGTAAACATTATCTTTTCTTTGTTAACCTTGGGAGCTCAGTAGAAGCTGTAAATTGCTTTGGTGATCATCTGAGCTCAGTAGACTCTGTTTGATGATTGATATGACATTTGTGTAACATCAAAGACAATACACAATTGACAATTGTATCCAAAAATCTCCCTCTTTGGCATTTGATGGCAACACAACATGTCATAGCAGAATGAAATTTGATTACAAGTCTCCCTCTTTCAGTAATCTCCCTCTTGTGAAGAAAAACATATTCTTTTCAAAGAAAACTTCTTCCTTTCAAACAAATTTCAGAAAGATATGATAGTATAACTCTCCCTCTTTGACAACACATGCCAAAGACAACACAACACAAATGGATTTGAATGTACCTTTAGTACTGAGTCATATGCAATATTACCTGATTATGTTACATCAATTGATAGATCTTCAACTTGGTATGCGTTGATGCATCACTAAAGCTTAATTTTAGTGAATTTCATATAGGGGAGTGACCCCTAACTTCCCTCTTAGATACAATAATTCATCCTTAGGTAATGGCTTTGTGAATATATCAGCAATTTGTTCCTTTGTATGAACATATTCCAATCTGATATCCTTATCTTGCACCAATTCTCTAACAAAATGATATTTTATTGCAATGTTCTTTGTTTTGGAATGCATCACTGGATTCTTAGATATGTTTATTGCACTTGTATTATCACAAAACATAACAATTGGTTCTTTGATTTCTACCTTCATGCCTGCCAACAACTATTTAAACCAAATAATATTAGAATAGTTTACTGCTACAGCAACATACTCTGCCTCTGCTGTAGATTAAGATGTACAATTTTTCTTTTTTCTTGTCCAAGAAACCAACCTCTTTCCAAGAAAGAATGCTCCTCCACTTGTACTTTTTTTTTAATCAAGGTTTCCTACCCAATCAGCATCAGTAAACACTTTCAAATCCAGATTACGTCCAAGTTTGTACCATAAACCATAATCTTCAGTTGCTTTCAAATATCTCATTATTCTTTTGATTGCCATCATGTGATTTTCTCTTGGTTTTGCTAAAAATCTTGCTACAATACCAACTGCGAGAGCAATATTTGGCCTAGTATGAACTACATACTGCAGCTTTCCAATCATAGATCTATACAATGTTTGATCTACTTCTTTTGATTCATCTTCCTTGGTAAGTTTTAATCCAGTACACGTAGGAGTCCCAACTGGTTTACATTCTTCCATACCAAACTTTTTCAATATTTTCTTGATGTATTTTGATTGAGTGATGTAGATACCATTTTTATTTTGTTGAATTTGAAGACCAACAAAGAATTTGATTTTACAAAACATAGACATTTCAAATTCCTTGTTCATTTTCTCTGAAAATTCTTTGCATAGATCATCATTCCCTGTGAAAACAGTATCATCTACAAATGTTTCTACCAAAATAATCTTATTATCTAGTCCTTCCTTTATATACAAGCTACTGTTATCATTAGTTCTTTGAAAACTAATTTGAATAAGATAGTTATGCAATCTTTCATACCATGCTCTAGGGGCTTGTTTCAGACCATACAATGCCTTGTGTAATTTGCAGACCATGTTCTTCTTATCTGGATCAAAAAAACCTTCAGGTTGTTCAATGTAAACCTCTTCATCTAGTATACCATTGAGGAATGTTGACTTGATGTCCATTTGATAAACTTTGAATCTTTTGTGAGCAGCATATGCAAGTAAGGTTCTGACTTCTTCCAATCTTGCAACAAGAGCAAAAGTTTCTCCATAGTACATTCCTTTTTCTTGAGCATATCCTTTGCATACTAGTCTAGCTTTGTTTCTTGATACCTTACCATCTTCATCCAACTTGTTTTTGAATACCCACTTGGTTCCAATCACATTTTTATCTTTAGGCCTAGGTACAAGAGTCCATGTCTTGTTTTTCTCTATCTGTTCTATTTCTTCATTCATAGCCTCAATCTAACTATCATTTTCCAATGCATCATTGATATTTCTAGGTTCAAAATCAGCAAGTAAACAAGTACCTTTCAACTTGCTTCTTGTTATGGTTCCTTCAGATTTGTCTCCAATGATTTGATGTGCTGAATGATGTCTCCTGACATATTTTGCTAATACAGGTTCCTTGCTTTTTGAGAGAATTTCATTCTTATCCTTTTGTACTTCAATTTTAGGTTTTGGTTGTTCTAGCTAGGTAGATATTGGCTTGGATCCTTTAGAATCAGTAGACACTTGCTTGGTAGCATCTGAATGTAACTCAGGTTGTTGTAGCTCGATTTGAACTACTTGTAACTCAGTTACTGATGACTTGGGAGTAGAAGATTCCTGATTGACTGGTACTATATTAGGTTTAGTGAAAACAAACCTTCTATAATCTTCTAGTTCCTTTTTGCTTTCTTCTTCAATCCTTTCTGCAAACTCATCTACTTTCACATGTGCACTTTCTATGACTTTGTAAGTAGACAGGTTCAAACATCTATATACTTTACTTTTGCAAGAGTATCCCAAAAATATTCCTTCATCACCTTTTACATCAAATTTTCCTTTTCTAAATTCTTTCAAAATGTAACATTTACTTCCAAATATTTTTAGATAACTTACATTAGGTTTGTAGCCATACCATAGCTCATAGGGAGTATTGAATGAGTCCTTTTTAAGCTGTACCCGATTCAAGGTATGAACTGTAGTGCTAATAGCTTCCTTCCAGTATTTGATAGCAATGTTTTTTTCAATCATTAAGATTCTTGCACAATCCATGATAGATGTGTTCCTCCTTTTAGCTATTCCATTTTGTTCAGGAGTTCTAGGGGTTGATACCTATCTTTTGATTACTCTTTTAATGCAAAATTTATTGAACTCATGTGAAATGAATTCTCCTCCTTTGTCTGACCTCAAGCATTTCAATCTTTTTCCTGTTTCCTTTTATACTCTGGCCAAATACCATTTGAATTTCTCAAATGCTTCTAATTTTTTCCTTAGATACATGACAGTCATCATTCTTGAGTAATCATCAACAAAAAGAATGAAGAACTTTTCTCCAATATAGCTTTCAATTCCAATAGGTCCACATAAATCAGTATGCAGAATTTTTAATATATCTTTAGACTGATAGTTTTTACTTTTAAAAATAGTCTTTCCCATTTTACCAATCTGACAATTCTTGCCTAAGCCGACCTTAGGTTTCTTTATGTTAGGAATGCCTCTCACTTTCTTGAATTTGGTTATCTTTACCAAGTTATCAAAATTTACATGACACAACCTTTTATGCTAGAACCAACTTTCTTCAACTTGAGCAATAAAATATGAACATTCACCAAGTTCAAGATAAAATAGGTTACTTTTTGTTTGAGTGCCCGATCCAATCAATTTTCCTTTGCCATCCAATAGTATTTCTTTTCCATGCATGAATTCTACTTTGAATCCATTATTGAGTAGCTATGCCACACTCAAAAAATTATGCTTTAGTCCTTCTACCTAATAGGCATTATCACATATAAGTTCTTTGGTTAGAGAGATTCTTCCTCTACCTTTTATACAACAAGGTTCATTGTTACCAAATCTTACACTGCCACCATTATAGTTTTCAAAGTATTCAAACTTAGTTTTATCACCAGTTATGTGATGAGAACAACCACTATCTATGATCCATGTATCATTTTTGCTCATATGAGAAATCAGTGCCATTTCCTCATCATTATTTGATTCATCTTTCACAACAATGTAGACAATTTCATCTTCTTTTTCATCCTTAGAATCATTAGAATCTTTAGCCAGAAAACATGTTTTCTTACCTTTATCTTTGAATGATTTGAAGTCTTTCTTGCCATTGTACTTGTAACCTTTCTTGTCATCTTTGTTTTGCTTGTTTGGGCACCTAGAAGCAATATGACCAACCTCTTCACATGAAAAATAGATTAGAGGAACTTTACCTTTAAATTTACCTCTGCGTCTAGAATATTTCCTTGCTAGTAGAGCTTCAATCACTTCAAGATCACTGTCTGAACTTTGGTGTTATTCATCTTCACTTCCTGATTGAGATTCCTTTTTCTTTTTTCTTTTCTCCTTGAGTAAAATCTTGGCTTCAAATGTTGATTCAATTTTCTTGGAAGCTAGAACATAGTTGTCAAAGTTGTCTAGTTCAAATGTAGTTAATCTTCCAACTATGACCTCTAGATTTATCTTGTGATTTGCTTCACATCTTCTTTCTTGAATTTCAGAAACTCTAATTGCATAGATGGGAAGTAGAGTTCTAAGAACTTCACTTATTACTCTCTCCTCCTTGATATCTCTTCTAGATTCTTTGTTTGTGCTGACACATGCTTTGACTCTTTCAACATATTTTGCAATTTTTTCATCCTCTCTCATCCTCATTTGATCAAATTGTCTTCTCAGACTTTCTGCTTTGGCTCTTCTTTCATTATCATTTCCTCCATAGATTTCTTTTAGCTTTTCCCACATTTCAAAGGTAGATTTGCAATCCTTAATTTCATCAAATTCTTCATAAATCAGACCAGATGCTATATCTATCATCATAATGTTGTGGGTCTTCTTTTCAGCAATATCATTGACAGATAGTGTACCAGATGGTTCTGCATATTTTTCATCAAGGTATTTTAGTCCTATATCTCCAATAGAAGCTAGATGAAGTCTCATCAACCCTTGCCAATCTGAAAAGTTATCCTTGTTAAGTCTTGGAATTTCCCTCTTATAAGACATCCTGATCTTTGGCTTAGATCCTTGAAATCTTTTCCTGCAAGCACTAAAAGCTCTAATACCAATTGTTGTAAATATAGATGAAGTAACTGAGAGGGGAGGGGTGAATCAGTTACCACAAAAATCAATCTCAAAAATAAATCCCTTAGATGTCTTAACTTACTGTTAATACTCGGTAAATAGTGTAGGACTACTGTAACTCAGTAGATTAACTAATTACTAATTATGTAGCATTCATAGTCATTAATATGCTTGCGAAGATTAAAATAAATGAACACAAGAGACACCATATTTAACATGGAAACCCAATATGGAAAAAACCACCAAGTAACTAGTCACCAATTTTCACTCTTCTGAAGTGAGCCCTGTTAGGAGCCAACCCTGTTAAAGGTTACAAAACACACTGTTAGGTGTGACCTGGTTAGAGGATTTAATCACCATGTTAGGAGTGGATTGGTTAGAGGTCTTGAGAAAAATTCAACTGAACTGTTACCTTGTTAGAGGATTTACAAAATGGTTGTTAAACCAACTCTGTTAAGAGATTTGAAGTCACTACTATAATGGTTAGAAAGAAATAATGAATTGACCTGAATGATAGGCAACTTATCTTTTGCTGAGTACAAATTTTTGTTCTACTTTCCTAGATCCTTACTAATTGAATATAACTTTGCAGCTCATGCAGGATATCTAATCCCCCATCATAATTCGCTCAATATTCGCTTATTTTCATCCTCATCCATATATTCACTTTCACACCAATTCACAACTTGAACATCTATATATATACCTTTCAGATTATCAAGTCGACTTAAATATAGGTTCCAATAACAAAAAAAATTATTACATTAGTCAGCCGCATGAAACAATTAAACTTAATATCGAAATAGTAAAATCCTTTGCTGGCCGACCAAGCTCGGTAACCACTACTCCAGAATGGTTTTCTAGTGTTAACCAAGTGAAGCTTGGTAAACACTGCTCCAGAATAGTTTTCTAGTGTTAACCAATTGAAGCTCTATAAACAAAACAAATCTTGCAAAAATATTTTGGAGACTGAGTGAACTCAGTTAGCATTGATCTTCCTTTGCTGACCTTTGGAGCTCGGTAAAAGCTAACTTTTTGCCACTTTTCCTTTGATAACCGAGTGATCTCGGTAAACATTAGCTTTTCTTTGTTAACCTTGGGAGCTTAGTAGAAGCTAACTCTCTGCCACTTTTCTTTTGATAACCAAGTGAGCTTGGTAAACATTTGCATTTCTTTGTTAACCTTGGGAGCTCGGTAGAAGCTAACTCTCTACCACTTTTCTTTTGATAACCGAGTGAGCTCCATAAACATTATCTTTTCTTTGTTAACCTTGGGAGCTCGGTAGAAGCTATAAATTGCTTTGGTGATCATTTGAGCTTGGTAGAATTTGTTTGACAACTGATATGACATTTGTGTAACATCAAAGACAATACACAATTGACAATTGTATCCAACAAATTTCTTCCATGGGAGTCTATTAATTTGAAAAGAGAAATTGAAGAAGAAGTTGAGTTTCTTTTTGAGGATGCAAGCCCTTTTCTTCCTACATAATCTTCCTTTAGAACACCTCCCTTGGACAGTAGTGGTCTTCAACCTTTTGCTGAAATTTTGGCCAGCTTTCTTTGTAGTTCTTCTCCAAATCCACCTATTGTTAATAATCTAGTACCAAATGTTCCTTCTCAACAACACCCCATAGTCAAATACCTCTAGTAATGGCATAACCTAATTTTTTATTTCCTCTTCCAAGCCTCATAACCAATGTTAGTCTCAAAAATATACCTACAACTACTCTTTCGAAGTTCTATGGCCTTGCAACTGAAGATCTTGATCAAGTTTTGGACACTCTAGCTAGTAAGAAATAATTTTCTTTCCTAGATGGGTATAGTGGTTATAATTAGATAGCTATAGCTCCTAAAGATCAAGATAAAACCATATTTACATGCCCATGGGGTACTTTTTCATATTTTTTCTTGCCATTTGGCCTATGTAATACCCCTGCAACATTTCAAAGAGCTATCATTAGCATTTTTGCTAATATATCACATGATTGCATGGAAATATATGTGGATGATTTCACAAAATTTGGAATCACCTTTGAAGAAGCCTTGATGAATCTTGAAAAGGTTCTTGTTTGATGCAAGGAACATAATCTATCACTCAATAGTGACAAATGTTTCATGCTTATGTAGGAAAGAGTGGTTCTTGGTCTTTTTATATTAGCTACGAGAATACAAGTGGATCTAGCTAAGATAAAGGTAATTCTAACATTGCCCATACCTAAAAAATCAAAGGATGTAAGATCCTTTTTAGGTTATGCTGGCTATTATAGGAGTTTGATAAAAGATTTTAGTAAAATAACTAGTCCTCTGTATACATTGTTGGATAAGGAATTTGAATTCATTTGCACAACCAAATGCAATGAAGCCTTCCTACAACTTAAGGAACTCCTCACTACAACACCAGTTCTAAAGCAACCTAATTGGTCAATACATTTCATATTCATAATGATGCATTAGACTATGTTGTATGTGTTGTATTAGGACAAAAGCCTACTAATCTTGAAAATTCCCTCTACTATATTAGTAAAAGCCTTCATGGACTTGAATTGAACAAATTTAGACATTATGTAACTAGATATCCTATTTTTGTTCATATAGACCACTCAGCTATAAGGTACTTAATGAACAAACCTGCTATGACTAGTAGATTGGAAAGATGGCTCTTATTGTTATAGGAGTCTAATATTACCATTATTGATAAGCTAGAAAATTCTAACATAGTTATTGATTATTTGTCTAGACTGCACATTATTGATGAAGATCCAACTCCCATTGAAGATACCTTTCCAGATGAGTACCTGTTCCACATTGCAACTCATATACCATGGTATGCAAACATAGAAAACCATTTGGTTGCAAATAGAATGCCCCCACACTTTTCTAAAAATGATAAAAGGATGCTAATAGAGAAGAGTTTTCATTATTCATGGATAGATAACAATCTCTTCTATACTGGGCTAGGTCAGATCATGAGGATATGTCTTAGAGAGGATGAAATATATGACATACTACATGCTTGTCACGATGAACCATGTGGAGTCCATTTTGTAGGTAAGAGAACAACACAAAAGGTATTAGCTACTAGGTATTATTGGCCAATATTATAGAAGGATGTAGTAACTTACACAACCAACTATGAAAAATGCCAGAGGATGGGCCACTCAATCCATAGATTGTAGTAACACCTTTTGACAAGTGGGGTATGGAGTTCATAGGTCCAATTGATCCATCATCAAGTGGAAAATCCTACATCTTAGTATGTACAGGTTATGTAACCAAGTGGGTGGAAGTTTGGGCAATGAAAATGCAAGAGATGAGAAAGTAGCTAAATTCTTATATGAAGAAATATTCACCCGCTATGGATTTCCCAGAGAACTCGTCATAGATCAAGGAGCCCAATTGACATCAAACTTGATCACTGAGTTTATGAGAGAATAAAAAATAAAGCACTAAAAATACAATCCCTATCACCTTCAAGAAAATGGGTAAGTAGAGGTCACTAATAGAGAAATTGAAGCCATTTTGACTAAGACAGTGCACATACACAAGAACAATTAGAACAATAGATTAACCCAAGTTGTATGGGCATACCAAACTACATGGAAGGGAACCACTGGCTTTACTCCATTTAAACTTGTGTATGGAAAAACAACAATTTTGCCTATTGAATTTGAATATAAAACCCTACCCACTTCTTTGGGATTGAACATCAGTCTTCTTGCAGCACAACAAGAGTGACTTCTCCACTTGAACTCACTAGATAAAATGTAGAAGATAGCATTATAAAGAAAAAAGATCATTTAATAGTAGTGAGAGAAGTGTCATAATGTGCATATCAGTAATAAACAATTCCAAATTGGAGATTGGGCCCTTCTATATGATTCTTGTTTCAAAGAGACTCTAGGAAAGTTGCAGACCCAATGGCTAGGGCCTTATGAAATTCAATATGTCTTTGACAATGGTGCCATCTAGCTAACAACTATTGATCCTGTCCACTTCAAATTGCTTGTAAACAACCATAGGTTGCACCTCTATCACAAACCATAGACCAAATAAGAGTTTCTCTAGTAGTTCCAACTATACAATTTTCCAGTTGACACACTTCCTATAATAGAAGATGCTCACCTCTTGCCGACAACTCTTCAATAAAAAATCCTTCGAGCATGCCCATAATAAAAACTTTATGTACACATAAAGTTTAAATTCTTCATCCACCTTCTAATTTCTTCTTTTTAAACCCATCTCATTTCTTTCTTCCATCCACCCATCTTCTACGTTGTCATTTTAATGCTTTCAATAACACAATGAGTTTGCTAGCATATGCTGTCAATGTTGACCGTCAACTCTCATCACCTCTTTGCACATGCAATGATAAATTAAGAAAGTATAAGCTTTTCAAAATTTTATTCATTTATAGAACATAGATTATGTTGGTTACATCTATTACTACCTTATATATATTATTACAGTGTTATGCTAGTTTCATACCTCATGCCAATTATGACAAGTGAGGACACTTGTCCATGTTTTGTAGGGGGCAAGGAATGTTACTAATTCCCAATTATATACTTATTTATTTATTATATATCTTCAAATCTTTACATCCTCTTTAAAACCCAATTGCCATAGTACACAAGTGTCATGTGTCATACTCTTATTCCCAAATAATTCCTCATTGTTAGGCTAT
This sequence comes from Cupressus sempervirens, assembly GCA_028749045.1. NCBI lineage: Eukaryota > Viridiplantae > Streptophyta > Pinopsida > Cupressales > Cupressaceae > Cupressus > Cupressus sempervirens. The sequence continues at coordinate 783,081,186 of CM053790.1, read as the reverse complement.
GATATGACTCAAATTCAATTTTTATGAGACATAATTAAATTTTGTGAAGATTTTCACATGTCTCTAATTTATTTTCATTAAACCCACATTATTATTACTAATGATGAATTGTCATGATGGAAACTGGCAAAAAAAATGTGAAATGTGAAAAAGTTTGTGATTTTCAAAAATAAAAGAAAACCTAAATTTATAAAAAGGGAAGAAGGTAATAGTATAAGTAGAGAAGAGTCTAAAATTGACAAGCATAAATGGAAGGACAATTATAGTGATGAGAACTAGTGGAGCATAGTGTTTTACTTTTAGATGTGGAGGCAGTGAGCAGATTTAATGCATGTGGTTGGTTAGCGTATTTTTAAAAAACTAATAGAGTTTGATGATGAAGCAACCACTAAATTTATATGTATATTTGAGGAAGTAGAAGAAATAGTGTGGGGGTTGATGGTTTTTGCTGTAGAAGAGCAGATAAAAAAAGTAACTGTGTTACCAGTAGTGGGAGTACACTACCCTAATGCACATGATGCAAGGTTAGCTAGGGCCTAGTTTTTCATACCAACTAATCCTCCACTAGATCTAACAAAGTAGGGTTGCAAAAGAATATCTCTTCTGCCACCATACAATGAGTTGCCCACATATATTATCAGGTATTTTACCGGTGAAGGAAGATTTTAATATTTGCATGCACATCATTTTAAGTTGCTCAGTTATTTAAGGCATAATTTTATAGTGAATGTTCCCAATTTCTTGTACAATATGTTATGTATTAGTGAGGAGGAAACCCAAAAAAGGGAAGGAAAACTATTTTACCACCATGCCCTAATCAAATTTCTTATAGATAGATCTCTTAGGAATGCCTCTCCCATCTCATGGGCCAAATTTGTCCAGTATAAAACCTTGCAACCTTAAGATACCCCTAATGAGCAGCCCAACAAAGAAAATTAGTCCACATTGATGCAACTACTAAGCAAAGCACCCAAGATGCTAAAATTGGAAATGTGTAAGAAAATGTTCTTTTACCTACTCAAATGAGAAATGTACCTACCTCTGCCTAAGAAAGGCGAAAACAAAATGTGTAAGAAGAAACCTCAGCTCTAGTAGCAAAAAACAAAACACCATAATCTCAAAGAAAAAGAAAACAAAGTCAGGTCCAATAGTAGTCACTCCTATAGTAGAGACACTGAAAAGAGGTGGTAGGAAGAAGGTCATGGTACTTGAGGAGACCCCTATGAAAAGAAGCCCTAGATTGAAAGAAAAAACTTCTAAAGTATTAGTAGACACTCAGTCTACTCCACCCAAACAATCTAATGAAGAATCCCCAATACAAGTTGTCCTAGATGATTGTCCCAATCAACCTAAAGTTCTAGACATTCCTCAAAATCTTGAATAGGAATGTAGGGTTGAGGTGAATAAAAGCCAAAATAATTCCCCAGTAGGCCAACAAGGTACTTCAAGTTAAAAAGATGAAAAAGCCCCAATAATGCATTAGTTAATCTGTAATGCATTAGTTAATCTGTTCAAAAAATGGCCTATTTTTGTACAAGCAAACATGGTTTACAAATTTCTTAGAACAATCATGGAGGGAAAATAGAAAAAATATTTATGAGGAAGAAAGTGGTCCAATTACCCTACAAATGCTTCTTTTCTAGTTGTATAATAAATATGTGATGACAACAATTCTATGGGAAGAGGAGAAAAAGGATATGAAGTGAGTTATAGCATATCAAGGTGAAGAAATTGTAGAATTAAGAGAGCAATTGGAAAAATAGAAGCAAAGGATGGATCATGCCCTCAAATTGGCTAATCGAAGAATTACTTCTAGACCACCACCTAGAATCTATGCTATTTGTTCAAAAGAACAATTCCTTTTGTTCCATCTTATGTTTACCCTCAAAGACATAAATGTAGAATTCAAGATAGCCCATGAATTCTATGTTTTATACCAAACTCTTCCATCTTGGTAGCAAAATTTACTTTGTGAATTGTATGTGCACAATTTCATTATCCTTGAAGAAACTCAATGGAATCCTTTACCTTATATAGGAGACATACATATAAGGGCTTTAATGTCTTGGGTGCACAATGAAGCTAATTATGATAGACAATTAAATAATTACAGAGATGAGGAAAGAACATAACTCCTCCCATTAAGAGCTAAGATGATAAACTAGAAGAAATCCTTGTGAATTGGTTCAGATTGACCTATGGGGATAAACACAAGGAGATAAGAAAATGAATCTTTGATGCTAAGGAAAAGGTATATATAGAATATCATAACCTACCTTACTTTAGCTTTTAGAGAGCCATGGTTGGTGTTAAAAGAAAATGGGGAAGATTACCATAAGGATTCGAAAGATTAGAGCCACATAGTCCTATTAACTTAAAGGCCGCCCTTCACCAAGCTCCAAAATACATATAGTTGGGAAGGTAGGCTAGACCAAAATTGTGGTGTCCACTAAAAATGCAGCCACCAATGCTCATGTGGCCCCTATATGATATCAATTTTGAATGACTTGATAGGTTTCAAGAGGACCATAGAAGGGAAGTCTAAGAGAGAACATGAGGATTTTATTACACCTTCAAAAGAAGTAGGAGAGGGAGGCCTAAAGTTGGAGATTTTTGATCACTGACTAGAAGGTGCAATTGTTGAGGCCAAGCATCAAAATTATTAGGGGTCAGATGATGAGGCTAATTATTGCCTCTATTTTATGATAATTTTAAAATACAGCATTTTAACATTGCCAAGACATTTGTGAACTTCTGTTTAGCTAAACCTATGATTATGTCCAGATAGAACCATTAACTTATGGGTAGATAGTATGTCATATTTTTCCAATATTATATATATAATGCAACATTTCATATAATCATCAGAATGTGTGTTCTAATATTTGGGTTTAATTTGGTTATTCTTGTTTTCAAATATTTCTACATCATAACTACTTTGATAGGAAAGAAGCTAGAGATGGTCAACAACATTTAAGGAGGAACATTAAAGTCCAGTCATGATGGAAGAACCATAATAGTATCAGAGGACACAATCACTACAAAGGAGGAGCCATTATTTCATGAATGCAAGGATAATTAGTTGCTATATTTCCTTGGCATTTACTTTTGTGTTGACTTGGTTATTCAGAATTTATTGTTTGTATCATGAACTATTATGTTTCCTTCTTTTTCTTTAGTGGATTTGTAATCAACTTATTTCCTATTTTAGTTTCAATCCTCTATTTTTAGGGATTGGATTGATAGTTTTAGGAGGTTGGAAGAAAGTTTATGAAAAAAAACTGTTGACTCTTGTAGTGAATTGTTTTAATAGTTTTATGTAATGTTCGCATGTAAGGAATTTTAAAATATAAGTAGATAATTCTTAGTTTACATTCTCTATTAGTAGATTAGTATAATCCAACCAAGGGGGCCCACTTGGGAGGTGGTTTAGACTAGAATAGTGTAGATTTACTTCTAGCATTTACAATATTTCAAGTAGAAGTTGTAAGTTTCCTCCTACAACATCATACTTTGTGAGTGTTCTTGTAGCATCTATGAGACTAGTTATAGTGAATGGTCCAAGTTGGAATATAGGTTAGCATTTAATTTCATTTTCAACATTCATTTTAGTGAGGAGTTAAATGTGTTAGCTTCCTGCAATATTAGTGCAAGTTCTTTCCTTGTATTTTACTTTCCTACAACATAAGCATAATGATTCTTTAAGAAACTAAGTGCACATACTATGCTGACCATTTCAAGTATATGCCCCTAGGTTGAAAAATAGATGCACCTCATGTTAGGAAAAATAATCCTTAGATTGAATATATTATTCCTAGGTAAGGCCTTGAGCATGGTTATCACACACCTATTGTGAGGCAGCCCATCAACAAGTAAGGACATTAGGCACATGAATGTAGTACCAAGACCTTAAGAACAAATAGATTTGAAGGATATTGTCATAATTGTTAGAAGTATGGACATAAAGCATATGAATGCAAATCTAATGCCAATTGGACATGAAAATGCAAACAATGGTACAAAAAAAATTGGAAAATTTGACAATTTGGATTACAACACAAGGTACAATTGTCACTATTGTCAAGAGTATGTACATGTTCCTAAGAATTGCAGTAGAACACATTTTAAAGGAAACTAAAATAGATGGTTGAGTGAGACTACATGCTTTAGCTATTTAAATACTGGTCATATCAATAGAAGCTATTCAACTAGATCACCAATATCAAGAAATGATAACAATAAAGGCAAAGAGAAGGTCAATGTTGAGAAGGTCAAAGTCTAGATGAAGAAGACATGTAAGAAGAAGGAAGATTACAATACATCAAGTTCAAATGAGGTCACTTCATCCAATGGATCAGGTGATCACATTACCCCCAACTAAGCAATCATAAGGTATGTACAAGAATGATATTTCAAAGTTATTGCATAAATCAGTTTCAAGAATCCAAGTTCTAAAAGGATTATATATGCATGAATTAAGATGTAATGTATTGGTTAGAACTTGGAAGAAATATATAGTTTTGTTAGTTTTCATGTTTTTGCTAAGTGATAGGATTTTGTTAGTAGTGGCCAAGCTCTCTGTGGTTTCCAAGCATAGTGGAAGTCATGCATAAACTGAGTGAGTGGGAAATCCTATGATAGTTGAGCTTACAACTATATACGCATTAAGAATTTATTGTTGAATATCAAGGGTTATATAGATTATTTTCTACTCATTTGCATTCATCAAAGATCAAAGAGTGCATGAAGAACATAAGTTAAACTAAGGAGAAAGATTCAAGTGTTTGTGAAATGGATTTATTTGCTACATACTAGCATTCATCAGATTCATAAGGTAATTCACTAGTGCCAAGTTTTTCTATTTGAATTTTTGTGAACCCTAGTTACATAAAATGACATCTAGCTCTTCTACAAATGTTATGAAGGAAGGAAAAAAATATTTTTAATGTTCAATTAATAAGTAATGAAGTTAGACAACCACCCTTCCAAGCTATTCCTAAGATAGCATATAAGGGAGATCTGTCTAGTGTGCTATTGATGATATTGCTAAAACTCTTAATGATACAAGATGTTAGATATTGCTATACTGAAAAGATAGGAGATGTTAGAGATACAAAAATAAGAGATGAATATAGTAAATTATGTGATAATGAATTTTTGAGGGAACACTAAAAGATTGTGGAACAGTAAGGATTAAATCATGTCCTAGAATTTCCTCAAGTCTTTAAGAATGACTAGATACACATTATTCTGAGTCGTATTCATAATAATTTCATTTGGTTAGAGAATGGACCCATTAAGATCACCAAAAGAATCATCAACTGAGTAGCAGGGCATCCAACCCTAGATACACCTAAAACTATGTGAACTAATGCAAAGGAGGTAATTGAGAGAAATACAGGGGTAGTATGAAATAAGAGATTGATGTCCATAGACACAATTTAGGATCCCATAGTTAATAATATAGTGAGAGTAGTTGCTCACAATTTATTTCAATCAAGTAGATTGGAAAATGTATCTTGCATGGATATGGATTTGGGATACAAGATAGTGAAGAAAGACCACACTTATGACCTTTCCAAGTTACAAATTCAATAGTTATTAGAAAACTTGGAGGCCATAACAACAAAAAAGAGTGCATAATAAAAATTTAGTTCACTAATTGTCTACATGTTCTTCTATGTGCAAAATACTTTTCCAACATTTTGTCAAATATTGTGGAAGAACAACAGGCTAGTGACATTATAGATTATAGACCTAATTGAGTAACTTAGAGAAAAATTTGAAATAGTAATGACAAGATACTTTGAGGACTTCAAAAAGTCTATGAAACATAGGCTAAGGATTCATGTATCACTAGTTGAACAATTTTTTCTTTCTAGTTGATGTAGATTACACATATGTGCATGCAAACATGCCTAGGATCAGATGGTTGAAGCCCTTGCCTTATGAAGTCAATGTATATGAGGCATCTGCAACTATTATAGCTTTACGAGTAGAGGAATTTGACAAGAGTGCCACCTCATTTGGAAACTATGAGGAAGACAAATCAAGAATCACTATTGATTTGAAGACAACTACTATGATAAGGAAGGGAAATAAGCTTGTGAAGAAGCTTAAAGAGATATTTGGTGAAGAGGGGGAGGAAGAAGAAGAAGGAGATATTGAAAGTGTCAAGGAAGCACCTAAGCCAACTGAAAAGAAAAAGAGAAAAGAACAAGAGTCTAAAGTAGAGGAACCCAAGAAGAATCTTGTGAAACTTTCACAGTAGAAGCCAACAATACCTACTACCAGGTCTAGCATAAGGGTAGCCACCAAACAAGTAAAGGAGGTAAATAAACCAAAAGGAAAGAGGTATATTGCCTTAGCAGAGCTAAGTTAGCCTATAAAGAAGACATATGCAAGGAGAAAATACACTCCAGTAGCTGAGTCAAATGAGGGGAGGAAAAAATTAGATGAAATCATTCAATTTCAAGTGGCAAGGCACAATCCCTCATCAGATCTAGATAACTTGTGTGAAAATGTTAAGAATAATCTAGATTTGTCTGGTTTTGTGCATGTTTGATAAGTTGGGAAATATTGATCAAAATAATGTGGAAGAAGCTATATATAAGACATCAACTACATTTAACACTACACCTATATAGATTTCCAACTCACTACCAAAGGGTCTTTATGATTGAGTTGAGCAGAAGTGGTAGTATAGTTTGATAACAAAAATATAGATTAGGGAGACTTAACTTGCCAGAGTTATGCCTAGTTTGGATAAGGCAATGATGACAAAAGATATGAATAAATTCAAGTGGAGATTTGGCCTCAAATATAGAGCCTTATCATTTAGTAAAATAACATTGAGAGGTTGTAAAACAAAGAACCTAGATATGGAAAGTATGATCAAGTCCCTAAGAAAGTTAGAGATAAGAAAGGTGAACAAGGATAAGAAGTCCAAGTCAAGGATGGTCATGTGGGAGGTACTAAAAAAATAGAAGCAACAAGATGATTAGAATGTACCAGAGGTACAAGTGCTAAGTGCTAGTCCCCAACATGTAGACCAAGTGAGTCACCAAGACTCAATACAAATAAAGGATGTCCTAAAAACTCTACCCAGAATGTCAATCCTTTGATAGATGAAGACATGAAGAAACTTTTTATTGAATCCACCACTAGAACTTATACATCCATCCTATATCGATCAGATTAGATAAGGTTGAGAAGGAAGAATTGGCATTTGTGAAGGAGAAATCACAAGAATCATCAAAAGTGCTCCCTCAATTTATAGAAGTTCGAGAATAGACATGTGTCACAACTGATACACAAATTGTATTTCCCATTGTAGTATATTAGGTGAAGTATGTTGTGACACCACATATTAGTACATTAGTTCCAAATCCTTCAATGCGAGTAATATTAACTATTGAGAAGGATGGGATGAAATTCCACATAGGTTAGGAAGCCATCCCTACACCTATCTCACAATTACAAGGTGAGAATGACAACAAAGAGAAGGAGAAGGATAGAATTGAAGAGTTAGTTTTGACTACTAAGATAGAGGAGCAAATTTTTGTATCACCTCCTAGTAGTCAAACTCTTCCATGATCAATTAAAAATGTTACACCCCTACAAATATCAAGGCCTAGTCATAGCACATGTAAATATGTTGAAGATACATCTTATGGAGACGTAAACTTAAATATGGTGATTGAACTACCAAAGTTTGATCTTGTAGCAATCACCATAGAAAAAATGAGCATTCTACAGGAAATTCTTGAAAGGAAGAGACAAAAAGAGTTTCTTAGACAAGAGCATAAGAAGAAGCAAGTACTTCATGAAATCAAAGAGATATTTCTTGACACATTTAGTCTACTAGATCTAAGTGAGGAAAAACCAATCATTTAGAAACTAGTCAACATAGTTGATAAGACCAAGGAAGATGAAGACCTAGATGAAAATGTTAAACTTCTAGAATGGTTTGAAAATAAGTTTCACTCTAAAGTTCTTGAAAATATTTCTAGTGTTATTGCACTAAGATAGGTTGACTTAGCAACCAAGATGGAGGATGTGAAAAAGTTGGAGAATATCTTTTCTCTATACACAAATATTTGTGATGTGAATTTATTTACACAAGAAGTACAAAGGGTTATTGACTATGTGCAAGGAGGTCTAGAGTCTACAGGTACAACATTGAAACTATCTCTTGGTCAAAGCTAGACTCATTTTTAGAGACTACTATCTACTCAAGGTAAGCTAACTACACTACAAGAAAAAGATGAAAATGTCAGGGCTACCTTGATTAGTATCTAGTCCATGTTGACTCCACATATGGAAGTATTGCATAAGGAACTAGCCTTCACTGAAACATTGATGAAGAAAGATAATCGACTTTCAACACATGATGGCCTAGTTGACCTTGTTCCATTGCTAGATGTTCAATATCACTCTTAGAGGTAGCATGCAATAAATGGGATGCAACATTGAAAATAATAATGGAGGTCCAACAAATATTTTTGGACAAACACATAATAAATGTACCACCCAAATGACATAAGTGTCAAAATAGGGGGATTATAAGCTTTTGTAGATTAACAAATGCATAGTACAATTTTGAGTCAGGGGGAGTACTCATGCAAAAACAAAGAACCAAAAAAGATCACTTGCTTACTCAAGAAGAGTACAAAATTTAGTTATAGAAGGGAAATATCAACTTAGGGGGAGTTATAAAATTTTAGTGCAATAAGGTATGATAGTTATGTCATCAGTTTTGCAAATTTTGTAATTTTGTATGAGACATAAGTAATGTATATAGATTATCTAAGTTATGCACATAAGTTACATTGTATGTGCATGAAAAAGTGTTTTTTCCACTCATGTCAAAAGGGGGAGATTGTTGATATCATTTTGGTTTTGACAAGGCAACGAAAAAACACTTAAGTCATTACTTAAAAAAACTTAGTATGTGCTAAGTAAGTAGTGTATGCCGAGAAATATATGTAGTTAGTGCTAAGCACCAATATGTGTCAAGCATATGGTATGTTCTGAGTCACTCAAGTGTTGCAAAAGTCACATATCCTAACTAATTTAGATGATGAGTGAAATAGTGGCCGTCAAGTCATTCAAGAGCCAAGTTACAACATTAAGGATATAGTGAATGCTGAGCATCAGAGCTTTCAAGTGTCAAGTAAATAATTTTTGGCATAGTTTTTTGTAATGACACAAACTCCTATGTAAACCATTCTTGGGCTAACTTAAGGATTATTTTATGATTCTAAAAGATATATTCAAAGGTATATTGAGAATCATTATGTAGTACATGAAACCAATCAAAATAAGGGATGCAATAAGTCAAAAAATGGATGAATCACAATTGTTGATTCCTACCTAACCCTAGGTCACCTAAGTTTTCTTGAGGGAAATCCCTAAATATTTTGAATGTGTGTATGAGAGGAGAAGAAAAAATGCTAAGTTCAAAGAGAGAGAATTCATGGTGCCTATGGAGTTTATGAAAGAGATATGATTTGTAGAATTAGTTAGAGAGAATGGAGTAGAGCAATTAAAGGACAAAGGAGACATTTTTTATTAGGAGGATAAAGGATATACTTAGAAAGAGAAGATTTAATATCTAGCAGTAGAGTGCTAACCAAAGGATCATGGTGTTGAATCATTCTAAAAAGTGGTATAGAGAAAATCTCTTAAGAGAGTATTCTTAATAGAATTGTGTAAATCTCTCAACTAAGTGCTTTTTTTATTGCAAGTTTAAGTCCTCTAACAAGGCACAGTTTTAGCAGGGTGTTGAAATCCTTTAAAAGGGTAAAATTTAATAGTCTTTGTAAGCCTTTAACATATAAGGCCTTTTGTAGGGTAGATAATAGTTTATGATCAAACAATTGTAACCTTAATTGGATACACTTTACAACTACAGTAGTGCAGATTTGTGGGCATCATCCCCACCCCAATTTTACCTTCTCATTAGAGGGTTTTTTGGTAACAAACTTATTTTGTTATGTATTATTTGTTTCATGCTATGGATGAACATGTGTAGTTAACTATTTCAGTTTTCATACTAAATTATGAGATTGATGTGTGGTGAATTTTTTATGGTTAAAGTTTTAAAGTACTGATTCAACCCCCCCCCAGAATTTATTTCCCCATTGTTATTTCCAATAGATAATTTATTATGATCTAGAAATTTCTATAATTATCTAATTAAGGAAGGGATATAAATGTAAATTGTAAAGATGATGGTGAAGATTTCAAGGAGAAAACAAGAAGAGTACAAAGAAAGTAGGCTAAGTCAAATAGGAGATCAAATAGAGGAACTTAGTAGTAAAGGATAGAACATAACATATTAGATAAGGAGATTAGATTGATACATTGAAGAGAGGAGATCTATAAATAGCTTTTGGATAAAAAAATGAATCAGTTTTGAGAGATTGAGATAGGGAAAACATCTTAACATTGTGGTTTTAATAGACCTTATTTAAATCTCTTAATAGAGTCCTTACTTCATTCTAAGTGTAAAATCCTTTATTCAAGTTGATACTTAATTGTCTTGTAAAGATCTTAATAGAGTAGAAACCTTATAGGGTAGATCATTAGAAGTGATCAAATTGTATCTCTAATAGGAAAAATTTATTGTTGTAGCGGTAAAAGTTTGTGGGTTTCATCCACACCCTAGTTTTAGTTTCACATTGGAGGGTTTCTAGGTTACCAAATCTTTTGTGTTATGTTTTTATGTTTTCATGGATGTTGTGCTTGGATAGATTTTAATTTCATAGTTACAAGTTTATGATTATATGGAATGAGATCTACGATATGAGATGGATTAGGAGTGAACACTGTTAAATTGAGATATTATTTTAATAATGAATTTTTTTATAGATCTCGATTAATCCATCTCTTAGTATCTTGTTTCCATATACAACTTAGAAAAATTGGTATTAGAGCATAGTTCTCTTGAAATAAGTCTAAAAACTTGAGAGTGCAGATCTTGGAGATGGAGGAATACAAATTGGGAAAGATCATTGAGAACCATATGATTGAAATTTAGATCATGTTATAGGAACTTGTAGGAGAAAAAGAATAGTTAAGGAATTCCTTAGGGAGAAGGAAAAATATGGCCATTCAACAGAATCAGACAATATATAAGGAAGTTGATTTCAAGGACTTTCTTAATAGTGAAAATATTGGTGACATTGATGTAGCAATAGAAGATCTAATGGAGAAGAATATCATTTTAAATAAAGAAGTCATAGGACTCAAAAGAGAATGGGAAATTTAATCAGTAAGACTATGTGAGACAACTAAAAGAAGAAGAAACATGGAGAACATAAGATCATGATTGATGAAGACAAAATATAAATGGATACAAGACTTAAAGAATGATCATATGATACGCATAATCTTACAAACAATTAGTTTGACATGATGAATTAGTTGTTACTTGCAAATCAGGAGTTAAATAGTTGGACATCACAAATTCTAGATCATAGAGCGACTAACTAATAAATAAGTTGAGAATCAAGAAATAAATTCTGGAAAGATTGAACAAACCAAGTGAAGCTATCAAATACTTTACAGATCTAATGAGATTACCAAGATCATCTAGTGATACTTTTGGTCTAGGACATATCATGCACTCTTCATCTACTAAGGTGGGATAGTCATCAAAGAGTGGTGAGAAAAGAAATGAAAAAGAAAAAGAAAAACCTACATGTCATCATTATGGTAAAATTGGACACAAAATGAACATTTATAGAAGAAAAAGTAGCATGAAAAAGCCTAAACCTATGTTTACAGGTAACTATTTTAATTTTAAGAAATAAGAACACCAAGCACATGAATCTAGGTCAAAGAAAAGTTGGAGTATAGTCCCAAAATTATATCAAAATGTGTTACTTAGGAGTGCACAAAACCACTCTCCACCAATACAACCTAGGACTCCACAATGGTTTCAAAAACCCACACTACCTAGACTAGATAAGTTCAAAGTCTAGGACACCTCCTTAAGGCTTAACAAGACATAAAATCAAGACCAAATGTTTTAGGGATGGAATATGGTCTTCATCAACACTAAGATAAAATTCCAAAATGTTTGAAACATGAACTCCACAATATTTTCTTTGGAAAATCAAACTACCTACTCAAACCTCCAAATATGGCTACAAGGAGAAATCTTGGATTTATGAAGGAAAAAATCTTTGAACTCCACCACAAAAAGTCTTAATAACATTCAAACACTTCAAACCATTAATTAACAACCCTCACCAAGTTAGGACCCTTGATCAATCCCCTAACTTAAATTTCTTACAATTCTCTCCTAGGCCTAAAAGGGATAATTAGGATGCTTTTACAAAGCAAGTGCAAGGAATTAAATTCAGATAAAAAAAACCTATTGGAACACTTTAGAAACATGCCAAAACATTTAAATCCAAGAATGTAGATTTCTATTCCACCCCTAGGCCAAGTTGTGTCTTAGAAACCCAAAACTAGATAGTCACATGTAGAAGCATGTCTAGAGGGTTTAGTGTTTACTCACTACATCTTCTACTTCCTGATATGATACCCAAAAATTCTTATATTACATCCTCCCCTCTTTCTTTCCACCAAGAATTAGATTTTTCCCATGTTGGAATCTTTTGGGACTAAAAATTGCATGGTCAATTTTGAGTACCATTGACAATTTGAGCCCTATAAATGCTTTTTGATGCCTATGTCCCCGGCTGTACTTTTGAGCCCCAAGAGGTGTTCAATGTTTCTAACACCTTTCATTCAGCCTATATAAGTGTTTCATGAAGTTAAATCATCATTCTGTGCCATTCTGTGAAGTCTTGTTTTGAGCAAATTCCTAATCTGCATTTTCACCTTAGTGTTAAACAATGACAGGAGGTTGTGTTTGCAAGTGAATATCTCATACCCAAAAATGTTTGATGATTTTTCACTTTGGGAGTATCTAATGGCCATTCTTGGGAACCTATGTTTCAGATTTCAAGTCGTTTCAAATCGGTTGGACTAGGTTTTGAACCCCATAAGTTTGGTCATTCACTATTTTCATGCTTTTGCACTTAGTTCATAATTCTAGGAAGCCTTGTTTGATGTGTTATAATTTTGACCCAGTTGACCAAGATAATAAAATTCATTTTGCATTGTATTGTATAAATCAGATACTTTTTATGTTTCAAGGTTGAGCTTATGACGAATCCGTTTGATCATTTTTCAAATGTGATTCCAAATAGAATTTCTATCTTTTTACAGGTGTCATAAAGTGCAGATTGTTTGGTACCCCTATTCGAGATGTTATATCTTGAGAGCCATGATAGCTTAGATCAAATGGATTGTACCACTATGTTGTACTCTAAAAATACTTTAAGTGTGCCAATTTTTAGGTCTTGACGAATCAATTTGAACACTTCTCCAGGTCAATTCCATTTGCAAAAATCAATTTCCTATCATTGATTCCAATCTGTAAAATCCAAGTAGTCTACTTTGACTACTTGCCATTTGTGCCCAATTATTCATGATAAGCCCAAATCATAGATCCATAACTTCCTCATGAAAAATATTTAATGTGCCAGTTTTCATTCCCCCATGTATCCATTTGCCTAGTTTTCAAAGTCAAATTTGAACCCGGTTTGTTGTTTTTTAACATGTTTATCTACAGGTGATTCTGAGAAGGTAACTTTGACAACAAATATCTTTTGACCTCAAATTCATCATGAGATGAGATCTAACAAGGTGAAAGTATGTAGAATAGAGAATTAGTAGGTCAAATTTTAGAGCCTAGTCATAGGTTTGGGTTAGTTTTTAAGGCCAGTCAATGGACCTCCTGACATGACAGTGATAGCTTGCAGATCAATTGTGAAAAGAGTTTCAATTGATTGATATGTGGCTGAACTTAGTTCTAATAAGCATGATGGGTTCAATAGGCCAGTTTGAGAAGTTAGGTGTTCAAAAATAAAATAAAATTTAGCTGAAACCACTTTGGGGTCGGACTGATTTTATCGGACTGATAAAAATTGGATGCAAATTAAAGTCTTAGGAAATGAAATTAATATGGAAATAAAGAGAAACATTGAGAATCAAGCTATTAAAATCTTGACCTTTCTTGGTGTTGGAGGTAAGAAAACAAATGAGAATATGTGTACTCTCCTACATGATGTATTTAGAAGTATGATCCGACAAGTAACATTGGGAATGCTATTGGATATGAATGCATATGCACTAGCGGTGATAATAATTAGAACTTGAACTTGCTATTCCTTCACTCATATTGGCAAGATTGAAGGATATTTGTAGGAGCAAGCTGATTTAATTAATAAACATGTTGCATTTGTACCTCTTTTTCCAAATTGTCTTAAGATTAATATCAAGAAGGAAGCATGTTGGATGATCTCCAACATTGTAACAGAGAAGCCACGACCAAAAATAAAAAAGACAGTCAACTCACTACAGTAAGAGGTAGGAAACCACTAGTCAAAGAACAAAGAGAACACAAGTATGTTAAAAGTTTCCCACTTTATGGGCAAGAAGATCTCCATGGTGCAAGGTGGAAAAGCTGTTGTTAAGAAGAGTCATAGCAGTTAAGGAGGCTTTAATGCCCATTCAAAGTAGCTACCCATGCTTTTGAGAATGGAGGCTCAGCAACCAAAATAAAATAGGAGGAACCCATGTATTAAGTAAGGAAAGTCCATGCCAAATGAAGAAGAGGAGCCGACTAGAAGACCACACCATATGTAATAAGAGATTCCCATGTAAAAAAGAAGAAGACCAGAACAATAGCTAAAAGGAAGCATCTCAGTAGACACAAGAAAGAAGCCACCAAACACTAGAGAAAGGAAGAGTGCTCATGCATTGAGGAAAGGAAAAAGGGCCATTTAAAAACAAGAATCCACAGCCAATCAGGCACAGAGGCTCAATAGCACAACAATCAACACCAAGTTTACATGCCTCTTGCTCATGCATAATAGAGAGGGTATAAACGATGCTACTCATGCTAAAAAAAACTCATGCAAGTAAAAAAAGACTCAGTGGCTTTGGACTTGGCAGCTGTGCATAAGAACAATCCTTCACCTAATGTCATTTGAACAAAAACCATTGCGATTGGCTTGGACTTCAACACCGTTCTAGCAGATTTTGAAGCTTCACACCAGTGTAAAGGAGATCACACCTTGTTTAAAGCACAAGCAGCAAGAAAACAAGTTGTTACAAATAGAGTAGGAACACTTCCATGTTTTGAAGTCGCAACTAGATACAAGGAAGCTTCCACATGGGTAAGAAGACAGACAACTTATATAAAGGAAACCCATGCCTTTTAATAAGCCCCATGAATGAAATTGACAATGCATGTATTAAGAAACACAAAAGCCCCATGTCGTTAGAGTAAGGGATGGCTCGTAAAAATAGAGCACCCTCCCATACAAAGCAGAGGTCACATTGCAAATAAGGTGTGATACAAATATAGAAGAGACAGATGCCTCAATAAGATCTGCCAGTTATAAAGGGAGAACTCCAGTCTAAGGGAGCATTCACGCAAAAAAGAAGTCGATGGAGCCTATTGCAGATGCAATCAGCATGGAGAGAGAAATCATGGGATCTATGGGGTTAAGAGAGATGGAAGCACTAAATAACCAAGAGAAGCCACCATGCAAGAAACAATGGAGTGATAAGGTGAACCTGTTTGTCCCACATTTGTTATGTGGTAGATATTTCAAGTATTTAAAAACAACAACACATACATTATAAGTTGTCTATAAGACTGAGGTTTTTTGAAAAGATGCTCACCTATGCCTGGGGGCCCCACACATGGCCAGGCTGGAGGTGACATCAACAAATTTTGGCCAAATAAGCAAATGAAGGTTTATGACTTCAGCAAGCAGTAAGTTGCCAAAAAATCAAAAATCTGGCTAGTCACTATGTCAATAGCTAGAAAACTAGCTAGCGACATAGCAAGTTGCATAAAAACCTCCAAATCTGATAGGATAGTAGTGGGTCCCACATGGCATTGGCGTGGAAGGAGAGATTAGAGGAGTTTGCTAGAAAATGTGACTAGAATTCGATGGTCGTCATGTTGCCATCGAAAAAATGAAGAATTTCTGCCAAGCAACATGGCGACTTCCCAAAAAAATTAGGAAATCGATAGAATGAAATGTGGGTCCTGCTTGAGGTCATTGACCAATCTGAGTGTGACAAGTGGTGATCAGAGCAAGTACAAGTTTGAAAAATGGCACTGTTCAAATGGCCAGAGGAGGAAAAGGAGTTTAAAATTAAAAGAAATACTCCCGTTCTTGCATGTTCATGCCATTTTGAAAGATTTGATTCAAAATGTTGAATTTCTATAGTTCAAACTATAGGATGTTTAAATTTTTTGAATTTCATTCTTTATTTATGGAACTGTGAATGGGAGCTTGAAACTTCAGAGGGCCATAACCTAGGCAATTTTTGTCAAAAATGGGTGCTCCAATATACCACTGGAATCAAGAGAATCTGAATTTTCCATTTTTTTAGTCAATTTGTGCATAGGTGTTCACTAGTTCCTACTATAGGCCAGTTTGTGATTTCTAGGGAATTGGCAGTAGAATAGGCTGATTTGATCATGGAGCATCAAAATTGGTTAGAGGATAGTTCTAAAGGCTTGTTGGGATCCAAATGTGAAGAAAATCATCTTTAAATAGTTTTCTTGCATTCTGGAAGTTACTTTTCAATTGATTTGTTACTTTTACCTTGTGTTCATTTTAACATCAAAAATCAGTTGCATCCTTTCATCATATAGATTTATGAGATATTTGATGCCTTTGAGAGGTAAAATGATGGGATTTGATTTGCAGTTACAAAGAGAAGGTAGAGAGAGGCTTTTTCATCTTTTTGGGAAGGAATTCTAAGGGTACACACGTCAGTTGCATAATGAATCTAGGAATTTCTTCCTCTATATTTATACTTTCTTCTTCTCTTTTGTAGGTTGTTGGCAGTTTGCTCTGGGTAATACCAGCAGGGTGCCAGTGGTTTACTATTGAAACCATGATTGTAGATGGTTTTTCTTCCTGACTCTCAAGTTGAGCTCTAGCAATGAAGGTGATACATCCACCTCCTATGTAGATTTGCATATCATTTTCATGCATTGTTTCTGAGATATGATAATGGATGTAGATTATGTGACATATCTTGAGCTTCATTTTAGGTTGCTAGTTTTTGTATTTGGTCTTTCCAAGGATAAATACAAAAGGGGATTTACATGAATTATATGAGTTCTCTAATTCTATCTCCTAATTCTTCATGTGCTATTAACTTTGAGATTAAATGGATAAGGCTCATTTGATTTAAGGCAACTTGGATGAGTCGTATGTCAGATCTAGTTTTGCTTTTGACTCAAGGAGTTAAGTAAACACTTCAATATTCTAATAGGGTTTCTAAGTGTATGAAGGGGATATTGCATAAGAATGGGATTTGGGGATTTCAGTTGATAAACTTGATTGTAATGCAAATAAGTGAGGTCATCCTGCTGGTAATGACTCTATGTTTCAATGGATAAGGCACTAATCACTAAATTAGATGCAAGATGATATGAATGTCATTTGCACAAAATATTTTATTCAAAATAAATTCAATATTTCATGTTTTGTAGTGGGATGAAAAGAATTAACCCTCACTCAAGTTATGAGATTCATAGATTTGCATTTAGCTACTATAAATCTGTGTTGTTTCATGAGCTATTAGGAGATATAAGGTTTTTCATTTGCAGTAAATAGGTTCAAATTTATGTTTTAAATGCATTGGCACCATAGCTCAAAACTTCAAGGTTAACCCACCTAGGTCTTGCAGAGCCTAAAGTGAAGAAGGGTCTAGCCTTATAGGTGGCCCAAGACTACAGTCAGGTGCATTCATCATAGGAATTTGATAGCCTTAGATGCATTTGTCTAGTTTCTTGGTTGTTTGTAAAACTATTAAGTTAGGAGCCAAAAAACTGGTGACTCTGCTGGGGATTGTATTGAATTTGAATGGTACACAAACCTTGAGAATTTTAAGAAGATTCAATACAATAGGAAGGATTTGCTACAACAATAGGGTTGTGTGAGGTGTTTAGCATTTCTTTGCTGATGTTTTGTGATCCCCAGTGAAGCTTTATTCATGGATAATAGTAAATTGTGAAATTAGATGTAAATTGTGTTCTATGACTGTTATAGGTATATCTTCAATCAATTCAATTTGCAAGTGCTGTTGAGAAAGTTTAGAGTCAAGAATTGATTTATAAAGTGTAAAGTCTTTTCAAGATGATAATGATTTGCAAGTTTCTCCTACATTGAAGGTCTAGTTCAGATTTGTCAAGTGACAAATTATGTTTTATTTCTCACAAAGTGTGAGTGGAAACTCTCAAATCTCTGTGCTAGTTTTTTCCTAGTTGATTTCATTGCAAAATTTTGAAGGATTTTCAGTTGTATGGGCAGATCTAAAACTGTTGATAGATCTTGGAAAGGAAGTTTTAAATTCTTGATAAGTTTTAAAGTGTTGTTTGCAATCTATTGTTATAAGAAAGTGAAATGTAAAAGTAGATCATAGCTATGATTATTTTATTCCTTTTGCAAAGAGGTGGCGGCTCTACAAAGTTTGATCAGTGGTGTAAAGGATTTTTTAGTCTTACACTTGTGCCAATCAGCAGATCTAAGGTTTTAGACAACAACACATAAAGGTATTTTCATGTCTTTGTCATTCATGAAAGTTGAATGGTAGAAATGGTTGCCTCCATCTAGTGTTTCAGCACTAAGAAAATAGAGGTAGAGTTTTAAAATTTTGAATGATGGTTTCTGAGTCTAGGTTTGAAAATGATGTGCCAACTCCTAAAAGTGTTCCTATAAAAATTGATAGATTGAAAAGAAAGATTCATGATAAGATTGTCTTAATGTTAAGAAGTATGATTGGTGATATTAAGGATCTTAATGGATTTTAAACTTACATGAAGTTCAAATCAATAGTTATGAATCTTGATGAGTTTTTCAAACCTGAGGAGTCTTCATGGCCAGTGGTACTCTTAGAAGTCTTTCTGCCACATTCAGTTGATTGGCCAACCAATATGAGATTAAATAAGATTTATGAAATCCAAGATTTTATCATGGAGGTTGAAAGTGTTTTGAATGCTAATGAGTTTAATGTTAACAAGTGCAATAAGTCCATTGAAAATGATGTTAAAGATGAAGAGTCTTAGTTTTATGAATTAGAGGATAGTAATCAACAGTATGATAATATGCATAATGTGGATTCATCTTTTTATAATGACAAGTATAAGGAAGATGGAAAGTGTAACAACAGTAATAGTTTTTCTTCTAGTGATGAATGTGAGTGTGTTAAGATGTCATTTTTTGAGGTGTTGTTGAAGGAAGAATATCTATGGTATGATCAAAATTCTGATTTTTCACAATGGATTACAAATAATTTTGCTATTGTAAATGTGCCAAGCCATCTGGATAATAATCATAACCAAGGAGAAGAAACTAGGGATGAAATCTTGTTAAGTGTTGATGAGATTTCTGATTTGTTGGCTCACGATTTTGAAATGTATGCTAATCTATCCAAGGATGCTTGTACTTTGCCACATTTTGTATTTCCATATGATGAATTCATTTCCCCTAAATTTGATGTTGAAGAAGATGTAGTTTCAGAATATGCTCTGTCAAGTTTGGGAGGTGTATGTGATGGTAGTTTGTACATCAATACACATGATGACTTCTATTTTGAGAAGAGAGATGTAGAGATAAGGTCTATTGCTGATTCATTTTCTTCTTGTTTTCATGAAGCCGAGATACATTCATATTACTCATATGATGAGGAAAGTAATACTACTGAAGTGGTTTACTCTAATGAGTTATTTGAAGAAAACATTGATACTAATCAACATATTATGAACATGCAATTTCATGATGATTCTTGTGATTTAGTATCTAATTAGTTATTTGAGTGTGAAGAGGTTGTAGTGAATGTTTAGTCTGATTTATGGAATACTGATATTACAGATAAGGAGAAATTAGATTTTTCATACTCTTCACACCAAGAGGCACAAGGTGAGTTACAATTTGATCCATGTAACTTGTTGAATGTAGTTGAATATGAGCACTTTGTGTTTCCAATTCAAAAAATCCATGATTCAGTTAGTAGTGATCAGTTTCAGTTTGATATCAGTTGTTATGATCATGCTGATTTATTTTTTCATAGTGAGCAAGATGAAGAAAGTATATCTGATTTTTATATGTGCTATGAAGATGATGATAGTTTTGTTTTGCTTAATGAGGTGATTACAAATGCTGATATGTTGGGTGAAACAAATGAAAATGAGAATTTTAGTTTACCTCTGAAGAATGTAAATGAAAATCAAGTCTATGATAGAGGTAAGGAGTTTTGAAAACTTTTTGGTGGCCCGAGGCCATCGTTTGTATATAATCTTAGTGGTAGTTTGCTATTTTCAATAAAGTTGTTCAAGAGAATTTTTGGGAATGGTGTGCTTCTCCCAGAGATCTAAAATCTTTCCATGCCTGCATGGGACATGCATCCCCAGAAAAAGCCACTGTTGGGATTAAAAATTGCATGGTCAATTTTGAGTACCATTGAGAATTTGAGCCCTATAAATGCTTTTTGATGCCTATGTACCTGATTGTACTTTTGAGCCCCAAGAGGTGTTCGATGTTTCTAATACCTTTGATTCAACCAGTCTAAGTGTTTCATGAAGTTAAATCATCATTCTGAGCCATTTTGTGAAGTCTCGTTTTGAGCAAATTCCTAATCTGCATTTTCACCTTAGTGTTAAACAATGATAGGAGGCTTTTTTTGTAAGTGATTATCTCGTACTCAAAAATGTTTCATGATTTGTTGCTTTGGGAGTATCTAATGTCCATAACCAAAAACCTATTTTTTAGATTTTGAGTCATTTCAAATCTGTTTGACTAGGTTTTGAACCCCTCAAAGTTGGTCATTCACTATTTTCATGCTTTTGCACTTAGTTCATAATTCTCGGAAGCCCTGTTTGATGTCTTATAATTTTGACCCAATTGACCAAAATGTTAAAATTCCTTTTGCATTATATTGTATACATTAGATACTTGTTACATTTCAAGTTTGAGCTTATGATGAATCTATTTGATTAGTTTTCAAATGCGATTCCAAATGGAATTTCTATCTTTTTACTGGTGTCATAAGGTGCAGATTGTTTGGTACCCCTATTCGGGACATTATATCTTGAGAGTCATGACTGCTTAGATCAAATGGATTATACCACTATGTTGTACTCTAAAAATACTTTAAGTGTACCCATTTTTAGGTCTTAACGCATCCATTTGCAAACTTTTCCAGGTCAATTCCATTTGCAAAAATCAATTTCCTATCATTGTTTACAGTCTGTAAAATCCAAGTCGCCTACTTTGACTGCTCGCCATTTGCGCCCATTTATTCATCATGAGCCCAAATCAAAAATCCATAATGTCCTCATGACAGAGATTTAACATCCCAATTTTTATTCCCCCATGTATCCATTTGCCTAGTTTTCAAGGCCAAATCCAAACCCAGTTTGTTGCTTTCTGACATGTTTATTTGTAGGTGATTCTGATAAGGTAACTTTCATAGTGAATATCTTTTGACCTCAAATTCTTCATGAGAGGAGATTTGACAGGGTGAAAGTATGTGGAATAGAGAATCGGTAGGTCATATTTTAGAGGCTAGTCATAGGTTTGGGTCAGTTTATAAGGCCAGTCAACGGACCTCCCGACATGGGAGTGACAGCTTGTAGATCAATTGTAAAAAGAGTTTCAATTGATTGATATGTGGCTGAACTTAGTTCTAATTAGTATGATGGGTTCAATAGGCTAGTTTGAGAAGTCAAGTGTTCAAAAACAAAAACAAAATTAGCCAGACCCACTTTGGGGTCAGACTGATTTTATCAGACTGATAAAAATTGGATGCAAATTGAAGTCTTAGGAAATGAAATTAATATAGAAATAAAGAGAAAAATTGAGAATCAAGCTATTAAAATCTTGGCCTTGCTTGGTGTTGGAGGTAAGCAAACAAATGAGAATATGTGTACTCTCTTGGGTGATGTATTTAGGAAGTATGATCTGACAGGTAACATTGGGAATGTTGTTGGATATGAATGCATATGCACTAGAGGTGATAATAATTAGAACTTGAACTTTCTATTCCTTCACTCATATTGGCAAGATTGAAGGATATTTGTAGGAGCAAGCTGATTTAATTAATAAACATGTTGCATTTGTACCTCTTCTGGAAAATTGTCTTATGAATAATATCAAGAAGGAAGCATGTTGGATGATTTCCAACATTGTAATAGAGTAGCCATAGCCAAAAACAAAAAATACAGTTAACTCACGGCAGTAAGAGGGAGGAAACCACTAGTCAAAGAACAAAGAGAACACAAGTATTTTAAAATCTGCCCATGTTATGGGCAAGAAGATCTCCATGGTGCAAGGTGGAAAAGCTATTGTTAAGAAGAGCCATAGCAGTTAAGGATGCTTTAACACCCATTCGAAGTAGCTACCCATGTTTTTGAGAATGGAGGCTCAGGAAGCAAAATAAAATAGGAGGAACCTATGTATTAAGTAAGAAAAGTCCATGTCGAATGAAGAAGAGGAGCTGACTAGAAGACCATGACATATGTAATAAGAGACACCCATGTAAAAATGAAGAAGACCATAACAAAAACTAAAAGGAAGCACCTCAGCAAACACAAGGAAGAAGCGACCAAAAACTAGAGAAAGGAAGAGTGCTCACACATTGAGGAAAGGAAAAAGGACCATTTAAAAACAAGAATCCATAGCCAATTAGGCACAGAGGCTCAATAGCACAACAGTCAATGCCAAGTTTACATGCCTCCTACGCTAAACAAAGCTCACGCAAGTAAAAAAAAGACTCAACAGCTTTGGACTTAGCTACTGCACATAAGAACAATCCTTCACCTAATGTCATTTAAACAATAGCCATTGCGATTGGCTTGGACTTCAACACTGTTCCAGTAGATTTTGAAGCTTCATTCCCGTATAGAGGACATCATGCCTTGTTTAAAGAACACTGAACAAGAAAACAAGTTGTTACAAACAAAGCAGGAACACTTCCATGTTTTGAAGTCATAACCGGATACAAGGAAGCTTCCATGTGGATAAGAAGATAGGCAGCTTATATAAGAGAAACCCATACCTTTTAAGAAGCCCCATGCATGAAATTGGCAATGCATGTATTAAGAAACACAAAAGCCCGACATTGTCAAAGCAAGGGATAGTTCATAAAAATAGAGCACCCTCCCATATAAAGTAGAAATCACATTGCAGATAAGGCATGATACAGATATAGAAGAGACAGATGCCTCAATAAGATCTACCAATTATAAAGGGAGAACTCCAGTCCAAGGGAGTGTTCATGCAAAAAAGAAGTCAATGGAGCCCATTGTAGATGCAGTCAGCATGGAGAGAGAAATCATGGGATCTATGGGGTTAAGAGAGATGGAAGAACCAAATAACCAAGAGAAGCCACCATGCAGGAAACAATGGAGTGATATGGTGAACTTGTTTGTCCCACATTTATTATGTGGTAGACATTTCAAGTATTTAAAAACAACAACACATACATTATAAGCTATCTATAAGACTGAGGTTTTTTGAAAAGCCGCTCACTTATGCATGGGGGCCCCACACGCAGCCAGGCTAGAAGTGACATCAGAAATTTTTGGCCAAATAAGAAAATGAAGGGATATGACATCAACATGTAGTAAGTTGCCGAAAAATCTAAAATCTAGCTAATCGTTATGTCGCTAGCCGAAAAACCCTAGGTTTTCTGGCTAGCGACATACTGAGTTGCTAGAAAACCTCCAAATCTGGTAGGACAATGGTGGGTTCTATGTGGCACTAATGTGGAAGGAGAGATTAGAGTAGTTCATTGAAAAATGTGACCAAAATCTAGGGGTCGCCATGTCACCATCGAAAAAATGAAGAATTTCGAGCAAGTGACATGGCAACTTGTTGAAAAATTCATGAAATCGACAAAATGACATGTGGGTCCCACTTGAGATCATTGACCAATCTGAGTGTGACAAGTGGTGATCAAAGCCGGTACAAGTTTGACAAATGACACTGTTCAAATGGTTAGAGGAGGAAAAGGAGTTTAAAATTAAAAGAAATATTCTTGTTCCTGCACATTCATGCCATTTTGAAAGATTTGATTCAAAATGTTGAATTTCTATAGTTCAAACTATATGATATTTTAAATTTTTGAATTTCATTCTTTATTTGTGGAACTGTGAATGGGAGCTTGAAATGTTAGAGGGCCATAAATTTGGAATTTTTGTCGAAAATGGGCACTCCAATATAACACCAAAATTGGGAGAATCCAAATTTTCCATTTATGAAGTCAGTTTGTGCATAGGTGTTCAGCAGTTCCTGCTATAGGTCAGTTTCTGATTTTTGGGGTATTGGCAACTGAATAGGAAGATTTGATCATGGAGCATCAAAATTGGTTAGAGGATAGTTCTAAAGGCTTGTTGGGATTTGAATGTGAAGAAAATCATCTTTAAATAGTTTTCTTGCATTCTGGAAGTTACCTTTCAACTATTTGGTTACTTTTACCTTGTGTTTATTTTAACATTAGAAATCAGTTGCATTCTTTCATCATTTAGATTTTTGAGATATTTGATGCCTTTGAGAGGTAAAATGATGCAATTTGATTTGCAGTTATAGAGAGAAGGTAGAGAGAGGCTTTTTCATCTTTTTGGGAAGGAATTATGAGGGTACAAATGTCAGTTGCATAATGAATCTAGGAATTTCTTCCTCTCTATTTATGCTTTTTTCTTCTCTTTTATAGGTTGTTGGCAGTTTGCTCTAGGTAATACCAGCAGGGTTCCAGTGTTCTACTTTTGAAACTAGGATTGTAGATGGTATTGCTTCTTGACTATCGACCTGAGCTCTTGTAGTGATATGATAATGGATGCTAGATTATGTGACATATCTTGAGCTTCATTTTGTGTTGCCAGTTTGTGTATTTCCTCTTTCCAAGGATAAATACAAAAGGGGATTTACATGAATTATTTGAGTTCTCTAATTTTGTCTCCTAATTCTTCATGTGCTATTAACTTTGAGATTAAATGGATAAGGTTCATTTGATTTAAGGCAACTTGGATGAGTCGTATGTGAGATCTGTTGTTGCTTTTGACTCAAGGAGTTAAGTGAATGCTTCAGTGTTTTGATAGGGTTTCTGGGTGTACGAAGAGGATATTGCATAAGGAATGAGATTTGAGGATTTCAATTGATAAACTTGATTGTAATGCAAACAAGTTAGGTCATCCTGCTTGTAATGACTCTATGTTTCAATGGATAAGGCACTAATCACTAAATCAGATGCAAGCTAATATGAATGTCATTTGCAAAAAATCTTTTATTCAAAATAAATTTAGTATTTAATGTTTTATAGTGGGCTAAAAAGAATTAACCCTCACTCAACTTATGCGATTCATAGATTTTCATTTATCTGTTGTAGATTTGTGCCATTTCATGAGTTATTAGGAGATATAAGGGTTTTCATCTACAATAAATAGGTTCAAATTTATGTTTTAAATGCACTGGTACCATATCTCAGAATCTCAAGGTTAACATGCCTAAGTCTTGGAGAGCTTGAAGTGAAGAAGGGTCAAGGCTTATAGGTGGCCCAAGACTGCAGTCAGGTGCATTCATCATAGGAATTTGCTAGCGTTAGATGCATTTTTCTGGTTTCTTAGTTGTTTGTAAAACTATTAAATCAGGAGCCAACAGAATCTATGGGAAAGAGAGATTTTCTCTCAAAACCCTAGTTAGGGCCTTCCTACGACCAACAAGCACACAAAATTGGATTTCTCTTAACCATTCTAAATTGAAGGCTTAAAACCACTTCATAATCCTTCATAATCCTTCATATTGAATTCACTCAGCTTTTTCAATCCTTTATATTTTCATTTGAACTTTTACAATTAAGTTTTTAGACAGATTTAGTAGGAAAACAACATATTTTATTCATTTAAATTCAAAAGGTACATTAGATTTTTCTCTTCTGTTTTGAGAAAATTTTCTCAAAATTATTTATCACATTCCCAATTAGTTACAACTAATAAAAGTGGTTGTGAATTTTGGGATTCAAATCTTTCATTTTTGCACAAAAATGGCATTGTGCAACATTGACAAATTTTTGAAAAAGTTGTCGAATGTCATTAAAATCTTCCAAAATTTAATCCTAGACTCTACCTAGGAACTTAGAAAGGTTATGATCATACTATAATCATTACTCAACCTTCTAAACTAATTTTTCCTATTTCTACCTAGATATTGCATATAAAATGACTAAGGTAGACAACTAGGTTTATAAAACACCTAATGTCTCCTTGCCTTACAACTTGGACATTATTGCTAACATTGGATTCTAGACCAAACTACTACCCTAACCCTTTTCTTTTGATCCTCCAGATGTTCTTGCAATGGATGAAATTTAAGGTGCTCCTGCACCATACTCCTAGGGTGCATTGATATCAACTCCTCTTGAGATAAGCTCTTGCAAACTTAGGCCATGTTTCTAGATCTCTTATTCATCCATCCATATTGACTCTTCTTAAAGACATTCTTTCCATTGAACCAAATAATTCTTGTATGCATTCTTCCTAGCTTTTTTGATGACCTTGTTATCCAAGATTTTCTCAAGTCTCCTTAGATCATGGGTTGGTATCCTTGCAACATCTGCTTCAAGATCTTCAAGTAGAAATTTTGAACTAGCACTTACATCACCTTTATTGTTGGTCTCAAACTAGTTTTGACAATTGAGTGTCAACACAATTAATGAATTTCCAAGATGATTATGAGTATAATATAGATGCCAAGCTATAGTATGTGCTGAGCCAAAGATTCAATAGGTGTTGAGTAAACTTCAAGTGCTGAGCAAGTATCAAGTACCGAGTGGTAAGTGATTCCAAGTCACTATAGGTACCGAACAAAGTATAGATGCTGAGCAAGACAAAATTACTATAAGAGTCAAGTGAGAGAGAATTCCTATATGTAACAAGCATCAACAACTAGTAATTGCCAAGTAAAATAGAATTAGCATATGAATTTGTGCCTTCACAAACTCAGAAGTAAACCATTTTTGAGCCAACTCAGGATGAATCTTGAAGGATCTTGAAGATAATATCGAATCTTTTACATTCCCTACATAATTAGCGAGCAACCAATAAGAAAAATGGAGAAGGCATGTAACCAATAGGAAAAGTGAAAGAACTGAGTGGGAAAAGAACAATGAATATTGATCATAGATTTATACCTAAACCTAAGTCTTCAAAGTCTTTAAAAGAAGGAAAAAACTCTATAATTCATGCATGTGTGAGTGAGTGTTTATGGAAGAATGCTAGTGAAGTGTAGAGGGGTGTAAAGACTTAGAAAAGGAAGAACAACATTGTAGAATTTAGTTGATCAGAATAGATCATTAGAACTTTGAGGAGAGACATATTAGATCAAGGATGACTCAAAACAAATAAAGTAGAACAAAGATTTAGAATTAGCAATTGAAGATTGCAAGTCATCAGGTTAATACTTTCTAATACTTTCTAGCCATTGTATTGGGAATGAAAATCCTATGATGATAGGTTGGTTTAATAGCCATGTTGTAAGCCTTTCAACAAGATGCTAAATTGTTTAACATGGTAACATTCCAAGTGAGTGTTTGTAAATCCTTTAACCAGGTTGCTTTTAATAGAGTGTAAAGCCTTTAACAAGGTAGGCCTTTCACAGGGGAGACCATTAGAAGTGGTCAAACTTTGTAACCTTAAATAGTTACATATTGTTAGAGTGATAATTTTTGGGTGTCATTCCCACCCTAGTTTTACTTTCTCATTTTGGAGGGTTTTTGGGTTACCAAAATCTTGTGTTATCTATGGGCATGCATGTCTTTATTTTTCATGATAAGTAGATATGTTAGATGCATATAAATGATCTTAGCTAAATTTTTTTAAAAGTTTAAAGTTAGTTACTTCTAATTCACCCCTCCCCCTCTCAGATATAAACCTTCCCACTTGTAAATTTAAACAATTTGTATCAAAGCCAAGTTCTCACAAGGAGGAGCCTTACAGCTTGGAGAAAAGATCTAGAAATGGAATTCTAAAAACTTGGGAAGGTTATAGAAAACTAGGTGATTGATATATAACTTTCTCTACATACTTTGGAAGAAGACAAGGAAGAACTAAGAAAATCCCTAAAGAGAAGAAGAGAGATTGCCATAGCTATAAATGATACACAATATAAGGAGATTGACACCTCAAAATTGTTTGCAAATGGAGATTCCAAATATTTTGATGCAATAATAGCAGACTTAATGGAGAAGAATAGAGCTCAAGCAAAAGAGATCAAAAATCTCAAGATTGAACAAGAATCACAAGCCATGATTCTTTGTGAAGTGACTGAACAGAAGAAAAGAGCCATTAAAGATAAGGCTATGCTAGAAGATGACAAGGGAAACCTTGCCAAAAGATTGGAAGAAAAATCAATTGAGCTTTTAAGAATTTCAAACATGCAGCTAGACACCCTAAGTCAGATGATGAATGCACATCATGAACTAAATGTTAAGGATATTGAGATCTCCACACCAAAGATACAAAATGAACAATTGCAAAATGACCTAAAAAGAGAGAGAGAAATTGTAGAGAGCTTCAAAAAACCTAATGAGGCCATCAAGAACTTTGAATAGCTATTGAAATCACCAAGAGCAAACAATGATACTTCAGGACTAGGATAAACTAGCACAGAAAAAGGAGTCATCCAAGATAGCAGAAGAAAGAAGTAACAAAGGTAAGAACACTAAACCTATTTGTCATTTCTATGGTCAAAAGGGACATACCTCTATTGTTTCCAAGAGAAATAATGCACATTAGGATGACAAACCTAAGAGTGTGAGTCATTGTCATAAGTGCAACAAGCAAGGACATCAAGCACATCACTGCAGGACTAGGACTATCAGAACACCAAGATTTGAAGGTTAGTACTAAAATTGCAAGAAGTATGGACATATAGCTTTTGAATGTAGATCAAAGCCTATGTGGACACCTAATTAGCTAGCAAGGGGAAATAATCATGGACATCATTGCAATTGGGACTGCAACACCAAGTATAGCTACCATTACTGTCAAGAATATGGACACATCACTAAAAATTGCATAAGAACACATTTTAGTGGAAACTAAAACATATGGCTTAATCAAAATATATGCTTTAGTTGTTTGAAGATTGGTCATATCAGTAGGAATTTCCCAACAAGGGAAAGGTAACCCAACTTAGAGATCAACAAAGGAAAAGAGAAGGTAAATGTTGAACACATTAAACGAGAAATGAATAAGACGTGGAAGAAGAAAGATGCAAGAAGCACATTAAATGAAGGGATCACTTCACCGAAAAGGTCAAGTGGTCACACTTCATCCAACTAAGTACAAGAAGGCATGTGGAACTGATGTAAAAAGCTTTATCATACATTAGTCCCAAGATAAGTAAGTAGTGAAAAGAAGAGATTGACATGAATAGAGATGCAAAGTTAAAATTTCAAGATTTCATAAGTATTGCCAAGTTGCCTTCAAATGCCAAGTAAAATCCCAGTACATGCCTCATTTGTAGTGGAAGCTAAGTGAAGAGAAATTTCAATTAAAGCTAAGTGAGGGATACTTCAGTGGATGATTAATATTTGAAAATCAATGGAAGCCGAGTAATGCAGAAATGCTTAAGAAGCTGAGTGGATAGTTGTAAATGTAGTAAGCATTAAATGCTATGAAGTAAGGGTATATGATCACATTTTGAACCATTTTTCTTCATCATGAACAAAGAGAAAAGATGAAGAAGAGTACAAAACAACTTTAAAGCAGAGAATCCAACATTTGATCAATCTCAAGGTATTTATACTAGTGCTGAGCTATGTAGTTTTAAATTTCATCATGTTTAAACCCTAGATCACATAAATGGCCTCGAACTCTAGGAAACCACAAGAGAAAGAGCTATTTGAGCTCCAACTTGTCTCAAACAAAGTCAAACAACTATATTTCTAGTCAATCCCTGAAGTGGCATACAAAAACAACCCAATCGAAGCCCTATTTGTTATTCCTCCTAAGGTAGTTTTGGTCTAGGATGTTAGGAGATGTTACAACTACAAGATATTTACCATTGGAAACATGGAAATGAGAGAATCCTATGACAAGTTATGTGAAAATGGAGTATTGAAGGAAGAGTACCAAATTATTGAGAGGAATGGTTTGACTCATGCCCTAGAATTCCCCACTGTCTCCAAAATGGAATGGATTAGAATTGTACTTAGTAGGATTCATGATGGAATTTTGTGGCTAAAAGATGGCCCAATGAAAATAACAAAGAGGATTGTACACCAAGTAATAGGGTATCCAATCCTAGATTGACCAAAGGCCCTCAAAAGTGACTCAAAGTAAGCAATTGAGAAGAATGTAGGTGCCAAATGGAACAAGAGAGGAATGACTATAGATACTATCCAAGACCCTCTTGTTGACTTTGATGTTAAGGTTATTTCTCACAAGTTTTATCAATACAATAGACTTAATAGTATACAATGCATTGCAGCGGATGTTCGCTACAAACTAGTCAAAAAGGATCATACTTATGATCTTGTTGAATTGCAATTGCAACAAATCAATGAGAACTTAGCAACAATAAGGAGAACTAAGGGAACATAGTGCAAATTTGGTGCAATTTTTATTTGCACATTTTTCTATGTACAAAATGAATTTCCATCCTTTGGAAAAGTAAGCTTGAAAACCAACAGGTCTATAGTAGCTCAAGTAAATTAATATATTGAAAAAATGGGAGCTAATTTTGAAACTCTTATGACAAGTTATTTTGAAGATTTTAAGAAATCCATGAAACAAAGGCTAAGGATACTAGTTTTGTTAGTAGAACAACATGTAAATGATTTATGCTTTCTTGTAGATATTGATTATACTTACATACAAGTAGCCATACCAAGGGTTAGATGGCATAGACCTCTTGGATATGAGATAGATATAGATGAGGCATCTGCAACTATAACTGCATTATTAGAATAGGAAGTGGACAAGACTGCACCACATTTTGGGACTTTTGACGTGGTGAGATCAAAGGTGGACATGGATTTGAATACTACCTGCACACTGAAGAAAAAGGAAAAACTAGTTAAGAAGTTAAAGGCAAAATTTGGTGAGGGCATATTGAAGAAGAAGAAGAAGAAGAAGTTGAAGATGATGAAGATGAACAAGGTCAAGAACTATTAGCACTAACCTAAGGCATGGGTGAGGATGTAAAAGAAGAAGAAGGTGTCAAACATGAAGCACCCAAGGCTGAACCTAAGAAAAGAAAGGCACAAAAATAGCCTACTGCATAGCCCAAGGGGAAGAAGAAAGCAACTAAGCTAAGCCTATCCAAGCCTACTACAAGGGTAGACACTAGTGCACCAACAAAAGTGGTTAAGAAATAGGCAAAGAAAAAACCCACAGAGCAAGGAGGGCCTACAAAAAAGAAAAGAAGAAAATATGTTGCACTCCTAGAGTCAGATGAAGAGAAGACATAATATGACAATGATCAATTTAGAGTGGTAAGACACTCCACCAAATCTAATTTGGAAAATGTTTATGATAATATTAGAGATAATACAAATTTAACTGGGTTAAAGACCATTGATTTTAATAAATTAAGTAGATAAAAATGGAATATAGCGGAAGAATCCATGTACACTATGATGGCTAAGTTCAAGGCTACTCCACTTGAACTGGATAATTCTATGCCTAAGGAGCTAAACTCCATTGTTGAAAATAAATGGCATTACTACCTAAACATGGAGAAGGAAATAAGGGAGTCAACATTGGCTCATGTAATGTTAGGCCTTATAAAAGGTCAAATAAGCAAGGCTAGAGAGGAACATGGGAGGAAATTTTCAAATAAATACAGAGCCTTCAACATTTTACAGAATAAAATTGAGGATATTGTAAAGAAGTCCACACAAATCTAGAAATTGATTTATGGGTTGACAATAGTCAAAGAAGGCTAAGAAGATCCCTTTGAGGGAAGAAATGATGAAGATGAAGAGGAAAATGAAAAGGAAGGAGAGAAAGAGAAAGAAGAGGTAACAATGGAGAAAAAGACATAGAAAGGTGATGAGGCAATAATTGAAGAGTAGCAACAAGGACAGAGTGTCCAAGACACACAATTGCCACCACTAATTCCTCCACATACAACACCTACATTTGCAAAAAATATAATTGTAAAGGATGTTCTTGACATCTTAGGTCAAAAAATCAATCCATTAACTATAGAGGATCTCAGAAAGATCCTTCACCAAACCTCACTACAAGCATAGTTTTGTACTAATCCAGTTCTAGTGAGTGTAGAGGAACTTCAAAAAGCTGTAGCTGAAATTACCAAGGAAAGGGTGAGTACACAAGAACCACCTTCACAACCTCTTACAGCTACAAGTTATCAACCAAAAATGCAAGCAACATAAGACACAACTACTAAGGTTGATTCCATAATGACAATTACTTCAACTGTCGAGGAGTTAGCAAGGGAGCATATAGGAAAAAAGTTTCCTACAACACAAAGCCAAGGTGGACCTGCTCAAATCATTGTAATTGATCAAGGTAGAAGTGAAGAAGATAAGAAAGAGTAGAAAACCCCAAAGGAAAGAGAGCAAGGGGAAATATAGATATTGGTTAATTTGCATACCTTAGGGAATCCTACCAAGTAGCCAAGCATTGATGTAGTACCACTACAAATTTCAGCACCAGGCTCAAGCTCCACCAAGGTAGCAAGGGTACTTCATTATGGAAACCCTACACTTGATGAAAAAATAGTCATACCAAGTTATGACTGCAAGACAATGAACTTAGCACAGATAAATGAAGTGCAAGAGGCACTGGAAAGGAAAAAGAAGAAAGAGATACTCAGAAATGAGTATAGGAAAAGGAAAGCATTAGAAGAAATCAAAGACATCTTCCCTGATGCATTTAGCTTGCTAGTACCTAATGAAACAAAGCCCATTATGGACAACTATCCAACATAGTGGACCAGGTACAAAATTAAGACCTTGATACTAATGTTAAATTACTAGAATAGTCTAAAAATAAATTTCAAATGAAGTTTAATGAGAAGATATCTAGTGAGATAGCACTATCACAAGTGGAACTGGCTAAGAAGGTAGAAAAGGTGAAAATAGTACTTGAGAACATACTATCATTGTACTCCAAACTATGTGACTCTTCATATTTTTCACAAGAGACTATCCAGGGAATACTAAGCTTGGAGAGGAACCTTAAGATATCTAGCACATAGCTACTTAAGGATCTAGCTCAAAATGAGAAGCATTTTCCCACAACACTTCACACTTAGAAGGAGTTAGTTGTATTAACAATAGAAGAGGCTAATGTTAAGGAAAAATTAATATAGATCAATCTACAATCACCCCACATCTAGAAGTATTGCATAAAGAGATAGCCTATGCAGAAAATGTTTTGAAGAAAGATCCTAATCTTTGTACATTAGAAGGCCTAGTACATCTTGCAATAGAGACAACCATCTAGCCCAAAGCATTGGAAATAGAATTGGACAATTGGGATGCTTCTTTGAAGATAATAATGGAGGTAAATAAAATATTTTTGGCTAAATATTCCATTCATTATTAGGACCCTTTGACATAACTGTCAAAAAGGGGGAGATATAATAAAGATAGGAGATAATACATTACATCATGTAGATAAAAGGGGAGATATAATAATTTGAGATAGAGATAATAATGATACCCAAAGGGGGAGATAATTTTTTTTTTGAGTTTTGAGGAGAAATAAGGAAATAAAGCCAGAAGGATAACAAAAATTGCAAGGAGATGTGTGAAAGGGGGAGCAAAAACAAAGGGGGAGTACAAATAGAGTAGATATAGACTAGACATAGAGCAGGTAAGGCAAAGAGTATCAGACACATTAGCATGAGACAAATTTAGCTTAAGGGATCTTTGGTTATAGAAATGGCACATCAACTCAAGGGGAGTTACAAGTTTTTGAGGTGTATAATCAACTACAAAATTTTGAACAAGTTTTTGAAGTTTTGTACATATGCCAAATAGGATACATATTATACTCATAGAGATTAGATTCATAATGCTGAGTTAAATGTTTTTGCCACTCATGTTCAAGGGGGAGATTGTTGGTCTTAGACTAGTTTTGAAAATTGACTATCAACACACTTTACCAATTTCCAAGATGATGTTGATTATAATAGAGATGCTAAGCTATATTGTGTGCTGAGCTAGAGATTCAATAGGTGATGAGCGAGTATCAAGTACCAAGTGATAAGTGATGTTGAGTCACTATAGGTGCTAAGAAAAGTATAGATGCTGAGTGGGATAGAATTATTATAGGAGCCAAGTGAGACAAAAATTTTATATGTCTTGAGCATCAACAACTAGTAAGTGTCAAGTAACATAGAATCAACATATGAGTTTGTGCCTTCACAAACTCAGATGTAAACCATGTTTGATTTGACTTGGGATGAATCTCGAAGGATCTTGAAGATAATATTGAATATTTTACATTCCCTATGTAATCAGCATGCAATCAATAAGACAAATGGAGAAGGAATGCAACCAATAGGAAAAGTGAAAGAATTGAGTGGGAAAAGAAGAATGAATATTAATCGTAGACTCATACCTAACCCTAAGTCTTCAAAGTCTTTAAAAGGAGGAAAAAACTCTATAATTCATGCATGTGTGAGTGAGAGTTTACGAGAGAATGCTAGTGAAGTGTAGAGGGGTGTAAAGACTTAGAAAATGAAGAACAAAATTGCAGAATTTAGTTGATCAGAACAGAGCATCAGAACTTTGAGGATAGACATATCAGATCAAGGAAGGATGAGAACAGACAGAGAAAAATGAGGATCTAGAATTAGCAATTGAAGATTGCAAGTCATCAGATCAAGACTTTCTAATACTCTCTAGCCATTGTATTAGAAATGAAAATCCTATGATGATAGGTTGGTTTAATAGCCATGTTGTAAGCCTTTCAACAAGATGCTAAATCCTTTAACTAGGTCACTTTTAATAGAGTGTAAAGCCTTTAACAAGGTAGGCCTTTCATAGGGAAAACCATTGGAAGTGGTTAAACTTTGTAACCTTAAATAGTTACATATTGTTGTAGTGATAATTTGTGGGTGTCATTCCCACCCCAATTTTATCTTCTCATTTTGGAGGGTTTCTGGGTTACCAAAATCTTGTGTTATCTATGGGCATGCATGTCTTTATTTTTCATAATAAGTAGTTATGTTAATTGCATGTGAATGATCTCAGCTAAAATGTTTTAAAAGGTTAAATTTAGTTACTTCTTATTCACCTCCTCCCTCTCAGAAGTAAACCTTCCCACTTGTAAATTTGAACACTTTATATAGGGCTAGATCACAAATATTAAATATGGGAGAGATACCAAGGTGTGAGGGAAACTCTATCTCATAAGCATTCATTCCATGCTTCTTCAATATCTTATAAGGTCCTACTTTCTTCATGAGTAGTTTGGTATGCTTGACCTTTGGTAACCTCTACTTTTCGAAGTATGCAAACACCAAGTCTCCAACTTGCAATCAAACATCTCTTCTATGTTTTTCTTTTTCCTAATTATACTTCTCTACAATCTTCTTAAGTACCAACCTCATTGAGTAATGAACATTCTTTATACTTTCTACAAACTCCTCTCCATGAGTACTGACTAGAGTGTTGGAAAGTAGGTTCTTAAGTTCTAAGGTGCCTCTTGGATTCTTCCCATACACTATTTGAAAAGGGATCTTTCCTATGCTCCTGTTAACTAAGTCATTAAAAGAAAACTCTTCTTTGGGTAGGATTGATTCCCACTTGTCTCCATATTTCTCTATCAAGCATCTATGTAGATTTCCAAGATACTTGTTGACCACCTCTATCTTCCCATCTATTTGTGGATGGTAGGTAGAGATAAAACTCATATTAGTTCCCAATTTCTTCCACAAGGATCTCCAAAAGTGACCAATAAACTTCACATATCTATTTGACACTATGGTTAGAGGAAAACCATGTATCCTGAGAATCTCCTTGAAGAATAAACTTGCAATTGCCGATGCATCATTAGTGCTTTTACAAGGGATGAAGTGGATGATTTTACTAAATCTTTCCACTAAAAAAAAAAATTCTATCATTTCCCTTCTATGAGCTTGGCAATCCCATTACAAATTCCATGCTACAACTCTCCCAAGGCCTTGTAGGAATAGGTAAAGATTGGTATAGTCCCACATTAGTGGATATACCCTTGGTCCTCTGACTTATTGTACATGTCCCAACAATCTTCATCACTTTAGTCTAAATTTTTGGCCAATAATAAAACCTTCTCACCTATTCCAAGGTCTTGTCCAAGCCAAAATGTTCTCCCATGCTACCTACATGCTTCTCTCTAATGATGTTCTCCCTCATTAAACATTTTGGAATGCATAGTTGGTGCCCCTTGAATAGTAGCCAATTTTGAGTCAAGTAATCTAAATATTCACTGTGATAGGTTTGAGAAAAATCAAAACACACATTATAGATTTCTTTGAAATAACTATCCCCTTTACACATGTCTTTCAATGCATTGATCTATACACTTTGAAGTTGGATTTCTTGCACAACTAGGTTCCTCCTACTTAGTGCATCTACCACTTTATTGGTAACTCCATTATTGTGTTTTATTGAAAAGGTGTAGGCCCAAATTGATTCCACACATTTCATATGTTTGTGGCTTTGTTTTTCTTGGCTATTCAAGAAACTTAAATCTTGATTGTCTTTGAAAACAACAAATTCTTTTGGAAGGAGGTAGTGCCTCCATTTCTTCAATGACTAGACAAGGCATACAGTTCCATGTCATTAGAGGAGTATTTCATCTTGGCTTCATTTAGTTTCTTATTGAAAAAGGCTATTGGCCTCCCTTCCTAACTCAAGAGAACCTCTATAGCTAGGTTAGAAGCATCACATTCACTACTAATAATATTCTGAAAATTAGGGAACACTAGGATAGGTTTCTCCATTACCTTCTTATTTAGCATTTGGAAGGCCTCTTTGCATCCTTGTTCCATGGAAATTTATATTTTTTTCCCACCCTTGAAAGTCTCAAGGATAGGAGAACACAACTAACTAAGGCCCCCTAATGAACCTTCTATAAGGAAGAAAGTCCATGAAAGCTTCTTACTTTAGTCATGGTCCTAGGAGAATGCCAACTCAAGATGGCTTCCACCTTCTCAGGATACATTTTTATGTTACCTTCTGAGATTACAAATCCAAAATAAACAATTTATCCTTGCATAAAAACACACTCATCCAAGTTTATGAAAATCTTTTCTTCATCCAATCTTTTTAACACCAAGCTAAGATGTTCTAAATGGTCCTTCGTACTCTTACTAAAAATAAGGATGTCATCAAGGTACACTATGAATTTTTTTCCAATGAATGTCTTGATTACTTCATCATTTCACCCATGAATTTCCTTGGAGCATTTCACAAGCCCAAAGGCATCACCCTCCATTCACACAAACCCTCATTGGTTTTAAATGCAATCTTCCACTCATCACCATACCTAATCCTTATTTTGTGATAGCCACTTTTCAAGTCTATCTTGGAATAGTGCCTTGCTTCTACTAGTTGATCCATAGGTATTCTATCCTAGGCATAGGGAACCTATACTAAATAGTGATTTTATTTATTTCTCTAGAATCAATTCACAATCTCCTTGTGCTTTCCTTTTTAGGGGCTAAAAAGGGTAGGTACTGCAAAAGGATTGGGGCTTTTTGAAATCAAATCTTTATCTAAGAGTTATTGTATTTGTCTTACCATTTCATGATTATACTAATAGGTTAGTTTATATGCTTCCTTATTAGGAAATGTTGCTCTTGGGATCAAATCTATGTTATGGTTTATGTCTCTAATTAGGGGCAACTCACTTGGCAATTCTTTGGTGACAATGTCTTTATATTGGTTCAATAGGTCTACAACCTCTATAGGGTCTACATGTCTCAAGGGCTTGACTTCCTTCACAATATTCTTAGGTCTATCATCCTTTGGAAAAATTACAAGGGCATAGCATGTATTCTTTTCTTGATTCACAACTTTTATAAATTCTTTTCCATCTAAATACAAAACCTTAGGGTCCTTTTGTTCTTCTATAGAATTTGGTAAGGGTAAGAGAGTTACCTTTTCACCTTTTTGGTTGATGGTATATGTGTTCAACCTCCCATCATGGTATGGCTCCACATCATATTGCAATGATCTCCCTTGTAGAAAATGATAGGGATCCATTGGTACAATATCACATAGGACTTTGTCTTTGTACTTTCTAATCTAGAATTCCACCCAAGCTTTCTCCTATATGATAGTTTGTTGCTTCTTTGTGAGCCAAGAAAACTTTTAAGGGTTTGGATGTGGCACCTTTCTTAATTATAAATTATTTACTACCTCCTAAGATACCAAGTTTTCAGTAGACCCACTATCAATCAACATCTTGCAGACTTTGTCTCCACACTTGTAGGTGGTTCTGAAAAAATTCTTCTTTTAAGATTATTCACGAGTGCTTGGGGAATTCAATAGTGTTCTCCTCATCATAAGGGCTTCTCCCTTCTTAGGTGTTGCATAAGATCCTTGTGTTTCTTTTTCTTGACTATCCTCTTCCTTGACTAGGTTTTCTCTCCTATTAGTCTAATTATTTTCCTTTCTAGGACACTTAGATGCCAAGTTCCCTAGTTGGATACATCTCTAACACCTTGGAAGTCCTAATGATTTCCCTCCAAATATTCCTCTTGAGTCTCCTCTTCTTCCTCTATGGGATCCTCTAGAATTTCTCTCAGTAAAGGGATTGTCTTGATTGGTCTCTCCATAGTTTCTAGGAGTTTTTCGTCTACCACCACTTGATCCTCTTCCTCTATTTCCAAAATCTCTTTAGTTTATTCCTTTTTCTCCTTGGTCTTTCTTGCTCTTAAGATTCTCCTCCACTTTCAATTCAAATTGAATGCATTTCTAGACTATCTTAGGAAAACAAAAACTTATTTCATCTTGGATATTCATCCTCAACCCTTTCATATACCTAGTAAGTTTGACACACATTGGTTCTACCAACTTGGACTTCATAGTGAGTTTATGGAATTCCTCAATATAAATAGAGACATCTAGCTCCTTTTGCCTTAGGTTATGCCTCTTTATATGAAGTAGAATCTCATAGTCCTCAAGTACATAGGCTTCCTTTATCAAGGTCACCATCTTCTTCCATGTACTTATCTAATTTTTGTCCATCTTCACTCTCTCTACTCGATTGAAATTACACTAAGTTAAGGTTGATCCATCAACTTGAATTTGGATAAATTAAAATTCTAATGCTTTAGTATCTCCTCATAAAAAAAGAAATATTTGATTTCATCAATCCAATCCATCACTTCTTCTGGATCCATCTTCCCACTATAGACAAGAAGATAAAGTTTGGTGTCCATGGCCCTTCTCTTCATGGATTTCAAAGTCTTTAGGAACAACCTCTATTCTAAAAGAATCTCTTCTTATTCCTCTCGCTGTGGGATTTCCTCATCACTCCCCTCCTTCTCATTCTCAGAGTTACCACTAAAGCCTTTCTTGACTTGTTCTTTTAGTTTTTCCATTTCTCTCTTCATTTGCTTCCTTTATGCATCATGCTCCTTCACCAACCTTAGCTCAAAATTTGTCATTTTTTTAGGAAGTTTATTATAATATTCTTCTCCACCATTTGACATGGTTGCAAATTTTTCTTTCTCCAAAGATCTACTTAGTTGCTCTAATACCACTCAGAGTAGAGTACCAAAATTATATCAAAATGTGTTATATACGAGTGCACAAAACCACTCTCTACCAATATAACCTAGGATGCTACAATGGTTCCCAAAACTCACACTACTTAGACTAGATTAAATTCAAAGTCTAGAACACCTCACTAAGGCTTAACAAGACAAAAACTCAAGATAAAATGTTTTAGGGATGGAATATGGTTTTATTCATTACTAAGATAAAATTCCCAAATGTTTGAAACACAAACTATTTGAAGCATGAATGTTGATGATACTTCCATGGGGGAGTATTATAGAAACATGATTAGATAATTATCATGATGATATGTTACATTCATGATTGTGTTTGTCATTGATGTCAAAAGAGAAATTTTATGTCATATCTGATAAAAGAACAACATAAAGATCAAGTTAGTATTGATAGATAGTTGAGTAATTTCACTAAGCAAGGTTAAAGGGAGATACTACTAATTGTATAGTCTATGAATATAACCTCATAAGAACAAGATATTAAGTCTAGAAGAAGTTATGCAAGTTACAATGAAGAGTATTCTGAGATAGAGTTTACAAAGGCATGTTCTAGTAAACTTGTTATATCTCTTAGTAGAGTTGTTATTCTATGAAGCCAAAGTTAAAGATGTGAAGAAGAAATTCTAGAGATGATGGAGCTAAGCTCATTTGTCATAATATTGCATGTGTGGAAATTTATTCAAGTTACAAGGTAGAAGATTAGTTTTATTGCTAAGTATAATGTGTTCTTAATGAGGTCTTATAATAATTAATTGAGAAGGTGTAATAGCTAACTCAGGGAATTATTTTATGGATTTGGTATAAAGGAAGGGCATTTTCCTTTTTTATTTATGGATGGAAGAATTATTTCAAGAAGTATAGAGAGCTAAATTTGAAGGAGACTTCATTGTTGAGGTTTCATCATATGATTTGAAGCTTGATACTTGGATCTGAGGTTCATGACCTGGTCTACATGGTTAGATAGTGATTGGTCCACTTGATAGGATAGAGGAAAGACTATAAAGTAAACTACATAGAATTATTCTACAAGGAATAGCTGAGAGATCAATTGTATAGTGAATTTGGTGATCTTGCCCTAGAAGCTATTTGGATAGTGGGTCCTTCTATCTTCTATAACTCCTTACAAGGTCCAAATCTTCTAACAAGGATTCAAAGTCTCCTAACAAGGACTTATTTGTACTAAATGTTGTAATAGACTCCTAATAGGGTCCATCCTCTAAAAATGAATATTTATATTAGTACATCATCTTGTGGGCATCATTTCCACTAGGTTTTCCCCTCTAATCAAGGGTTTCCCTAGTTAACATATCTAGTGTAATTGTATATGTGCATCTTTGTATGGTTCTTGTTTACTTTGGCTGAATGGCTAAGATTATTTAAAGTGGATAAATGTTTTAATTATTGGATAATTGATTCACCCCCCCCTCTCACTTTTGTTGGTGGACTATTGTTTCTAACAATTGGTATCAGAGCTTTAG
Source organism: Cupressus sempervirens (assembly GCA_028749045.1). Taxonomy (NCBI): domain Eukaryota; kingdom Viridiplantae; phylum Streptophyta; class Pinopsida; order Cupressales; family Cupressaceae; genus Cupressus; species Cupressus sempervirens. The sequence continues at coordinate 783,039,827 of CM053790.1, read as the reverse complement.
GTCCTTGAAGATAAAGTTTAATAACTTTGGGAGATCCATGGAAAACATATTCAAAAGGGATAGTATGAAGTTCAATGGAACAAATTATGACCATCAGAAAGAAAATATGTAGACACATCTGCTGTGTATGGGTCCAGGATATTGGATCTTTACAAAATTAGAAAAGAAAATCATTGTTGACAAAGATTTGGAAACTTGTACTGAGGAAGAAACAAAACTTTTCATGTACAACATGAGAGCCAGAGAAGCACTATTGTTTGCACTACTTGAAATTGAGTACAACTAGGGAAAATCACTAATTACTTCTCATATAATTTGGAAAGCTTTGGAAAATAGTTTGAAGAAGATGAATATTCTAAGAAATTGACGTTACAAAATTAGATTTTTGCATTTCAAGATTCTAAGATGATGGAAGATGAATCTATAAGAACATTTGTAGGTAGGATATCAAAAATTACTACAACTATTAGAGCTCAAGGAGGAACCAAGAAAGATGATGAGGTGATATCGAATATATTAAAGAGTTTAACACTACCATTTAAGCCAATAGTTCAAATGATATAGTTGTTGATCTCTTGTATCAAAGATTTCACAAAGGAAACAATTACTTGGGAGACTGGAAGTAGTTGAGAATGAGCTTAGACAGTCTAAAGAATTGAACAAAACTGAAATAGCTTTTAGTGCCCTAAATATTCAACCTAGTTTATTGAGGAACACAAGTGCTAGAGGAGACTTTTCTAGCAGCAATAGATCTTATGGGGACAAAAGATAAAAGGAGTAGACCTTTTGGTAAGAAGAGAAAAGGATGGTAAGAAACATTGGAAGATTGGCAAGATTGGTGGAAGTTTGGAGAATTTGGTTTGATGATGATATGCTACATTCATGACTGAGTTTGTCATTGGACATAACATGTTTGATGTCTTCTATAGTATCTGACAAAAGAACAACATAAAGATTAAGTTGGTATGGATATCTGTTGAGCATGATAACAACCCGAGGGTATGGGAGATACTTTGGAGTATTTGGGATATGTAGTTAATATCAGAAGTAGAAAGAACAAGTCTAGAAGAAGTTATGTAAGTTTTAATGATGTCTATTTTGAGATAGAGTTTATAGAGGTATGTTCTAGTAAACATATTATATCTATTAGCAAAGTTGATATCTTGATGATCAAGGTTGAGGAAATGAAGAAGACATGTTGAGGATGGTGTGGCTAAGCTCATTTATCATAATATTGTGTGTATGGAAAGTTATTCAAGTTGCAAGGCGAAAGATTTGTGTTATCCCTAAGTGTATTAACAATTGACTCAGAAATTATATTGTGGACTTGGTATAAAAAATGACATTTTCCCTTATCATGGTATGGATATATGTAAATGTGAATGTTTAAAAAGTAGCAGAGAGTACAAAATGTGAAGTTGAACAGAGGAGTGTGGAAGTGAAGGAAACTTCATTGCTAAGGTGTTGCCAAGTGATCTGAGGTTTGGTATTTTGATCTAAGATTCATGACCTAGTCTACAAGCTATAATAGTGATTGGTTTAGTTGGTGGGAAAAAAGAAAGTAAAAATCAAAGAAGAAGATATGAGTAAATTACTTGTTTGAGCAGTGAGCTCTTCTTGTAGTTGAAATTGCATGTTTGGGCAGTGGGCTCTTCTTGCATACACTATACCACAACTCCTAATAGGGTTGGAATCTCCTGATAGGGACTCATTGTACTAAATTTTTTAATAGACTCCTAATATGGTCTATCCTCTAATAAGGAAGATTTATAATGGTACATCATCTCGTGGGCATTATTCCTATCAGGGTTTTCCCTCTAATCAAGGGTTTCCCTATCCAAAAAATCTAGTGTAATTTTCTATGTATATCTTTCTATAGTTGATATTTACTTTGGTTGAATGGTCAAGTTTTTTTAATGAAGATAAGTGGTTTGATTATTTGATAAGTTATTCACCCCTCCCCCCTTCCCCTTCCTCCACCCACCCCCCCCCCCCCCCCCCCCCCTCCCCCCCCCCCTCAACTATCATGGTGGACTTTTGTTTCTAACAACTAGTATCACAACATCAAGTCCTTAAAGAAAAAATTTAATAGATTTGGGAGATCCATGGTGAACATGTTCAAGAAAGATAGTTTGAAGTTTGATGGAACAAACTATGAGAGCTGAAAGGAAAAGATAAAGACACATTTTTTGTGTATGGGTCTGAGATATTGGATCTTGACAAAATCATAAAAGAAAATCATTGAAGAAAAAGATTTGGAAACTTGCACTAAGGTATAAAGAGATCTTTTCATGTGTGACATGAGAGCTAGAGAAGCACTATTGACTACAATTCCTAGAATTGAGTACAATCAGGTAAAATCACTTGTTGCTTCAGATTTTATTTGGAATGATTTGTAAAATAGTTTTGAAGGTGATGCACATTCTAAGAAGTTGAGGCTACAAAGTTGGATTTGTGAATTCGAAGATGCTAAGATGATGTAGAGTGGCATGCAAAAGGTGATGGATTCCCACAAAACTGATTCAAACTCCCAAGGTTCCTATTAGGTTCTAAGACACCTTAAAGGGAAAATACCACAAATATGGAATAGACCCTCAACTATCTCTTTGAACCCCACACAATGTTTCAACAGACTCAAAATGACATGTATAAATAGGTTTTACAATCCCAAAACCAAGTTCATGCACAAACCCAAGTTACCCCTCTTGACTAGGCTACTCTCTTCTTCGGATCAGCAGACCCTGTTTTCTTGACTTTTCTTCCAAAATTTACAAAACACCAAGAAAAAAAATATGATTTTTAGATACCCTTTTCAGATTTTTATAACATATTAAAAAATCAGATATCACTATTTTGGAAAGATTGTACGGAATAGGACAGTTTTGTCTCAAAATTAGGCCTTTTAAGCCACTTTTACAAAGCAAGTACCCTTCAAACTTGTCCCCTGACTCTCAAACTTTCTACAGTATGGTATTTTGATGTCAAACTAAGGATTCCTCAATCTTTCTTCCAAGTTGACCTTTCTAGGCACGATTTCCAACAAACCCTCTCATTAAATGGCATAAAACAAGGGCTTTACGGTTCTCCCACTTCCAATCACTTTTAGAATCTGTTCAAATATGGAACACCATATTTATGGCATGCCCTAACTCCAGCAAACGTAAAAACCCTACCTCCTTAAGGTAGATTCTCTGCTGCTATACTTGTCCCTTTGGATTTTCCTCTTTTTTTCACACCTTAATTGCTTTGGTGGCCACCAATCACTGGTTAAATGCTCAATACAAGGTTAGTAATCATAATAAATGTTAAATGGATGGTATTCCATGAAGAAACAGTAAACATTTCATGGAAATACCATGATTAATCAAAGAAAACTGTCAAAAATGCCTAAAATATAACTGTTACAGCCAACAGTACAGAATTTTGATGACCAAATCTTCAAATCTGAGTGCAAAACCTTGTGAATCACCTCAATACATATCTAAAATGATATTACCATTCATTCCAATATCAAAAAATGCTTACAAAACAAAGGATTCTTCAAATTGCTCTTGAAATGAAGCACTTTTATTGCAAATTCTATAACAGTCCGTACTATCTTAAGGTACAGGCCGTACCAACACATATATATATGTTCAAGAGATAGTTCTCAACCTCCTTAACTAACTCCAATTCGTTTCACTACCTATCCCTTTATAAAATTCAAATTATAAGGTTTCCCTCCAAAATGGCTCTTATGCAAAATTTGAATTTTTTAAAGCATGAAACTATGTCTAAAGGGACTTATTGACTATTTTAACATATGCAACGACTTGGGGTTGTTATGACATACTACTAGACCCTAACTAATGACTTCTCTACCTTAAACAACCACTAGATCCCATTCCAAGGATCAATTACAACTCTTCAACATTGGAATCAGCCCATACATCATACAAAACTATAACCTTTTGTTCTTTCAAAAACCATGATGGGTTGTAAAATAGACCAAATGATATCATGAGATGCTCCAAGACCTCTATATGTCCTTGAATCTCCAATGTGCCCCAGATGAGTATGGGATGCTCCTGCATCAAATTCACCACCTTGAAAGTTGTTCTTGTCCCAAGAACATTGTTTCACAGGGATGGTTTCCTTCACTCCATATTGCTGCTTATGCTGCTTAGGAATGAAATTTCCTAGTGTAAAATGCCCTCTCTTCTTATTACCTACATGCAAAAATTTCAAACATTTATTAGAAATCTTAATTCCTGCCCTTGGAGCAGTCACCATTATTGTTTCAACTATGTCTCTGTTTGCTTGGACAATGTTTATTCCAGTCCCCTTGAGACAGTACTCTTGTTGTCTTACCACATGCTGTTGTACCCTCTTTTCATGGTACCTTTCATGTCCTCTGATAGGACAGTAGACTTCACCAATCCATAGTCCTTCACCACCTTGAAATTCTGCCTTCATCTTTATCATAGAATTCAGTATGTTCTATCCTTTGTCTATCATCAGTTGCTACTGTCTCATCTTCATTCTAACCTCTGCCTGACCAGTATCAAGTTCTCTGATGCTTCCTATAAGAAGAGACTCATGTCCTTTGCAAGGTAATGGTGTCAAATCAATCCTCTTCCCATTACTCCATAGGGTATAAATATTGGTGTAGCAGTCATGTGTAACTCTCCTAGATACTTGCCAAGTTCTACCTAGGATGACATGTGCACAGTTCATATTTACAACATCACATAGTACTTGATCAGTGTACTCACCAATTGAAAAGCTTATCATGGCCTAATGATGCACTATGAAATTTTGATTGTCTTCCACCCATGTAGCATAGTATGGCTTAGGATGGTGTTGAATAGGTAACTTCAATGCATTGACAACATCCCATGAAATTAAATTGCTGCAAGTACCTGAATCTATGACCAATTTATAAACTTTACCTTGTATCAAACAATTAGTCCTGAAAAATACTTACTTGTGGTGTCCATTCCTTGCCTCTCCTAATCGTTAAGGATTCTCCTGTCTCAGGGTCTGCCTTACCAGTTTTCCTTACTTCCTCTTCTTCTTTATTTTCCTCCTGAATTAGGTGTATCCTCCTCTCCTTTCCCTTTTCAGGGCATTGGAAGGATTGATGCCCCACTCCTCCACATGTGAAGCATGTACCTGTGAACACACCACTTCCTCTTCCTTGCCCACTCCTACTACCTCTCTGATTTTGTCCTCCTCTTGAATCAGAACTTGGACCTTTGTCCTTCTCCTCCCAAACCTAAGTTGGCCTTCCTCCTCTTCCTCTCATAGAAGATCCTCCCCTTGTGCTGTTGTGTCTTTCATTTTTCCTCTTTAACTTTTCCTCTATCCTCAAAGCCATCTGGTAACACTCTTTCACACTCCTAGGATTAGCAGCAACAAAATCATCTTGAATGGAAAATTTCAAACCTCCTAAGTACCTTGCAACTTTAACAACTTCCTCTTCTTCCAAACCTGATCTCATGCTAAGCTTGTAGAACTCATCCGTGTATGCCTTCACATCTAGGTCCTTTTGTTTCAAGCCCTGCATCTTCTTATGCATTTGAACCTCAAAATATTTAGGAAGGAAATTATTCTTCATTTTTGAAACCATTCTATCCCAGGAAGCAATTTTAGACTTACCTCTTTTTCTCCTTTCAGCCTCCTCATGATCCCACCATAGGAGTGCATGTCCTTTTAATTTGCTCTTTGCCAACTTGACCCTTTGTCCCTTAGGTACATCTTCACTTTCAAAGTAAGCATCCATAGATGCAATCCAGTCTAGGAGTTCCTCCTCCTTCAGACGTCCATCATACATTGGAATGTCCTTCCTTACCTTATGGTTATCCCCTTTCATAGCCTTCAAGATCCTGAGTGTCCTCTGCTCTTCAGGATCAACCTGTTCTTCTTGCTCTTCCTCATTGTTCTCTTCTTCTTCTTCTTCAGTATCTTCATCATCATTTTTTGCCCTTCTCTGATTGGATTCTATTGCCTCTAGCCTTGCCAATAGTGCATTATAGGAGTCTTGCAACTTAGCATTCTTCTCCTTCAACTCTTGAACTTCCTTTACCAAACCTGCATTCCTGGGAGCCATTATGTCAAACAAATCAAATCAAACACAATATACTTCTTTACTCTTCTCTATTCCAAACCTTTTCCTCACCAAGAATTCTTTTGACACCTCAAGTAGACCTTTCAACTTTGGAACACACAAGGAGGAATTAAACACTCCAAGGTTTCAACAATGGAACCAGCATACAAAAGACACCAAAAGACTTCAAAGATGATGAAAAATTCAACTTCCAATTCCCAATGAGATCTTGTTGATGCTCTGATACCACTTGATGCAGAGTGGCATGCAAAAGGTGATGGATTCCCACAAAACTGATTCAAACTCCCAAGGTTCCTATTAGGTTCTAAGACACCTTAAAGGGAAAATACCACAAATATGGAATAGACCCTCAACTATCTCTTTGAACCCCACACAGTGTTTCAATAGACTCAAAATGACATGTATAAATAGGTTTTACAATCCCAAAACCAAGTTCATGCACAAACTCAAGTTACCCCTCTTGACTAGGCTACTCTCTTCTTCGGATCAGCAGACCCTGTTTTCTTGACTTTTCTTCCAAACTTTACAAAACACCAAGCAAAAAAATATGATTTTTAGATACCCTTTTCAGAGTTTTATAACATATTAAAAAATCAGATATCACTATTTTGGAAAGATTGTACGGAATAGGACAGTTTTGTCTCAAAATTAGGCCTTTTAAGCCACTTTTACAAAGCAAGTACCCTTCAAACTTGTCCCCTGACTCTCAAACTTTCTACAGTAGGGTATTTTGATGTCAAACTAAGGATTCCTCAATCTTTCTTCCAAGTTGACCTTTCTAGGCATAATTTCCAACAAACCCTCTCATTAAATGGCATAAAACAAGGGCTTTACAGTTCTCCCACTTCCAATCACTTCTAGAATCTATTCAAAGATGGAACACCATATTTATGGCATGCCCTAACTCCAGCAAACATAAAAACCCTACCTCCTTAAGGTAGATTCTCTGCTGCTATACTTGTCCCTTTGGATTTTTCTCTTTTTTTCACACCTTAATTGCTTTGGTGGCCACCAATCACTGGTTAAATGCTCAATACAAGGTTAGTAATCATAATACATGTTAAATGGATGGTATTCCATGAAGAAATAGTAAACATTTCATGGAAATACCATGATTAATCAAAGAAAATTGTCAAAAATGCCTAAAATATAACTGTTACAGCCAACAGTACGGAATTTTGATGACCAAATCTTCAAATCTGAGTGCAAAACCTTGTGAATCACCTCAATACATATCTAAAATGATATTACCATTCATTCCAATATCAAAAAATGCTTACAAAACAAAGGATTCTTCAAATTGCTCTTGAAATGAAGCACTTTTATTGCAAATTCTATAACAGTCCGTACTATCTTAAGGTACAGGCCGTACCAACACATATATATATGTTCAAGAGATAGTTCTCAACCTCCTTAACTAACTCCAATTCGTTTCACTACCTATCCCTTTATAAAATTCAAATTATAAGGTTTCCCTCCAAAATGGCTCTTATGCAAAATTTGAATTTTTTAAAGCATGAAACTATGTCTAAAGGGACTTATTGACTATTTTAACGTATGCAACGACTTGGGGTTGTTATGACATACTACTAGACCCTAACTAATGACTTCTCTACCTTAAACAACCACTAGATCCCATTCCAAGGATCAATTACAACTCTTAAACATTGGAATCAGCCCATACATCATACAAAACTATAACCTTTTGTTCTTTCAAAAACCATGATGGGTTGTAAAATAGACCAATTGATATCATGAGATGCTCCAAGACCTCTATATGTCCTTGAATCTCCAATGTGCCCCGGATGAGTATGGGATGCTCCTGCATCATAAGATGATGGAAGATGAATCTATAAGAACATATATAGGTAGGATATCAAAAAATACTATAGGTATTAAAGCTCACAGAGTAAAAAAAGAAGATGATGAAGTTATATGGAAGATATTAAAGACTCTAACACTACCATTCCAGTTGGTAGTTTAGATGATACAATTTTTGATATCTTTTACCAAGGGTTTCACAAATGAGACATTGCTTAGAAGACTTGAAGTAGTTGAGAATGAACTTAGCTAGTCTAGATAATTAACTAGAATAGAGATAGCCTTTAGTGCCTTGAATATTTGACCTAACCTATCAAGGAGCACAAGTGCTAGAGGTGATTTTGCAAGAAACAACAGATTTGAAGAAGATAGAAAGATTGATGAAGCAATAGACCTTTTAGTAAAAAGAGGAAAGGGAGCTAAGAATATCTTTAAGTATTGGATTTGTGATGAATATGGTCATTATGCATCTAAGTGCTCTAAAAGGGAGAAAAAGTATAAGGAAATTCACAAGCCTAGAAAAGATAGAGATTGTTTGTATGCAAATGAAGATAATGATTTTAATGATCAAGCATTAAGTGCTAGTGATGATGAAATTGGATTTGATGCAATTAAAGAGGAAATTCTAGAGAAGGTAGCTTTGGTATAATAGGTTGGGAAGAAATCTAATTAGATAATTGATAGTGGTTGTTCCCATCATGTGACTAGTGATATGAACAAGTTTGTTGATTTTAAAAGTGAGGATGGAGGAATTATCAGAGTGGGAAACAATGTAACATGACAAGTGAAAGGTATTGGATCTATAACTTTGGATGGTAAAACTAATACTGAGGATGTATACTTTGTTGATGGTTTAAAGCACAATCTTTTGAGTGTTGAACAACTAGTAGACAGAGGTTATCAATTGCAATTCATAGAAAAGACATGCATGATTAGAGATAAAGATGGAAAGGTAATTGGAATAGGAACCAAATCTAGAAGTAATATATTTTAGTTGAATCCTACTAAAATGACATTTTGGTTACAAAGATAGATAATAGTTGGTTATAGAATAAGAGATTATGTCATATAAAATTTAATAGTATTGTGAGGAATAGTAAAATGTTTTTTGTTAGAGATTTACCAAAGATTGTAAAACCTACTAACACAATTTGCAAGGAGTTTGTTTTGACAAACCATAATAGAACTTCTTTTCCCAGCAATAATTTTACCACCTCAAAAAAGTTGGAGATTGTACACAGAGATCTCAACGGTCCTACAAAGACTAGAGGATTCTATGGTGAAAGGTATTTTATGATTCTTGTTGATGATTTTTCTAGAATGATGTGGGTTGCATTTCTTAAAGAGAAATCTGAGTCATTTGACAAGTTCAAGATATTCAAGAGTAGAGTTGAGAATAAATCTAGTGTAAAGATTAAATGTTTAAGATTAGATAGAGGAAGAGAATTTACTTCAAATGAGTTTAACATGTTTTATGAGGAAAATGGAATTAAGAGATAGCTATCAGCTCTAAGAACCCTTAAATAGAATGACATTGTAGAGAGAAGAAATAAGTGTATAGAAAAAGCAGTTAGAGCTATGTTAGTAGAAAATGATGTATCTAAGACATTTTGGAGAGAAGTGGTGAATACAATAGTCTATGCTATGAACATACTTCAAGTTAGGAAGGATACAAACAAGACACCATATGACCTATGGTTTGGTCACTCACCTATAGTTAAGTACTTTAGAATATTTGAAAGTAAGTGTTAAATTAACATAGATGATTACATTGGTAAGTTTGATCCTAGAAGTGATGCAAGTACGTTTCTTGGTTATTCATTGAAAAACAATACTTATAGATGTTATAATTAGAGAACTAAGACTATTATGGAAAGTGCTAATGTGAGAATTGATGAGAAATTCATAATACAAGATAGAATGGTTGATTACAATTTAGATGATGATGTTATTGTGACTAAGCCAAGGAATGATGAGGTATTTCTTGAGACTAGCAATGATTTGTAGAATGAAGGAGAGAAAAGGTAGGGACCAAGCTTGGAAACTTTAGTAGAGCCAAGAGTTGAGATAAAAACTCCTACTTTAGGAAAGAATATGGTAAAGAATCACCCATCTGAACAAATCATCAAAAGAAAAGACAAAGGTGTACTAACAAGAAGTAGAGTTAATGAAGAACTATGCTTCATATCTCAAGTTTAACTAAAGAATGTAGATGATTACTAGAAACAAGCTATGAAAGAGGAATTAGATCAAATAGTAGAGAATGAGACATGAGAATTGGTCCTAAGTCTAGTAGATAATAATGTGATAGGAACTAAATGGATATTTAGGAACAAGATGAATGAGCAAGGAGAAGTTGTAAGAAACAAAGCAAGATTGGTATGTAAAGGTTACTCACAACAAGAAGGAATAGATTGTGGGAGAGTTATGCTCTAGTGGCTAGAATAAAATCCATAAGATTATTCTTAGCCTATGCACCATTGAAGAAATTCAAAGTATATTAGATGGATGTCAAATCAACATTTTTGAATGGAGAACTTGAAGAAGAGGTATATATTGAGTATTCTAAAGGATGTCCATTGACAAATGACAAGGACATAGTTTATAAACTAAGGAAAGGATCGTATGGATTGAACAAAGCACCCAAAACCTAGTATGCAAGGTTGGACAAGCATATAAAAAAGCTCAAATATACCAAAGGTATGACAAATAGTAATCTGTATTGGAAAGAAAATGATGATGGTTTGATGATTTTGGTGATATTTGTTGATGATATCATATTTGGAGGAAATAATGAAGAAAGTAAGAAGTTTGTAGAAGAAATGGAGAAATAATTTTACATGAGTATGATAGGAGAGATGATATATTTCTTAGGATTGTAGTGAGTATAGAATAAAGAAGGAATCTTTATTTCTCAGACTAAGTACTTGAAGGATTTACTAAAAATGTTTGGTTTGGAAACATGTAAACCTATTGGAACACCTATGGTAACTGGACACAAGTTATTTACAAAGGATGAGACACCTACTATTGAGTAGAAGAAGTACAGATCTATGATAAGAGGTTTGTAATATTTGACTCACACAAGGTTGGATATAGAAAATGTAGTTGGAATTGTTGCAAGATTCTAAGCTAATCCTAGAGAAGCACATTATGTAGTAGTGAACTGGATATTTAGATATCTAAAATTAATTTCAAAATTTGGATTATAATATGACAGATCTAATTCTTTTACTATAAGTGTTTATACTGATGTAGATTGGGTAGGTAGTATGGATGATAGAAAGAGCACTAGTGGAGAAGATTTATTTCTTGGAGGAAGATTAGTGTTGGTGTAAATAAATATTTACTATTTATACTTACTTAAGTTTACTTAGGTTAATGCAAGTTTTAATATTTATTTATTAATCACCTAGGACTATGTGCACTCTTATGAGTTGTCATGTTGACAACATAGGAGTTTGCACCTCTTTTATGCACATGGTGTCTACAACATCTCCATTTGAGACACACCTTGTCATTCTTATCCTCTCATCTAGAATGATGGATAAGATGTGTGCTTAGTTGTCATGCTGTTAGTGAATAGATTTTCTTTTGAAGAAATACATGCAAATTTGACCCTGAATGTCCAAGTGAGAGGACAAACTAACACCAACAGTTGGATAGGTTATCACGGGGTTGATAACCTTCCTCTAAATTTTACCGAGTACAACTCCCCGTATGAAATATTTAATGAATCAAATGTGAATGCTTTTACCAGAAAGCATAAAAGGATATCAAACATCTACCCATAAATATAGTGTAGATGTGTAAACTTATATTACTGCATGAAAAGAAAGCAAAGAATAGTAGGTGCCACAAAGTTCATTTGCTGAACACTGCATTGTGTAATGAGGATGGAACTATTTCATTCATTTCCCTGAGAGGATTAAAATCAAAGCCATGCAGGATATTTTGAAATGTCAACGTAATAAAGGAACAATGCTAACAGACTATAATTCCAGAGAAAACTTGAAATGACTCAAAGTCCAAATTTAGTGGAAGGGAAAATGCATTATCATCAAAGTTTAATATGTTTAACCTTCAACCTCCCTTCCCTAACTGTAAAAGATTACAAAGCCTCTTTCACACATTACAATCTGATCATTATTCGAAGAAAATAGAAACTTTCCCTACAATATTACATTAAACACCAATATTTAATCTTCATTTCAAACACAAAGTTCTGAAAAGAAAGAAAGTCTCTCCTGCTCTGCCTCTCCGTATCTCCCAAGGAAATAAAAAATGATTTTGCAAGATCCCCTCCCTGCCTAAAGCCCAAAGTCTACAACCTAGAAGAAACCAGAAAAAAGAATTGGAACCCTGAATATATCTTACCTTCTCAATTAAATAGAATTCTGCATGAATCCTCCTTTCAGTTCCTATAACTGGTTCTTGCCAACTATTTCTTTACACATTCCCAAGAAGTTTCTCATTTTCCCTCATCAACTTACTTTCATAAATGTTATTAAAGTTTATTCTCATTAATAATAATCCTTTTCAAAATTATTTCGATGACCTTTCAGTTTTACAATATTTCCCTATGTAAGAGTCTCCAAAGATTATTAACCAAAGTTCTAACATCTTCATGTGACTGTATCTGATTTGGACAAGTGTACATAACTAATTGATAGGCATCAATTAATGATTTTTCATCTTTGGATTACATTTCCTTGGATAATATTCAATTTTATATCTTTGCAAATTCATGGCCCCTATGACATACTCATGCTAACAGGTGGCACTTGCTGGTGATGATGTTCTATCATGGTTTTATAACTTCCATTGACAATGTCCCACTCAATCAGTCATAACTCATTAACCAGGAATGAGATTGAAAAAATCTTCAGTCAGATCAGGTGCTTCTTAGAAACATATCTGAAATTGAGCCAAATCCAATGGTTTGATTGGAAGTTATGGCCCCCCCACTGAGACCGAATCTGGTTGTTTGCATTCTATAATTGTTAATTTCTGATCTGATAGAGGTGTAAAAAAAAACCTATAAATTTTGATATATACTAAATCTCATAAAAATATTTGGAGAAGATTTAGATAACTGGTTTTTCCAACAAATATCTTAAATGTAGCATGATCCAATTGTCAGATTGAGAGATATGGCCCTCAAAATATGACTATTTTCTTCCATCTGCAATTCATGACTGTTATTTCTGATTTGATAGAGGTGTAGTCAAGAACCTGTAACTTTTGATCTACATGTAACATGACAAAAAAATTTGGTGAAGATTTAGAGAACTAGGTTGTCCAAGAAATATCTAAAATGCAGCTAGATCCAAAGGTTAGATTGGGATTTATTACCTCTTAAATATGACTGTTTGTTTTTCATCAGAGCATCCAAAATTTGCATGAGATGTATATCTGCCTGTTCTCATTACAACCGATCACCATAGTGCTTTGTCGCATGACCTTTATGTAACATTTGATACTAAAAGTAGCTTAGGCATTATATATCATCAAAATTTCAACTTATAGATGATCACAAATTACTCCTTATGTTTCAAGATGTTGGGCATCGAGCATATACTCTTTGTATTCATTTAACCCACCTTAGCTCCATGATCTCATACTGAGATCGAGGCCTTTATGGAACTAGTCTTGCCAGTTCATAAATGCTTGGCTTATAGAAGTGTGTGGACCAATGTGATTGTGTTGAGATTTAGACTATCCTTGAAATGTGAACTCGATTTTATTTTGACTTTTAAAACATTGTTGCTTCCCATCACAATGATGTTGATTAATATATATTTATGTGCACTAGGGGAAAGCTGTAGGTTATACCAATCTTGCGTAGTTTCCTACAAAATTCATGGGCCTCTTTTCATTTATCACATTGTAGGTATCCACGTACATGCCTAATATATAAAATTTCTCTGGAAAAATATTCATCTTCCATACATCTACCAGACTTGATCTTCTAATTTTGAACTTTGCTGAGTCAACCGATTTGCATTTCGAACCCTGAGTTTGAATTATGCTTGTATTGAACCTATAGGATGGATCATTTGAAACACTAAACCATTTTGAACTACTTTGAACTACTTTTAACTTCAGTTTGAAGTGGTTCAAAGGGGTTTAACATTTGAAAATAAATTCTTAAACTGTGAAACTTCTTGTGAAGTCCTCTGAACTTGGATTAAATGATCCTTATACCTTTGCTCTGAATCATTGAACTTTACAACCTTAAGCCTTATTTGAGTTTGCACGTTGAACTAAAAAACCAAATTGGACCTCTGAACCATTGAACTACTTTGAACTACTTTGAACTTCAGTTCGTAGTGGTTCAACAACTCTAAACTTGAAGCTTTGAAATTGTGACCATATCAGGTACTAACACACGCTTATCTTATCTCTTGGTTCTTTCTAAAGACATTCTAGGTGCTTCTTGAGAGGCTTTTATATGTAGGCTCTCCTAGTGTGTACACTCATCACATACATTATAGAGTAATGTATGAGGAAATACTCTGATTAATTGATCCTACTCTCTCTTTTTGGTCTACAGTTGTGTTTGTGTTTGAGTTCTTAGTTCTTGGGTGAATTTTTTTCTAAGGCAAATTCTTACATGGTATCAGAGCTCTTGGAGAATTTCTCTTCACATTTTTGTTTGAGACCATCTTCTGGCTTCATCACCTTGACCTAAATCCAAAGTATCATAGAAATTGGGAGCATTTAGAACTAGATCTAACCTTGCCATTATGTCTAGAATGTCGATTTGGTGAAAATTAGCTATAAAGTTTCCTACCCTAGGCCAAAGTTGATTGTGAGGCAAATTTTTCTTTTTGCAAACTGACACCTGAAGGAATAATTTGCAAAATTGGTATGATCATTTTAGATCTACATTTTTTTCATTTGCATCTCTACTATTTTTCTATATTTGCATTATTTTTCAAAAAAAAATTGGCCATAAGGACATAGGAGAGATTTTTTGTAGTGAAGATTGGTGCTTGTTGGTGCAAATCAGATATTTGCATCACATTTAGAAGATCCAAAAACTCCTAGATTAGATTTTGTTTCATCCAAATCAAACATCTAAGGAAAAATCTAGAGCCATTTAATTTTTAGAGGTGTGATGATGGTGATTTAGAAAAAATAACAGCAACAACAATTTTCAAACAACAATATCTCCCTCATGTGGACTACTTTTTGCAAGAAATTATTTTTTTTGTTTTTGGGTAGGATTTTGTGATCTACACATTGGTTTAGGAAGTTTGTCATCTCTATTTCTAAATTTTTCTACAACTCACAAATCCCAATTTTTACCACTTAAAATTCTTAGTACGGGCTCATTTGGACTCTAAATTAGGTTCCATTTTTTTTGAAAGTGCATTTTTTTTGTTTAATTTCTAGATCTATAATCATATTATAGGTTCTATGGACAAAAATGCTACTTTTAGAAATAGGCCCTAAATTGGCAAGTGGCTACCAAGTGCCTAAATCAGTCATTGGGGGGTTCTTTGATTCTTTAGAGGTTACCTTAAGGCAACTGATCATTATGATCACTAGATTCATCTTTGGGAGACGTATGGAGATCCACATATTCCTCCATTCCTAAAAGATCTTATACCTCCAATTATAGCTACATCCTCTCTAGATGAGATCACACTTCTAGATGCTCTTGTTGCTCCTATTGATCCTGTTTCAGCCATAGATGTTTTGGATTTAGTGCAGTAGGACCCTTTATATCTTCATACCTTACATTCATGTGATGACTTCCTTCCTACCCTTGCAACCTTGTTCATGGAATCTCACATTGAAGATTTGGGAGGCACTATTGATGATATTCATCTTCTCTCTAAGGTGAATAATTCACCTATTGCCATAGTGACAGATTCATATACTTTAGCACAATAGGGTACACTTGGTCTTCTAGTTCTAGTCTCAAGTGATGACTTTTTTACCAAAATTTCAGCTTTGTTCGTAGAGTCACATGCAATAGATTTGGAGGACTTCTTTGATGATATTCCACTTCTCTTTTCTAAGGATATACCTTCTATAGTTGTTGCAAGGGCCAAATTTGACCCTCATGTCCATTCTCTACATGATTAGTCTATATAGGCTGATATGATTGTGGATACTTATGTACAATGGTTGTTAGAGGTCTCTTTGTCACTTGAGGAGACTGTTGGTTTCTCGAGACAAATTCTATATGAATCCTTGTTAGATCTGCACTTCTTCTCAGCAATTTTGGAAGGAGCCATCATCAGTATCAACATAGGGACATTTGAACAAGTTTCATAGATACCTTTTGTCATCGAGATTCCTTCCACACATAGGGGAAGCATCTCACCAATACTACTACCATTTTTTCTTCCAAAGGGGAGGAACATCATTCAATAGTCATGGATCAGCTTCTACATTAGAGCATTTCTCATTGGTTGGCACCTTACTTTTAGTGGGGGACTACCTTGTCTCCTTCATCTTCATTCTTATGGGGGGGAATTTTTCCTCTTATGAGGTCTAGTTCTTCTCCTTCTTCATTTTTTTATATAGTAGATGTATGTCATAATGGGGGGGTCTTGATTACTCCATCCATCCATGCATTCCTTTTCATCTCTCTTTTTGGGCGAGGATTTTTCCCATGAGGTTTTTTCTCTTTCTCTTCTTTATGAGAGATTACATTTTCATTATGTACATGGGTACCTAATATGGCCTAGTAGCTAAGATCCATCATGAATTTCATCCTAGTTCTTGTGAACTTAAGTGAATTCCCCTAAGTTGCACTTAAAGGGGGGTGTTGGTGTAAATAAGTATTTACTATTTACACTTAAGTTTACTTAGGTTAATGTATATTTTAATATTTATTCATTAGTCACCTAGGAGTATGTGCACTCTTGTGAGATGTCATGTTGACAATGCAGGAGTTCACACCTCTTTTATGCACATGGTGTCTACAACATCTCCACTTGAGATACACCTTGTCATTCTTATCCTCTCATCTAGAATGATGGATAATACATGTGCTTAGTTTTAATGGTTATCTTATCTCCTAGTTCTTTCTAGAGATATTCTAGGTGCTTCCTAAGAGGCCTTTATATATAGGCTCTCCTAGTGTGTACACCCATCACATACAATATAGAGCAATGTATGAGGACATACTCTGATTAATTAATCATACTCTCTCTTTCTGGACTACAGTTGTGCTTGCATTTGAGTTCTTAGTTCCTAGCTGAATTTTTCCCTAAGGAAAATTCTTACAATTAGTTTCTTGGTTAATAAGAAAGAAGAATTGTACATCTCAAAGTATAGATAAAGTAGAGTATGTTGTAGTAATAAATAATTCCTATCAAGTAATTTGGATGAAGGGGATGTTGAAGGATATAAGGATAGAAATTAGTGAATATTATTATTCATTGTGACAACACAAGAATGGTAAATATTTCTAAAAATCTAGCATTGCATTTGATGATGAAGCACATTTCTATTAAGTATCATATGTTGAGAGAAAAAGTTGTAGAAAAGGGAATCAAATTGGAATATGTGAGCACTAAAGAGAAAATTGTAGATATATTCATTAAGCCTCTTCCCAAAGAGACTTTTGAGTATTTGTTAGGTATTTTTGGGTTATGCCCTTTCCTCCATTAGAGTAAGAGGATGCAAGATTGCATCAATCTAGGGTAACAGAGCATCATTGTTTGTCTAGACTAGATGCTAATTCTTCCTAAATGGGGGAGTATCTATGATAGACAGAGTCACTCAAGACTCATATTAATATTGTTGATGATGTTTTGAATAGTGTCTTTTGACACTCAAGTTGAACAAGTACTAGTTTTTGTAGAGTTTGATGTAGAGATGTTGGTTGTAGAAACCTTTGACATTAATGTCAATAGGGGAGAGATTAGCATGAAAAATCTTATGCTAAATAGGAGAGAAGTGTGGCATGGAAAACATTATCCTATGAAAGAAAAGTTTGACAATATGTTGAGAAGATGTTTGACATGAGTGTGGGAGAATGTGGCATGTATTTCAAATAATATTTGGGTATAGAGTACATTGAGGTACATCAATGGGGTTGTATGATTGATAAAGAGGATTTGAAGACTATTTTTCTTTTGTTGGTATTCTTGGAATTAGATGTTTTTCATCTATGTTGCCATCAATGCCAAAGGAGGAGATTGTTGGAAGATTGGCAATTTTTTTGGAAGTTTGGAGAGATTGGTTTGATGATGATATGTTACATTCATGATTGAGTTTGTCATTGATGTCAACATATCATGTTTGAAATATTTTTTGGTATTTGATAGAAGAACAATAGAAAGATTAAGCTGCTACATAAAGCTAATTGAGCATGATAACCACATGAGGTTATGGGAGATACTTTGGAGTATCTAGTATATGCAGTTAATGTTAGAAGTAGAAAGGACAAGTGTAGAAGAATTTATGTAAGTTTTGGTGATATTTGTTCTGAGATATAGTTCATAGAGATATGTTCTAGTAAACTTGTTATATCTCTTAGCAGATTTGATATCTTGATGATCAAGGTTGAGGACATGGAGAAGACATGTTAAGGATGGCATGGCTAAGCTTGCTCATCATAATATTTGATGTATGAAAAGTTATTCAAGTTGTAAGGAAAAAGATTTGTGTTGTCGCTAAGTATAACATGTTCTTAATGTGGTTGTATAATAATTAATTGAGAAGGAATAATAGTTGACTCAAGAATTGTTTTATGGACTCAATATAAAGGAAGAACATTTTCCTTTATCATGGTATGGAGATATGTGAAATGTGAAGTTGAGCAGAGTAGTGTGGAAGTAAAGGAAATTTCATTGCCAATGTTTTACTGAGTGATTTGAGATTTGGTATTTGGATTTGAGATTCATGACCTATTTTACAAGGTTTGACAATGCTTTGTCTAGTTGTCAAGATAGAGGAAAGTACATAGAAAAGAAGAAGATACTAGTAAATTACTTGTTTGAGTAGTGGTCTCTTCTTGTAGTTGAAATTGCATGTTTGGGCAATGGGCTTTTCTTGCATACATTATCCCACAACATCTAACAGGGTTGGTATGAATCCTAATAAGGTTGGAATCTCCTAACAGGGATTCAATGTCTTCTAATAAGGACTCATTGTACTAAATGTTGTAACAGACTTCTAATAGGGTCTATCCTCTAATAAGGAATATTTATATTAGTACATCATCTTGTAGGCATCATTCCCACCAGGGTTTTCCCTCTAATCAAGGGTTTCTCTAGTCAACATATTTAGTCTAATTGTCTATGTGCATCTTTGTATGGTTGCTAGTTACTTTGGCTGAATGGTTAAGTTTTTTTAATGAACATAACTAGTTTAATTTTTGGATAACTAATTCACCCCCCTCCCCCCAGTTATCTTGGTGGACTATTGTTTTCTAACAAGAAAATCTTTAAATATTGGACTTGTAATGAATTTGGTCATTATGCATCTAATTTTTCTATAAGAGAGAAGAAGTATAGAGGAAATTTCAAACCTGGAACATATGGAGAGTGTTTGTATGAAAATAAAGAAAATGATTATGATGAAAAAGTAGTAAGTGCTAGTGATGATGAAATAGGATTTGTAGCTATTAAATAAGAAAGTCCAAAGAAAATGGATTTTGTATTATAGGTTGAAAATAAATCTAATTGGATAATCAACAGTGGTTGTTTACATCATATTACTAGTGTTATGAACAAGTTTTTTGACTTCAAAAGTCATGATGGAGGCATTGTTAGAATTAGAAACAATGCAGTGTGTCAAGTTAAAGGTATTAGATCTATAACCCTTGATGGTAAGACTAACACCAAGGATGTATATTTTTTTATGGTTTGAAGCACAATATTTTGAGTGTTGAAAAATTAGTGGATAAAGGTTATCAATTATAGTTCATAGAGAAGACATGCATGATTAGAGACAAAGACGGAAAGGTAATTGGAACATGAGCCAGATCTAGAGATAATGTATTTCAGTTGAACCCTCCTAAAATGACCTATTTGGTTGCTAAGGTAGATGACAGTTGGTTATGGCATAAGAGATTTTTTCGTAAAAAATTTAACATCATTGTGAAGACTAGTAGTATTTTTGTAGTTAGAGTATTTTAAAGCCTACTAACATAATTTATAAGGAGTGTGTATTGGCAAAGCATAACAAAACTTTTTTTCCTAGAAAGAAGTTTAATATCAAAATTGGAGATTATACATATAGATCTTAGTGGTTCTATGAAGACTAAAAGATTCTATGGTGAAAGTTATTTCATGATTTTAGTTGATGATTTTTCTATAATGATGTGGGTTGCATTTCTTAAAGAAAAATCTAAGGCATTTGAGAAGTTTTAGATATTCAAGAAAAGAGTTGAGAATGAACTAGGTATGAATATTAGATGTTTAAGATCAGATAGAAGAGGATAATTTACTTCAAATGAGTTTGACATCTTTTGTAAAGCTAATGGAATCAAAAGATAGTTGTCCTCTTGAGAACCCCTAAAAAAAATTGGCATTGCAGAGAGAAGAAATAGGCCAATAATAGAAGTAGTGAGAGCTATGTTAGCTAAGAATGATGTATCCAAAAAATTTTAGAGAGAAGTTTTGAATACATCAGTCTACACTACAAACAGAGTGCAAGTTAGGAAAGACACAAACAAAACCCCTTATGAACTGTGGTTTGGTCACTCACCTACAGTTAAATATTTCAAAATTTTTGGTGGTAAATGTTATATCAATAGAGATGATGTTATTGGTAATTTTGATGCTAGAAGTGATGAAGGTATGTTTCTTGGTTATTCATTGAAAATCAAGGCCTATCAATGTTATAATCTAAGAACTAAGACTATTATGAAAAGTGAAAATGTAATAGTTGATGAGAAATTTAGGATACAATAAAGAATAGTTGACTATAATTCAAATGATGAAAATGTTGTTACTAAACCAAGGAATGATGAATTATTCTTTGAAAATAACAATGATTTGTAGAATGAAGAAGAGCTAAGGTAGGACCAAAGCTCAAAAACTTCAACAAAGCTAAGAGTTGAGATAACAACTACTTTTGGTAAGAATATGACAAAGAATCATCCACCTGAACAAATCATTGGAAGTAGAAATAAAGGTGCGATGAAAAGAAGTAGAATCAATGTACTCTATTTGATATCTCAAGTTGAACCAAAGAATGTAGATGAAGTATCTAAAGATGACTATTAGAAGTAAGCTATGAAAGAATAATTGGATTAGATAGTGAAGAATAAGACATGGGAATTGGTCCCTAGACTAGTAGACAAGAATGTGATAGGAACTAAATGTAAATTTATAAAAAAGATGAATAAACAAGTTGAAGATGTAAGGAATAGAGAAAGATTGGTATGAAAAAGTTCCTTACAATAGGAAGGAATAGACTATGATGAAACCTATGCTCTTGTGGCAAGAATAGAGGTAGTAAGATTATTCTCAGCATATGTAGCATATAAGAAATTCAAAGTATATCAGATGGATGTCAGGTCAACATTTCCAAATAGAGAACTTGAAGAAGAGGTATGCATGAAATAGCCCAAAGATTTTACTTTAACAGATGACAAGGAGATAGTATGCTAATTGAAGAAAGAATTGTATGGCTTGAAGCAAGCACCTAGATCTTTGTATGCAAGGTTGGATACACATTTGAAAAAGCTTGGGTATAACAAAGGTATGATAGATAATAATCTATATTAGAAAGGAATTGATGATGGATTGATGATTTTGGTAATATTGATTAATGATATCATATTTGGAGGAAATGATGATGAAAGTGACAAGTTTGTAGAAGAAATGAAAAAAGAATTTTTAATGAGCATGATAGGAGAAATGAAATATTTTCTAGGATTACAAATTGTGTAGGACAAAGAAGGAATCTTTATTTCATAGACTAAGTATTTGAAAGATTTACTAAAAAGGTTTGGTTTGGAAACATGTAAACCTATTGGAAGACCTATGGTAACTAAACGCAAGTTATCTACAAGGGATGAGACACCTATTGTTGAGAAAAAGAAGTATAGATCTATGAATAGAGGATTTCAATATCTGACTCACACAAGGCTAGATATAACCAATGTTGTTGGAATTATTTCAAGATTTCAAGATGATCCCAGAGAAGCACATTATGCAGCAATCAAAAGGATATTTAGATACCTAAAAGGAACATTAGAGTTTAGATTATTGTATGATAGATCTAATGATTTCACTTTATATGCTTATACTAATGTTGATTAAGCAAGAAGTATGGATGAAAGAAAGAGTGGCGGTGGTGGAGCCCTTTTTCTTGAAGGAAGATTGGTTTCTTGGCTAGGAAAGGAGGAATATACCTCAAAAAGTACAAAAAAAGAAGAATATGTTGCAAAAAAAAAAATGTAATCAAGTTGTTTGGATGAAGCAGATGCTAAAGGATATATGAATATAATTCACTAAACCTATTGTCATACATTGTGACAACATAAGAATAGTCAATATGTCTAAGAATCTAGTATTTAATTCTAAGACTAAGCACATTTCTATAAAGTATCACATGTTGAGAGAGAAAGTTGTAAAAAAGGAAATTAGATTGGAGTATGTAAGAACCAAAGAGAAGATTACATATATTTTAAATAAGCCTCTTCCCAAAGAGTATTTTGATTATTTGTGAGGTATGCTAGGGGTTATTCCCATTCCCACATTAATGTAGATAATGCAAGAGTGCATCAATCTAGTGTAATAGAGAACTATTGGTTGTCTGGATTGAATGTTGATGCTTCTTGTGTGGGGGAGTATCTGTGATGGACATAGTCATCTAGGACTCTTGTTCGATATTGTTTTAAATAGTGCCTTTTACACTTGACCTAGTCAAAGATAGTTGTTGCAGAGGTTGATGGTTGTTGAAACCTTTGACATTAATGTTAATGGGGGAGAAGTACAACATGAAAAATAGTTTGGAAAATATAGTTTGAGAGAAGAAAAATAGTTTGGGAGAATTAAAACATAGATTACATTGAGGTATATCAATGGGGAAGAATGATTGATGAAGAGGATTTGAAAATTAAGGTTAACAATCTTTTACACTTGGTATTTTTTGAACTAGATGTTTTTCATCTATGTTTCCATCAATGCCAAAAGGGGAGTTTTTGGAAGTATGAATGTTTTTTATTAGATAAAATAGGTTTTATAGGGATCTTGAAACCTAAATTTTAACCACAAAAAGAGCTAGAAAAATAGTCTAAGAAAAGCACAAAAAATTGCCTCAAAAGGCCAGAGACAAAGTAAGGCCCGAAGCCAGTGACCCAAGGCCAGAAAGTAAAGGACATGTGATCAAGCTAGTTATCATCCATATCCATGGCCTGCAAGATATCAGTAGTAACATTATCCTTCTGGCTGGCCTCACCCACCTGACTCTTTGTATGAGTATTCAACTGGTTCCCCTGATTCACCTGGTCGCTAGCCTCTTTTTGAAGAACATCCCGATTGTAACCATGCTCTGTTTCTTGCTCTGCTTCCCTTTCAAGGCCATTGGTCATTAGATAGTCCCCCATATTGACAATGTTCTCATTCAAGGTGTGAAGGGTATCCACAATCTATTTGGTGATTATTTGGTGGACTGAATCCAACCTTTGGACCTTCTGCTCTAGCTAGGTGATCTTGTCATTGTGATGGTCTTTGGAGACCTGACCTCTATCTTTCTCTTGGCTACCCACCTGGTCATTTGTTCCTCTGGTATCCTAGTCCTTGTCAATTCCCTAGTTGTTGGGTTGGTTGCTCCTATCCTTCAAAGCCTCAATTTCCTGAAAAAGCCACTTGATGGACCGAAAGTTGTCAATCAGACTATTCTCTATATTGTTTAGGAAATTGAAGCCAGTTTCACACACATTGTCGGAGAGAACCAAAAGAGCAGGGTCAATGAGCTCATCATATTGTGTGCTTTTGTTAAGGTCCTCCAGCACCTAGATTTTGGCAGGTTCTCTAACAATGCCCAAATTGACTTTGTCCCCATAGAAATTCCTCTAGGCTCTCCTCTTATTATTTTTGATAACCTACCCCCCTTTTTCAACCATGATTTCAATCATCTCCTTCAGGGGTGAGATGGGAACCTCATGAGGTGAATTGGGTTGGATGGGGTTAGGGTGCACATCAACAAGGTCACTGGGGTGTTCCTGGGGTAGGACCTGGTTGACTTTTCTTTTGTTGGGGTTATCCTTGGGGTCCATAGGGGTCACCGCCTCCCTGTCATTTTCTCTCCCCTTGTCTTCTTCCATCTCATAATCCTTCCCTGTCTCTGAATCCTCCTCCTTAGACTCCATATCAGAATCCACTTTATCATCACTGGCCACTTTCACCTCCTTGAGATGAGGAGAGGGGGGAATGGGGGGAAGACATCTGGGGCTCTTCCTGCTTGGGATGTGAGGATCACGGGTCACCAGGGTAACTTTGCATGAGATGTCAGTTTTCTCTGATTTCACTTCAAGCTCATCCCTAGAATTAGAACTGGTAGTGTCCTCCGAACCATTTCCCGAGACCCCAATGGTTTTACCAATAGTGAGGGTTTTCAAAAACTCATAGACCAGAAGAAGGAGACCCTCATGGAGGGCAGGGTTTTTAACAGGGCATTTCTTGAACCCCTCTATATTCTTGGCCATGGAGGTGAAAATGTAAAATGCAAGAGAAATTTTCACTTTATGTCTAAAATGATTTAACAAAACAAAATTATGAGTCCTGATTCTATCAAACCTGGGGTCAAGAGTGACATATTCAATGATAATCCTGAAAACATACCTCCAGAACTTTTTGATGGACTCGATGTCATAGAAGGTGCCAATCTTGACCAGTTTTATTTTCTCCTTATCATCCTTGACAAAGTCATTGACAGCATTGGCAGACATCTTCTTGTCCCTATAGAAGTTTAATCCATCCTGGGAAAGGCCAGTTACCTCCACAATAAGACCCTTAGTGATTTGGTGGGAAACACCATCAATTTTGACCCTGCCATTTTGCCAGGAATCAACCATAGCTTTTGTGACTCCCATGTCAAAACCATGAAGCTTCTCCATGTATTTAGTTATACCACCCTTTTGGAGCTTTCTCCAGACCTTCCTCTTCTCTTTCCACCTTTCTATTTTGCCCCATGGCTCTCTTTTGATCCTTTCTCCCACCATTGCAGATTTTGGCACAACTAACCCTAACCCACTAGTAGTTTTGCCAAATTCAGACTAGTAGAAGACAATGAGGATAGAAATGATTATGCTCTAGTTAATGGGTTTATTTCTAGCTTCCTTACACTTGTGTCTTCCATACACATCATTATGAAGTGGAGGGGTTTCTACATAACTCCAAATAAATCCCTTTATAAAGTATGATTTAGCAAGTCCTATCATCATTAAAGAGATGTTATGTTGGTGTTGTGGATTTTCTCCTTTTGAATTAGCTCAATCATTGCCACCAGCAAAATATTATTGCTTCCTCACATCATCACCAAGCTACTTACAACCACCTTGTTGGTGAACCAGTCAGCGACCATGTTTGCTTCATGATACACTTAGCTGATGTGGAAGTTTTTAAATTTCCTTAGGTCCGATTTCAGGTCCTCAATAATGCTTTTGATGGTCCAGGAGAGTTTAGTGGCTCCAAGAATGCAATTTATAATATTTAAAGAATCACCTTGAAGCCACAACTACTCAATCCTTGAGGCCAGGGCCAACTTTACAATGAACCTAGCAGCACTAGCTTCATCTAAATGATTGGTTTCATGGCCAATAGGGGTAGAGATAGTAGCAATGCCACATCTTGAACTATTTCTTATGATTCCTCCACATCTAGCTAGCCCTGGATTCCCCTTGGCCGCCCCATCAAAATTAGCTTTACGCCATTTCTTAGGGGGAAAAGACCAAATAGCCTCCTGTCTTCTTTTGATGTTGTCTTTTTTCCTAGCTTTTCTATTCCCTCCAACCTTAATGTCTCCTCCTCTGGTTATGGAATAGTTCTTTGTCATTAGGCCTTCAATTTTCTTAGCTATAATAACCTTAGGAACTTCCCTATCTTTGAAAATCCTATTGTTGCGCTCCTTCCAAATTCCCCAACAGAAGTGTGGGAGGATCCAAGAGCTCAATAGCTGAGAATTCAATCTTTAATGGTGGCTTCTCCACTAACAAAAGAAATCATGGATGCAATCTGGAGGGCACCAATTGAGGTCTAGGTTAGTGGTCAAATAGCTCCACACCCTAGATGAGAAGGGGCAGTGGATGAACAAATGATTAACCATTTCCTGATCTTGCTTACAGAGGCAACATCTATTAGGTAAGATTTGGCCTCTCTTGGCTAAATTATCCTGGGTGAGGATATTATTTTGTAAGAGGAGCCAGAAAAAAAATATTTATCTTAAGTGTAAGCCCAGGGATCCAGGCTTTGGCCCAAATAGGTTTCTCCTCTTTACTCACTAGGGATAGATAGCTAGAGGCCATAGAGTAAAGGCCCCCTGAAGAATCCCCCTAGACTAAAGCATCACCATTTTGGTTGGTTAAGGAGGCATTCAGAGTGGAAATTAAAGGTTTGAGGTCCTATAAAAGATCAGCCAAATTGTGCCAATCATTACCATTTCTATAGTTCCTAACCCTCAAACCATATCTTCCAATGCACTGATCAGCCCACCTCCCAAAGGTAGGGTGATTAATGAGGGGTTCCTAACATAGCCAGCTATCCTACCAAAAAATAATTTTGTCTCCCATTTTGACTTTCCATTTAGCCTTGGATTTTGCAAGGGGGAGGGCCTTCAAGATTCCATTCCAAATGTGGGATCCCATCGGTAGCTCAACCCCTTGAAAAATGGTGATAAGAAACTGTCTATCTAGATATTTCTCAGCCAGAATATCCCTCCAAACACCTATTCTGTGAAATATGTGCCAAGGATGTTTAGCCAAAAGGGATTGATTAAGGTGAGAAATTTTTCTAATACCAAGACCTCCCTGGCTTTTGGGCTAGCAGACAAGGTCCCAGGCAACTAGGTGGTATCTCTTGTGGTCATCAGTCCTTGTCCAGAGAAAATCCCTTTGAATCCTCTCCATTTTTTTCCGCAAACTTAATCAGAATCCTAAAAGGACTGAGGGCATAGGTTGGGAGGTTCTAGAGGATAGAGTTAACCATAGAGCATTTTCCTTCTTGACTAAGGGTGGCCCCTTTCCAACCTGCAAGTTTCTTGTAGAAGTTGTGTATAATGCTAGTCCAAAAGGAATCCAAAGGTTTTGAACCAAGAGGAAGCCTAAGATAAGTCGCATGCAGGGACCTGATGCCACAACCCAAGATGCAAGAAATTTTCCTCTGCCTCCCCAAGGGGGTGTTGAGGAAGAAAACTAAACTCTTATCCAAATTAATAGCCTATCCTGAGCCTCTGGTGTAGGAGTTCAGAATGCATTTGAAAGTCCTAGCCTCCCAAATCGAGGCTTCACCCCCCAAGATAGTGTCATCCATAAATTGTTGATGGGTGAAAGAAGAGGGTCCTGAAGAAGGCCTAAGACCTTTCAAACTTCTATCTCGAATCTTCAGCTAGATTTGTCTAGGCATTCTGCCAAGATAACAAAAAGGATAGGAGAAATAGGATCACCCTTCCTTAAATCCCTTGAGGGGGAGAAAAAAGGAGAGCGGAGACCATTAACTATAATAGACAAAGAGGGAGAAGAGATGAGCTAAGAGATGAGTTTACATACCTGGGCATCAAGACCAAAGGCCAGGAGGATAGCAAAGAGGAAATTCCAATCAACCCTGTCATAAGCTTTAGACAAGTCTAGTTTGAGAAGGAACCCTTCCTTTTTACCCTCCTCTAGAGAATGGATGACTTCGTGAACCGAGACAATGGAATTGAGGATCTGTCTGCTTGGGACAAAGCCAGATTGCTGGGGAGAGATGATCAGGGGGAGAATGTTGAGGAGTCTGGACATGAGAACCTTGGAAATAATCTTGTAGAAGGAATTGTAGAGGCTAATGGGCCTGAATTTGTCCAAAGAGTCAGCTCCTAGAATCTTGGGGATGAGGACAAGAAAATAAGCATTAAGTTCTTTGAGTAGATTCCTAGGCCCAAAGAATTCTTGGACCACCTTAACCACATCCTTCTTAACCACATTCCAATAAGTTTGAAAGAAGAAAGTAGGGAAGCCATCTAGGCCTAGAGCTTTATCCCTTGGGAGGGAAAAGAGGGCCTGGTGAATTTCCTCCAAGGAGGGGATAGCTTTTAGAAAGGAATTATGATGGTCATGCACCAGGGGGGGATAGCAACCATAATATCCTCTTGATCGGACGCAGAGAGGGAAGGATCAGCTGTGAGAAGAGAGGAAAAGAAGCAAATAGCTTCCTTTGCAATCTCTTCTTCCTTAGTAACCAGAGCCTGGCCCTTTTTGATAATAGATATCCTATTATTAGCTCAATGTTTAAGGGTGGTCAGGTGAAAAAATCTAGTGTTACAATCTCCTTCTTTCATCCATCTGACTCTAGATCTTTGTTTCCAATAAAGCTCTTCCTTAGAAATAATGATATGCAAATCTGAGAGGATAGCCTTTTCCTCCTGCTTGTTGTGATCATCATATCCTGAGAGCTAGATTTCTTCCTAGATAGAATTGAGCTGATCAGTTTTCTCATCTTTCTCCTGGAAGATGTGGCCAAAGTTAGTTTTATTCCAAGATTTAATGTTCCTTTTCACGTTTTTCAGCTTTTGGGCTACTTTGAACATAGCAGTACCTTCAACCTCAAAGTTCCACCAAGAAGAGATTTTTCCTTCCAGAGCTAGATGGGAAATCCACATTTTCTCAAAGCGAAAAGGGAAGACCCTTTTACTAGTTAGGGGGGTGATAGAGAGAGAGATCAGGGAGTGATCAGAACCCACCCTAGGGAGGAGGGATAATCTGCAAGAATTGGATAGAAGCCATCTTGGAGATAAAAGGGCTCTGTCAAGATGGACCTAAATACTATCTCCCCCAACTCTCCTATTAGACCAAGTGAAACTTCCCCCTTGAAGGTCCACATCCAAAAAGGCAATATTCTGAATGAATAAAGCAAGGTTACGCTTACTGTCCTAATCCGAGGTAAGATCCCCCCTATTTGTCAACATCAAAGAGAGGCAAGTTGAAGTCCCCCATGATCGCTTTGTTAACATTACAATTAGAGAGGATGTCAATGAGCTTGACCCAAAAATAGTTCCTTTCCTTCTTGGAGTTGGGAGCGTACAAGTTAAGGATAATCCAAGATTCATTGCTATGGATGTGAGAAGCCACACACAGAAGAGCATTGGAAGAGCTAAAAATAGTTGATAACTTGAAGGCCCTAGAATTATATAGGATTAGTACTCCTCTAGAAGCACCTTCCAAATCTGAGGCTTCGAAACTAAAAGCCTTATTGAAGGATATCCTCTTAACCAGGTCCCTTTTCATTTTAGTCTCCTGTATCATCAGAAAGTTGGGTCTAAGGTCTCTAATCATATTGCTGACTAGATCTTGTTTATGAGCCCCATTAAGGCCCCTTATATTCCATGAGATGACTTTCATTTCTTACTTCTTGAGAAATCTTTGATGTTTCTCTAGCTCCCATCTACCAGATTCCTTTTTGTTTCTTCTTGAAGAAGCTAATTTGAGTTCTTTCTTCCTGCTCCCTTGGGGGTTATCCCAACATCAGCTTTGACCCTGCTTCTAGTAGACACTGGAGATGTAGGAAGGAGGACATTGTTATGGTTCTTCTAGTTCTTCTTTTTCTTCTTTACCATGCACCAGTCATCAAGGCTAACCATCACACTGCTTTCTAACTGACCTTCCCACTGGACGATCTGGTCTGGATCCATGTTTTTAATGAGAAAAAGGAGCTTGGCCTCCAGCCCCTTGGGAGCAAAAGGAGCTTCCCCCTTTGACCCACAGGGGGTCTAGGAATTAGTGAGGTTATGGGAAAGAAGTATCTCCTAGCTCTCCATAGCTTCTAGAGGAATCCGAGCGAGGGCTTCCTGCCCCAAAATAAGCTACTCTTTTGCTTCCAAAAGTGGAGCTTGCTCCTCTATAGGTAAAAGCTACTCTTTTGCATCCAAAGGAGGAGCTTGCTCCTCTACAAATCCCAGGGCTTGGGATTGGGGGTTAGCTTGCTTCTTAGGAGCTTCCATCGAGTCTAAGACTGGCTTCTCCAATGCATGACCCTTCACAAGGGGGTAAGCACTAGCCTACTCCTTGGGGGTGTCCTTTTTAGGAGTATCCTTCAAGACTTTTTCCTTATGGTTGATGGCCTTCCTCCCCTGTGCTATAGAAATTTTGCTTCTCCATTCCAACTTCAGCTTACCCTTACCTAAAGGGTGGGATGATTGCTTCTTGGCTAGATCAGAATTGACTAGTTCTATGGGCAACTTCTTTGCCACATAGGGGCATTGGTGGGCCTTATGCCCAGCCTTCAGGCATAGGTAGCAAGCAAAGGGGATAGTTTTGTAAATGATTTTCTGGTTGTTCACCCCAATTTTAGAGTGAAGAGCAACAAACTCAGGCATGTTAGTTCCTTCACTCACCCTAATGCATATGTGAGCATAATTGAGTTGAAAATTAGAGGCAGAGATCAGATCCATTGAGAGGAGTTCCTCAAAGGTCCTTTCTATCCCCACAAAGATGTCCTCATTCCAGTATTCTAATGGCAGTTTAGGAAATCTGACCCACATAGGGGCTTGGACAAAAAAAGAGTCATTCAAGCTCATTCTGGATGACCACTTCTGAAGCACAAGGGTAGAACGTCCAAAGGCCCATTACCCTTCACATAGAATTCTTACAAGGTCTTCCAAGCATGAAAAGTTGAAAGACACGAAACCTTTCACCATTTTCGTTACTGAGACCTAACCTTTGAGAGCCCATTTATGTTTGATGAATATCTTGAAATTGTCAATATTCAGTCTTGGACCCAAGAATCTCCCCACCAAAGTTGAAGCCATGGCCCAAATTTTGTGATCCACTATCTCATCCAGAATAGCAATCATGCAAGAACATTTCTCAGAGTCCTGGATTGTTTTAACAGGCGAGAAAGAGGACTTACCTGAGGGTTTTACCCTGAATAACGAAGACCATTTTGTAGTTCCTAGCTTGATTGGTATGGGGACCAATGGAACCTTAACCGCTTCCAAATGATGGAAAACTGGGCCCCCTTCCATGCTTTTTGACTAATCACGTGTGCCAAAATCATCCAATTTGCTTCCATCTTGTTGTCCATGTTGCTGCCCAGGAATCTAAATTCGGCCATCTGAGGAGATCCTGCCCTTGCATGAATTTGAAATTTGAACTTTGTGATGTTGTAGAAATTGATGCATCTCATATACTTCTAGGAAGACCTTGGCAATATGATGTTGATTCCATCCACTTAAATTAATTAACCCTTGGTTGTAAGCACTATAGGCAAGAAACCCCACTATTTCACCAAGGGTCAATGGAAAAATATTCTCAATTAAGATCCACAGTAGAGAATGGCCCTGTGGGGACTTGAACCTTGGTTGGAAGTATGAATGTTAATTATAGTTCCATGGGGGAGTATTGTAGAAACATGATTTGGTCATTATCATGATGATATGTTACATTCATGATTGTGTTTATCATTGATGTCAACATAGCAATTTTTTGTGGTATCTGACAAAAGAACAATAGAAACATCAAGATGGTATAGATAGATAGTTGAGTACTTTCACTAAGAGAGGTTAAAGGGAGATAATACTAAGTGTCTAATATATGTAGCTAACCTTAGAAGCACAAGATGTTAAGTCTGGAAGAAGTTATGCAATTTTTCATGCAAACTATTCTGAGATAGAGTTTATAGAGGCATGTTCTGGTAAAGTTGTTATATCTCTTACTAGAGTTGTTATTCTATGAAGTCAAAGTTAAAAACGTGAAGAAGTCATTCTAGAGATAACATAGTTAAGCTTTCTCTTCATAATATTGCATGTACAAAAATTTATTTAGGTTACAAGCTGGAAGATTAATGTTATTTCTATGTATAATGTGTTCTTAAATAGGTCATATAATAATTAATTGACAAGGTGTAATAGTTGACTTAGGGAATTATTTTATCGATTTAGTATAAATGAAGTATATTTTCCTTTGTTATGTATGGATGGAAGAATTATTGTAAGAAGAATGAAGAGTGGAATGCAAAGATAAGAAGAGTAGACTGAATGTGAAGAAAACTTCTTTGCTAAGGTTTCATTGTATGATCCAAAGTTTGATACTTGGATCTGAGGTTCATAACCTAGTCTACAAGGTTAGATAGTAATTAGCCTGGTTGAGAGGATAGAGAAATGAAGCTAAAGTACACTATATACAATAATTCTACAAGAAATAGTTGAGAGATCTGTTGGACAATGAGTTCAATGATTTTTCTCTGGAAGCTATTTGGACAATGGGTCCTTCTGTCTTCTACAACTCCTAATAAGGTTTGTGCAACTCCTAACAAGGTTGGAATCTTCTAATAAGGATTCAAAGTCTCCTAACATGGACTCATAGGTACTAAGTGTTGTAATAGACTCCTAATAAGGTCCATCCTCTAATAAGGAATATTTATATTAGTACATTGTGTTGTGGGAATCATTCCCACTAGGGTTTTCCCTCTAATCAAGGATTTCCCTAGTTAACATATCTGGTGTAATTTTGTATCTACATCATTGTATGGTTGTTGTTTACTTTGGTTGAATGGTTAAGATTATTTAAGGTGTATAAATTTTATAATTATTAGATAGCTGATCCACACCTCCCCCCCTTCTTAGTTATCTTGGTGGACTATTGTTTTTAACACAAACTCCATAATATTTTCTTTGGAAAATCAAACTACCTACCCATCCCTCTAATAGGGCTAGAAGGAAAAATTTTGGATTTATGATGACAACCTTCTTAGAACTCTACCACAAAAAGTCTTAATCAACTTTAGACACTTCAATCCATTAATCAACAAACCTTACCAAGTTAGGAACCTTAATCAATCCCCTAATTCAAGTTGCTTATAATTCTCTCCTAGGCCTAATAGGGCTAATTAGGACATTTTTATAAATAAATTACAAGGTATTAAATTCATCTTCCAGCCAAATTTATTGGAACACTTTAGGAACATGCCAAAACATCTAAATCTAAGAACTTAGATTTCTATTCCACCCTCAGGCCAAGTTGTGCCTCAAAAACCCAAAACTAGGTAGTCACATGTAGATGCATGTCCATAGAGTTTAGTGTTTACTCCCCACATCTTCTGCCTCTTGATCTAAGGCCTAAATTTTTTTATAGTAAATCCTTCCCAATTTCTTTCCAGCAAGGCTTAGATTTTTCCCATGATGGAATCTCTAGGAAAGAGATATTTTCTCTTCAAACCCTAGTTAGGGTCTTCTTGCGACCAAAAAGCACATAAAAAAGAATTTCTCTTAGCCAGTCAAACTTGACGACTTCAAACCATTTGAAAATACTTCATATGAAATTCACTCAAATTTTTCAATCCTTCATATTTTCATTTGAATCCACACAATTCCATACAATCAAGTTTTTAGACAATTTTAGTAGGAAAACAATATATTTTATTGATTCCAATGCAAAAGGTACATTTGATTCTTCTCTTCTATGTTGAGAAAGGTTTCTCAGCATTATTTATCACATTCCCAATTAGTTCCATCTGGTAAAGGTGGTTGTAAACATTGGGATTCAAATATTGCATTTTTGCACAAATGATGCATTATGCAACATTGATAACTTTAACAACATTTTGAAGTTCTCAAATGTCATCAAACTCTTCCAAAATTTAATCTTAGAATCTACCTAGAAACTTAGAAAGATTATGATCATAATATAATCATTATTCAACCTTCTAAATTCCTTTTCATATTTCTACCTAGAAATTGTCCATGAAATTACTAAGGTAGACAACTAGGTTTATAATACACCTAATGTCTCCTTGCCTTACAACTTGGGCATTATTTCTAACATCAAATTCTAGATCAAACTATTACCCTAACCCTTTGCCTTTGATCCTCTATATGTGCTTGCAATGGATGAAATTGAAGGTTCTTCTATACCACAAGTGATATACCTAGTCCACCTAGATTTGAAGGACATTGTTACAACTATCAGGAAAATGAATAGAGCTCAAGAATGTAGATCCAAAGAAAAATCTAACTAGACATGTAAAAGGAAAGATCAAACACCTAAGAAAGGTGATTTATACAATTGAGATTATAACACTTGGTATAATTACATCATTATTATGGAAATAATGGGTACATTTCAAAAAAATTGCATTAAGAAATGGTTGAATAGAAACCTAGTTTCATTTAGTTGTCTCAAGGTTGGAAATATTAGCAAGAACTAGAGGACCTAAGAACCAATACCAAATAGTGAAGGTAATAAAGGAAAAGGCAAGTTTGAGATGCATACAACATGGAAAAAGATAATAGAGTCTAGAGGTAGTGGAGTAGAAAAAGTCGAGATCGCCCAATCCAATGAATTAGGTAATCACACCACATCAAACTAAGAAAAAAGGTATGTAAAGGACTATATACTCAAATTTTATATCATACATTAGTTCCTAAAAAAAAAAAGTGATTAAGGGTACATATCAACATGAATCAAGATGCATTATGACATATCTAAGAAAAGAATAGGGTAATGGAATAAGTTATACTATCAAATCTTGAGAACTAGTAGTATTATCTAAATTGACCAAGCATTGCAATATAGACATAGAACCTATATTAACCAAGTTGATGTATTGATAGAACAAAGTTGTATTGGACAAGTCAAGTAATAGTGATTTAGTATTTGAGTGGAAAGAAACAAAAACACAATATGAAGGCCAATGCAACTATTGTGCACCTACCAAAGAATAAATGCATTTATTATAGACCTAAATGAATAGATTTAAGGTATATATCAATTTTCTTTTTCATTTTCATTTTACCAAGTGATTTATAGTGTGCAAGTGATTCAAAGGTAATTATTGTGATTTTAGTAATATAACAAGTAAATATCAGTGTGCCATTTGAAAATTTAGAAGAACTCAGTAAGTAAAGTTTAGTGTTGAGTTATGTTATTTCCAAAGTTGTTGAAGCAAAGATAAAACCCTAGTTTAGAAATAGAATCCTCTACATCTAAATCTAAGAAGGAAATGTTGAGGGAGAGCAATGCATAAATTGTGAGGAATGATCAATGTCCTCCACCAAAATATAAGGAATATCTAAACATTGGATTGACTGGTGATGAATTATGTACCCTATCATCAATTATACCAAGAGTTTTGATGGTTCATCATGTGAGATCATGTTACATGTGCAAAGTGGCATAAATAGGAGATTATGAACTTTGAGTAGCATATGAAAAACTATGTGATAATTTAGCTTTGAGAGATGAGAACAAAATTATCATTGAGAAAGCACTGACTCATGCCCTAGCTTTTCCAAAGGTTTTCAAAGCTAAATGGATAAAGATTCTATTGAGTAGAGTTCACAATATGAAGATATGGTAAGAAGGTGGACCAATCAATATCAACAAGGCTATCATTCATCAAGTGAAAAGTTACCCTACTTGGATAGACCAAAGATAATGAGATGTGCCACTAGAGATGTTGTCAAGAAACAAATGAAGTTCAAGTGGGACAACTATGGCATGTCAATCAATGGTATTGAAGACCTAGTTATTGATTTTTTAGTACAAAAGATTGAACATAAATTCTATTAGTCAAGTCAAATGAACACTATTTATTACATTGCAGTAGACCTAGGATATAAATTGTAAAGAAAGATCATAGTTATGATCTTACCGAGCTGCAGCTACAATAGCAATCAGAGAATCTTGCAGTGATAATGAAAGAAAATAATACTTCATGTAAGTTCAGTTATCTACCTTTTTGCATATTTTTCTATGAACATAATTCATTCCCCACTATCAACACCATAGCATGGGATAGAAGAAGACCAAAAAATGAGTAGATAAGTGACTTGATCAATAAATTGGGAGAAAATTTTGAGGTGATAATGGATATTATTTTGAGGAATTCAAGAATAAGATTAAAATAGGAAAGGGATACCAAAGTTAGTGGTAGATAAATATTTTGACAATATATGATTATGTTAGATAAAAATTTCATTTATGCACATGAATTACTACCAAGGATTATATGGATAAGGCCAATGCAATATGAAGTTAATATTGATGAAGTTACAACAAAAATAACTACATTATTAGCTAAAGTGATTGACAAGAATTCCAAGCCATTTAGTACCTATCAGAGAGCCAAGATGAAGTTGTTAATAGAAACAAAAGTTCCCAATATAGATAGGAAGTCAAGCAAGATGATTAAAGATATTGAGGGAAAACTTGGAGAAGGTCAACTTCAAAGAACTGAAGGAAAAGGAGAGGATGAGGAATCTGATGAAGCAAATGAAGCTAAAGAGCCAAAGGGAAAAGAGCTAGTTGTTGAGCTAGCTATTGGCAAGTCCAAGGCAACAAAATAGAAGAAAGTATTGATTGTTGGTCCAAAGGTAAAGGAGGACCTACACAAATTTGTGAAGAAGGTAATCACACTAACAAAGCCAAATCCAAAGAGAAAAGTGATCACAAGATCAAAGGCATCTCAGTCCCTAGTTGCAAAAAGAAAAAGAAGTGCAACAAAGAGGAATTTGGCCAAAGAAAATAAGAAAAGCTTACCTAAGAGGGGGAGGAGAAAAATGGTCATCACACTTGAGGAGGAGGAAGATGAAGAAGAAAGCAAGTCTAATGATTTGAGAAAAATTAATTTTTTTTATAGACTTCCTCTAATGACTATTGACCATGTATGTAAAGAGATGAGGGACTCAACTATATTTGTAGGTTTTAAGAATATTGATTATGATTCTTTAAATAAAGATGATAAAGAGAAGCTTGAAAAAGATATCATGGATATGATGATAAAGTTTAGATATACACCTATAGAATTAGGTGAAGGCATTCCTAAAGATTTTTATAAAAAAGTAGATGCTAAGTGGAAGTGGGAATTATCCACTAAAATAGACCACTTTGGCACAAACAATGCCCTACTTGGGAAAGCCACATATGTCTATAGCCTTGAAATGTTTTGCAAAGAAATTTATACCTAAAGTGAGGGTTTATAAAATTTTGAAGAATAAAGATCATGAAGTTGAGAAAGAGAGCATAATAATATAGAAGAACACATTTGGAATGCTTGTTCCATTAGTTGACGATGAAGAAGAAGAAAAGAAAAAGATGTAATAGACCTAGAAAATAAAGATGATGAAGAAGAGATTGAAAATTTTGAAGAAGAAGGGAGTGAATAACAAGATTTCACAATTGAGGAAATTCCTAATTCATCACCATAAAATCATAATGTATTAACTAAGGAAGATTTGAAAAATGCTACATCAGATGCTTCATACCCCTCTCTACCATGCACCAATATAGTTTTATTGCAAATACAAGATTATCAAAGGATTAAATGTGCAACGGTTTATGCTTTTCAAGTTATATTAGTTTCTAACAGGAGTGTTGAATAATTGGGTAAGATAATTATTGTCTTTTCATAATTTACCCATGTCATAGATGTCACCATAGAAGAAGGAGAAGAAGATAGAGTGAAAAGAGCTAGAGAGATGTAAAGGAATAGAGGCTATTCAATATCTTATACAACTTACAAGTGCCATGTCAAAAAAAAAATGAACTATTACATCTATGCAATAGATAAAATCAATTCGACAAGAGCAAACACCTAGATCAAGTGCAAAGGGAAAACATCTACAATTATCAAAACCTATTGATATTACCCCTTGATCACAAATAGTGGCACAGAAAGATGAAATAGCTAAGAAGACATTAATCTTAGATGAGGTGATTATATTTCCTATGTATGATCTAAAAAATATATGACTCTAGAGAAAATGCAATATATGCAATCCTTACTAAGTCACAAGAAAAAGAAAGAATGGTTGAGGAGAGAAGACAAGAAGAAATAGATACTACATAATATCAAGGATATTTTTCTTGATGCTTTTGAGATTTTTGATGTTAATGGTCAACATCAAAATTTGGATTGACTTGTGTATATAGTTGACAAGATTTAGATAAATGATATGGAGACCAATGATAAATTGATGAGATGGTCTAAAAATAAATTTGAGCACATAGTTTTGAAGAAAGTCTCAATGTCAATTTCAATAAGACATGTTGAGATTTCTACTCTTGTCATGAGTGTAGAAGGAATTTTTTTAATCATTCATTCTTTATATATGAAACTTTGTGATGTTTATTTCTACACATTAGAGAATTAACATGTTATTGATAAGTTATAGGTATATATGAAGGTTTGTACAATTTCATTGAGAAAGAATGAAAGTATGACATATGATCAAGGGAGATTAGTCGAGTTGATGGCTATAGATAAAAACATTCAGAAAACATTGATTTCTATTCAATTCTTTTGATTCCACCATTTTAAGATAATTTAAAAGGAAATATTAGTGGCTCAAAATTTATCAAAGAAAGATCTACATCTTTCAACAGTAAAGAGCTTGATTGATCTAGCTTCTTAGCTAGATATTCAAATAAAAATCATGGAATCAATGAGAACTAGATGGAGTAAAGGAATTGAAGGGATTTTGGAATCTAACAAAATATTTTTGGATAAATATCAACTGACCCCTGTAAATGCCAAGCCATAATTGTCAAATATAATGTGGATATGTATACATAATAAAAAAGGGGGTGATTTTTATAAGGTTAGATTAGACACCAAGTTATCACATGAGTTAGCATTAGAGTAAACACATGTATATATTGTATAGAAGAATCAAGATCTTGAAGACAGGGTCATAATCTCAGGGGGGTGCT
Source organism: Cupressus sempervirens (assembly GCA_028749045.1). NCBI lineage: Eukaryota > Viridiplantae > Streptophyta > Pinopsida > Cupressales > Cupressaceae > Cupressus > Cupressus sempervirens. Next base: position 783,001,074 of record CM053790.1, on the reverse strand, counting down.
ACATTTTTTATATTTTTGATTGCTAAGTCATGAAAAATTGTTTTTGTCACTAATATCAAAGGGGGATATTATTGATCTCTAAGCTGAAGTTTCCTATTAGTGTCTAAAACTTAGTCATTTCCAAGGTAGCATTAGTCAATCATCACTACAACTGAGCCATCCAAAGAAGGCTAAGCTACAAAGGACTTGTTTACATTTCATTACATACCAACCAAGTTAAAGGTTGCCAAGGACCTCTGTAGAGACTAAGCCAACACACATGTTGACCAATTAGCTTAATACCTCAGTAGAAAAGCATTTGGTATCCTTTCACAGGGACTCCATGATTAGATAAAATCATGTGTTTTCCTAAGAATAACATATCAACTTCATTCTTTTTTGTCAACTTGGGAATGTAAGCTTGAGAGGGTGGCTGAAAAGTATATGCTCTAATTCCTCTTTATGTAATTATAATTAAAACATAAAGGAAAGTTTGAAAGAGACTTAAGCTAGGAATTGAAATGACATCTTATCTTAGAGGTTAGAGTAATGTTGCAAACAGTAAATCTATCTATGCACCTATGCTACAAGAACAATTCAATGATTCTATTACTACAAGAAAAAAAAAATACTTTGCAAAGAAACAAACAATGAAATGAAATCTATTCTAATAGAGAAATTCACTCACCAAGTGGGTCCCCTTAGATGAGTGAATACAAAAGACTATCAAGATAGAAGATGTAGAATTGAACTTTGTATTCTATTATTCATAATAAACAATTACATCTGATTAAATACAAGATTACACACTATTGTTATGAAATCAATCTATTCTATCTTTCTCCCAGTAGAAACTTCTTTCAAAGCTACAAAAAGCATTATTTAAAGGAAAACTACAACAACCTCCTACTTCTATGATCACTCCATCAATAAGGATCAATTACAGATTCATAAAGTTTACATTAGGAATATCATTAACCATAATTTAAATCCTACAAGAATATAGTAGGTTGAGGGATCTATATTTGTGCACAACCATAATAGAAATCACACAATAACATGCTCGTTGTGGTGATTTAGTAATCTGGTTGGCTTTGACTTAGCGCTAAAGTTCTAACTTTGAATATGCGTGACAAGTACCTACAAAAAATTGAATGCATACAACCTCCACATACATATATTCATTTCATCAACAATTTTAGAAAAGGTATAATGTTCAAATTATCACTCTTTACAAATCCTATGGCTATAGAAATGAATCTACCCAAACATAGCATGGATGAGAAAACATTTATCAACATGTAATACTCCTTCATTATAGCATAGAAATCCATAGATTTAAGAAAACATAGCATACCTAAACTACCTATACTCCAATCTTCATGTCTTAACATATAGATAACATATCCATAAAAACATAAGTTCATTCACTTAAAACTATAGAGTCATAAAAGTTTCTGCAGGATAATTGTGTTAAAACAAGATAAAAGGAATCTCAAAATAATGGCCTCCTAGAGGCTGATCACATGTCGAGAAAAATAATATAGACCAATTGAAGTAAAGGTCAACTTATACCAAGTGAGTTAGTATATGTTGACCTTATAGAAGCTGAGTGACAACATGAATGTTAGTTATGCCCGAGCATCAAAACATTTAGTTTCTAAGTAAACCAGTTTTGACATATGAGTTTGTAATGACACAAAAATGTATGTAAATCATTTTAGCCAACTTCTACATAATATTTAAAGATTCCAAAGATAGTTAAGGGGAAAATTACATGTTTTGATAGAAGGTATTAAACCCAAGGAAAGAAGATTACCAATCAAAAAATCAAAAAGGTAAAATGACAAAAGGATGAGATATAGATCATTGATTATGATCTAGAAATTTATATGATTTTCTATTTAAGGAAGGGATCTAACCCTACATTGCAATGATGATACTGAATGTGTGAAGGAGAGAAAAAAAAAGGCAAAGAGAAAGGAGGATAATTAAAATAGGAGATTAGATAAAGGAATCTAGTAGTGAAGGAAAAAATAGAGCATATGAGATAAGGAGATCAAATTGAGACATTATGAGAGGAGATTCATAAATAGGCTTTAGAGAAAACCAAAGGATTGGGTACTAAATCAATTTTGAAAAATTGAGTTAGCGAAAAAAAAATTAATGGAGCACTTGGTTTTAATAGACCTTATTTAAATTTTCTAATAGAGTTCTTACTTCATTGTATGTGTAAAATCCTTTAATCAAGATGAGACCTAATAGTCGTGTAAAGATTTTAATAGAGAAGACCCCACATAGGGTAGATCATCATAAGTGATCAAATTCTAGCCCTGATAGGCAAAATTTTTTATTACAACAACAAAGATTTGTGGGTTTCATCCCCACCCCAGTTTTACCTTCACCTTGGAGGGTTTTGGGTTACCAAATCTATTATATTATGTGATTATGTTTTCATGGATGTTGTGCTTGAATAGATTTCAATTTCAGAATTACAATTTTATGATGATCTGAAATGAGATCTGTTGGTGTTTGAAAATGTTACAGGTTTCCAATTACCCCGATGAGAATATAGTATATCTAGGGGTAGCTAACTCCTATCTTCAACATACTATTTTAGGCACCAGGCCAACTATAAGGCTAAAACCTTCTTCTACTTTAGGCTCTGCAAAACCTAGGCAGGTGAACCTTAGATCCGATTAATATGGTACTAGTGCAAAACATATCCCTGGATCTAACAAAGTAGATTGCAACCCTTATATCTCCTAATGACTCATGAAATGACATAAATCTATAGTAGCTAAATGCAAATCTATAACATCATAAGCTGAGTGAGGACATTACATTTTGGTTCTTCAACATAAAAGGAAAAAAATGTTTGATTAATGATATTGATTCAACAAAATCTCAAAAATGCAGCAGTAAGACCTAATGATCCTGTAACTGATCAGTGCCTTAACCATTGGGCAATTCCATGAATCAAATGCATACATTTGTGATATTAGGACATATTTCATATACCTAGACATCAGATCTATCTAATCATCTTGTGATTTAGACATCAATGTTCATTTAGACCTCATTCTCACAAAATATCCTTCTCAAAATAACCAGCAACCCTATCAAAAACATCAAGCATTTACTTGGCCCTTTGTTGCAACAGCAAAACAAATTTGACATACAACTTTAAAGGGATGCAAATGGATCTCATATCTTTGTTCAAAGACCACATAAGACTATAGGTTATTGAGATAGGAGATGAGAATCAGAATGAAACTAATGAAATGCTTGATCATTTGTATTCATTTCCTTGAAAAAATACAATCAAATACATGAAATCAAAAACATGAAAAACCTAATAGATCTAAACTCTCTATATTATCTCTACAATTGTTGTTCATACAAGAAGAAATGCTGAAGAATGGTGTCTTAGTAATGAGTGATTTTCTTCTCAAAATTGGAACCAATTGGTTTCTTAATGACAAAAATTGGAACCTCTATAATGGATTAAAGAAAGAAAGATATAGGAAGAAGATGAATTCCTAGATCTGATCTATGCCTAACATGTGTCCATTTGGAATTCCATCTTCTGCTATTGAAAACTTCTTTCATATTTTTACCATTTTGATTTGATTTTGTTTTCATCATTACTTTGTAACAAACTTGTAAATGTCTCTGCTCAATGATGAAAACCCCTTTTGTTTGCCAAAATATTTGAAAACCTTATGAAATGCTATTGAAATCCCCATCTAACTGACTCAAAAGTGATCAAATTTGATTCCAACTATATTTTCATGGCCTTTTACCCATATTTAGGCCACTACTATGTCAAAAATTAGTTCTAACTTTGATACCTGAATGTGGTTGCAACTTAGGAATCTGAGAGAAAACCTCCTATAGCTTGAACAAACTACTTCTTATGTAGAAACTAACTCCATAATTGGAAAATTTAGTTTCTCCCAATTTCAGCGATATATAACATCGCATATTTGGCCTACCAAAAACCCCCTAAAAGCCATTTTGACAATTTCCCCCTCTGCTATAAAATTAAGGTTTGCAACTCTTTGAAATTAAAAAATTTCAAACATTTACCCTTTTGATTTAAAACTTTCATGTATACCCAATTTTGAAAAACTATTTTTAAAAGAAATTTTAAAATCATTTTACTTTCTCCTCATATGCCTCCATTCGGGTCAACAGGCTTTGATCAACTGCCACTTGTCAATTTTTTACTAGTTGACTACTGCCAATGAGTGCCACTTGTAATTGTCTAATTGGCCCATCCATTGTGCCTACCATTTCACCATCTGCTTTGGGCTCGATGCCACATGTCACACACTTGCTTCCCCATAGTTTATATCTTTTAAGCAACTTCAAAAAGTAGGCTTGCACCAACTGTGGGATCGTAACACATGTCATGATTTGGGTGATTCCCTCATGAGACTACTCTAGAGTGCCACCTCATTGAGCATGGGACCCCCTGCTACATGGCATCTTTCTGCATGCCTACATTTTTTAACAAGTGCACATTTTGATCTTGCAAGCTTGCACCCACTACCCATCTCGTCACGTGTTGACATCTGGTGTGATATACATTCTTGGTGCCATGTCAGCTCATGTGCAACTTCATTCAAAATTATGTATTGGTGTCCTCTAGCTGATGTAATCGGGCCCTGCATATAGCACAAGCTTCCAAAAGCCTTTGGTCTTGAAATCACAAGGCATATCACAAGGGTTTCTATTTAAACAATTAAAATTCCCTCCCACAAGCAATGTGGGATATACATTTCTACATACTGTCACTAGGGTCTTCATCTATCACGTGGGCTAATCCCTCTATAAAGCATTGTCTCTACTCCCTTTGAATACACTGGATTTCTTATGTGAGCTTTGGATGCACATAAATCTTTTCTTGTGTTCTGCTAGCTACTCCTTTATATGGTGATTGTTCCTTACTCTGCCACAACTTCAAATCATTATGTGGGTGTAGGATTCTTTCTTTTAACTACCACCTATTCTTCCTTTTTTAATACCTACTCCCTATTGCCCTACTCACATGGGCTATTCATGCTTATGCCTCTAATCATGGCATCTTAAATTGGCTTGGGATCTTCTTTAAATCTATTGGCCCTTCATTTCCATTGCATGGGATTGGTTCAAAAACCACTGGCTATGTTCTGTGTGTCGCTTTATATGCTCTATCTTTCCTCACATTTGGTAGCTCCCTTGTTTGTGATTGCATGGGGCTTTATTTTATTTTGTATCCCTTTCTTAATCGGCTTTGACTGCACTTTCACTTTAACATTTTTGCCTAGGCTCTTTCTCATGCATGAGTTGCTTAATATCTTTGACTTTCATTTGCTTATGGCTTTGATTACTATGTGCTCCTCTATTCTTTTTCACCTATGGATTCTTCCTTTATTGATTGGCTGGCTCCTTCTCATCATAGTCTTCCACTAGTTTATGTGTGTGGATATTTTATTATGGCATGAGATGCCTTGAAACCATGCCTTTCTACTAGCGTGATCCTACTCTTTTCTTTTGTATAGCTTTACCTGGCATCTTTGGATTCCTTGCAATCATGTAGGCTCATTTCAAAATGCTAGAATCTCCTTTTAAAAACTGTGGGTCTCTTTTACCTAACGTCTTCTTGAAAACCATTTTTCATGTCTGTGTAGTACTCCTTTTTAATGACGTGGGTTTAACTTCCCCTGCACTTAGCATTTTCAGACCTACGGTCTGATTATGGACACCCATATGTATAATGCCAACCTCTAGCAATTAGAAATGAACCTTCTGACATGGGTGTATGCAAATGTCTTACTACCCTTGAAATTGTTTTTTCCTTGTCTTTAATGTCTCCTTCAAACATTTAAGTGATTCTATCCTTTTAAGACTAGTCGTAAATGTCTTCATTAAGAGGAGTATTGCACTCCCTCCCTTCCATAACTATAGAAGTACATAGCATAGAGGTGATTACACCAGTAGGTTGAGTTTGATGATGACTCTCCAGCACTATGTTCATGGAGGAATAGGTGGCATGACCTCAAGCTGTGCTTTGACCATATAGGTCCCTCAGGAACTACTATTGCCAACATCATAATCCAAGATTCTATTGAATTTATAACACTTCCTGGTGATGCAACTCCACTTGCAGAGCCTTGTTTAGAAAGTGAGATGTATTTGTGGCTACTAAATGACATTGATTGTTGAGCCCATTGATGTTGTGAATCAATCTAAATTGAACTGGCCATACTTTTATCATAATCCTCACATTTCTATCAAATCTAATAAAATTAGTCGGGCCCCAAAGCGGGCCCAGCTAAATTTTTTTTCATTTTCAAAAAATTGAATCTTCAAATTGATCTAACAAAAATCTTCAACTAATTAGAATCAAAATTGAGCATTGAACGATCAATCAAAACTCACTTTATCACTCATCTATAAACTATTAACTTTGTGCCAGGAGGTCATTTGACTGGCCTTAAGAATTGACCAAAACACTTGATCGAGCTATGAAATCTGACCCACTGAATCCCTATTTTGCACACTTTTTACCATGTTAGATCTCATCTCATGATGAATTTGGGGTCAAAAGATATTCACTGTCAAAGTTGCCTTTTCAAAATTACCTACAAGTAAACACGTTAGAAAGCAATAAATTGGGTTCGAATTTGGCTTTGAAAACTAGACAAATGGACATTTGGGAAGATGAAAACTAGCGCATTAGTGCACTATCACAAGGACATTATAAATCTGTAATTTGGGCTCATGAAAAATAATAGGATGCATTTGGCGAGCGGTCAAAGTGAGCTACTCAGAATTTGACAACTGGAAACAATGGTAGAAAACAATTTTTACAAATGGAATTTACCTAGAAAAATGTGCAGATGGATTTGTCAAGACCTAAAAATTGGCACATTTAAATTTTTTTTGAATGTCAACACAGTGGTACAATCCATTCAATCTCACCTATCACAGATCTCAAGTTATAAAATCACGAATAGGGGTTCCAACAAATCTGCAAGTGCTGACACCAATAAAAAGATAGAAATTCCATTTGGAATCATGTTTGAAAATTGATCAAATGGATTCATAATGAGCTAAATCTTGAAACATAACAAGTCTCTAACCTCTAAAATGAAATGCAAAAGGAATTTTCTCATTTGGGCCAACTGGGTCAAAATTACAACTCATCAAACAGGGCTTCCCAGAATTGTGTGCAAAGTGCATCAACATGAAATAGTAAACAACCAAATTTGAGGGATTCAAAACCTAGTCAAACAGATTCGAAATGACTCAAAATCTAAAACCTAGGCTCTTAGGTATGGACACTAGATAATCCCAAAGTGGTAGGTCATGAAGCATTTATGTGTGTGAGATATTTACTTGCAAACATGGCCTCCTGTCGTTGTTTGACACTTAGGTGAAAATGCAAATTTGGCAAATGCTCAAAATGAGACTTCACGAACTAGCTTGAAATGGCAATTTAACTTCATGGGATGCTTAGCCATGTTGAATGCAAGGTGTTAGAAACATTAAACACCTCATAGGGCTCAAAGGTACAATCATGTACATACGCATTTAAAAGCATTTATGGGCTTTGATTTTCTCAATGGTACTCAAAATTGACCATGCAATTTTTAATCCCAACAAGATCTAAGATATGAGATGGATTACGAGTGAATATAGCTAAATTGAGATATTATTTCAACAATGAAAAGTTTTAAAGATCCAAATTCACCCCACCTCTTACTTCTCAGTATCTTGTCTCCCAATAAGATATCCAACATTTTATGAATGATTATAGTCTTATTTGTAAAGAAAGAAGATATAGGAATATTTATCTAGTGATGGGGAATATTATTATCAAGATACCAAAATAAAGTCTATAAACAATGATAATATGATGATGATGATTTGTGATGATGATCTTGTGAAAGACTAATTTTCATTTAAAATGATATAAAGAGACTGAAGAAAAGGAGTAGTAATGTTGGAAATAGAGATGGAGTAACTAAGAGGGGAGGGGTGAATCAATTACTACAAAAAGAAATCCACAGATCCTTAGATGTCTTAAAATATAGTTGCTGTTGATACTCGGTAACCACACAAATAAATGTTGAAACTTGATAGATGTTTTGTTAACTTATTAAGCATTTAAAGTGATTAAAATGCATGCATAAAGAAATAACATGAACACAAAAGAAACTAGTTTTAACGTGGAAACCCAATTTGGGAAAAACCACCGAGTAACTAGTTACCAATTTTCACTCTTCTGAAGTGAGCCCTGTTAGGAGCCAACCCTGTTAAAGGTTACAAAACACACTATTAGGTGTGACCCGGTTAGAGGATTTAACCACCTTGTTAGAAGTGGCCTTGTCAGAGGTCTTTAAAACAATTCAACTGAATTGTCACCTTGTTAGAGGATTTACAAAATGGCTATCAAACCAACTCTGTTAAGAGATTTTGAATCACTTTTACAATGATTAGAAAGAAACAATGAAGTGATCTGAAATATATGCAACTTATCTTTGCTGAATATAGATCTCTGTTCTGCTTCACTAGATCCTCATTGATCGAATGCAACTTTGCAGCTTCATAGGGATATCTAATCCTTCCTCAACATTCGCTCATATATTTTCTTATTCATACATTCACACTTTTATGCATCCACACTCTTGCTCTGCTTTTGAATTCACAACTTGACCTTATATATACCTTATAGATTGTCAAGTCGGCTCAATTACAAGTTACAACAACTGAAAAACATAAATCAGTCGGCTACACAAAATAATTAAACTTAATTCTTTAGAATAGTAAAATTCTTTGCTGCCCTACCCAGCTCGATGACCACTGCTCAGAATGGTTTTCCTAGTGTTAACCTAACGAAGCTCGGTAAACACTGCAAACCTTGCAACTTTCTTTGGAGATTGAGTTAACTCGATAATCACTGACCTTCCTTCGTTTATCGAGTGAGCTTGATAAAAGCTAACCTTCCTTCACTTGTCGAGTGAGCTTGATAGAAGCTAACTTTCCTTCGCTTACCAAGTGAGCTCCATAAAAGCTAATTTTTCTTTTCTTACCAAGTGAGCTCGATAAAAGCTAACTTTCCTTCACTTACCGAGTGAGCTTGATAAAAGCTAATCTTATTGTGTAATGTTTAGGAATGCTCAGTAGTCACTATAAGTTTCTTTGCTAACCATCTGAGCTCAGTAGACTCTGTTTGATGGCTGATATGACATTTGTGTAACATCAAAGACAATACACAATTAACAATTGTATCCAACAATCTCCCTCTTTGGCATTGATGGAAACACAACATGTCATAGTAGAAATGAAATTTGAAAACAAGTCTTTCACTTATATGGCAACACAACATGTCAATATTACAATTCTCCCTCTTACAGTAATTTCCCTCTGTGAAGGAATTACATAGAAAACTTTTTATATTTTGAATAAATTTTAGAGAGATATGACAATGAAACTCTCCCTCTTTAACAACACATGCCAAAGAGAACTTAACTCAAGTGAATTGCAGTGTACCTTTAGTACTGATTCATATGCAACATTTCTTGGTTATGCTGCATCAACTGATAGATCTTCAATCTGGTATGAGTTGATGCATCACTAAAACTTTATTTTAGTGAACTTTAGATAGGGGATTGACCCCTAACTTACCTCTTAGATACAAGAATGCATCCTTCGGTAATGGTTTTGTGAATATGTCAGCAATTTGTTCCTTTGTATGAACATATTCCAATCTAATCTCCTTATCTTACACCAATTCTCTGACAAAATGATATTTTATTGCAATGTGCTTGGTTTTAAAATGCATCACTAGATTCTTAGATATGTTGATTGCACTTGTATTATCATAGAACATAACAACTGGTTCTTTGATTTTCATCTTCATGCCTTCCAACAACTGTTTAAACCAAACAATGTTAGAACAATTTACTACTGTAGCAACATACTCTACCTCTATTGTTGATCGAGATATACAATTCTTCTTTTTACTTGTCCAAGAAATCAACCTCTTTTCAAGAAAGAATGCACCTCCACTTTTACTTTTTCTGTCATCAAGGTTTCCTACCCAATTAGCATTAGTAAACACTTTCAAATCCAAATTTCTTCCAAACTTATACCATAAACCATCCTCTTCAGTTCCTTTCAAATATCTCATTATTCTTTTGATTGCCATCATGTGATTTTCTCTTGATTTTGCTGAAAATCTTTCTACAATACCAACTGCAAGGGCAATATCTGGCCTAGTATGAACTACATACTGCAACTTTCCAATCATAGATCTATATAGTGTTTGATCTACTTCTTTTGATTCATCTTCCTTGGTAAGTTTTAATCCGATACACATAGGAGTCCCAACTGGTTTACAATCTTCCATTCCAAACTTTTTCAATATCTCCTTGATGTACTTTGATTGAGTGATGTAGATACCATTTTTATTCTATTGAATTTGAAGACTAACAAAGAATTTGATCTCACCAAACATAGACATTTCAAATTCCTTGTTCATTTGTTCTAAGAATTCTTTGCACAAATCATCATTCCTTATGAAAATAATATCATCTACAAATATTTCTACCAAAACAATCTTATTATTTGGTCCTTCCTTAATATACAAGCTACTGTTATCATTAGTTCTTTGAAAACCACTCTGAATAAGATAGTTATGTAATCTTTCATACCATGCTCTAGGGGCTTGTTTCAGACCGTACAATGCCTTGTGTAATTTGTAGACCATGTTCTTCTTTTCTAGGTCAACAAAACCTTTAGGTTGTTCAATGTAAACCTCTTCATCTAGTATACCATTGAAGAATGCTGACTTGACATCCATCTAATAAACTTTGAATCCTTTGTGAGAAGCATATGCTAGCAAGGTTCTAACTCCTTCCAATCTTGCAACAGGAGCAAAAGTTTCTCCATAGTCTATTCCTTCTTCTTGAGCATATCCTTTGCATACTTGTCTAGCTTTGTTTCTTGATACCTTACCATCTTCATCCAACTTGTTTCTGAATACCCACTTAGTTCCAATTACATTTTTGTCTTTGGGTCTAGGTACAAGAGTTCATGTGTTGTTTTTCTCTATCTGTACTATCTCTTCATTCATAGCCTCAATCCAACCATCATTTTCCAATGCATCTTTGATATTTCTAAGTTCAAAATCAGCAAGTAAACAAGTACCTTTCAACTTATTTCTTGTCATGGTTCCTTCAAATTTATCTCCAATAATCTGATCTGCTAAATGATGTCTCCTGACATACTTAGCTAATACAGGTTCCTTGCCTTCTGAATGGATTTCATTATTATCTTCTTGCATTTCAACTTTAGGCTCTGTCTATTCTGGCTCGGTAGATATTTGCTTGATAGACACTTGCTTGGTAAACACTTGCTTGGTAGACACTGAATTTAACTCAGTTTGTTGTGGCTCAGTTTGAACTTCTTGTAACTCGGTTACAGATGACTCGAGAGTAGAAGTTTCCTGATTCTCTGATGTAACTGGTACTATATCAAGTTCACTAAAGATAAACCTTTTATAATCTTTTGGTTCCCTTTTTCTTTATTTTTCAATCCTTTCTGCAAACTTATCAACTTTCACATGTGCACTTTCTATGACTTTGTGAGTAGACAAGTTCAAACATCTATATGCCTTAATTTTGCATGAGTATCCAAAGAATATACCTTCATCACATTTTACATCAAATTTTCCTTTTTTAGATTCTTTCAAAATGTAACATTTACTTCCAAATACTTTAAGGTAACGTACATTAGGTTTATAGCCATACCATAACTCATAGGGAGTTTTGAATGAGTCTTTCTTCAGTTGTACTTGATTCAAGGTATAAACTGCAGTGCTAATAGCTTCCTTCCAGTATTTGATAGCAATGCTCTTTTCAATCATTAAAGTTCTTGCACAATCCATGATGGATCTGTTTCTTCTTTCAGTTATTCCATTTTGATGGGGTGTTCCAGGGGCTAATACCTATCTTTTGATTCCTCTTTCAATGCAAAAGTTATTGAATTCATGTGAAATGAATTCTCCACCTCTATCTGACCTCAAGCATTTTAATCTTTTCCCTATTTCCTTTTCTACTCTGGCCAAATACCATTTGAACTTTTCAAATGCTTCTGATTTGCTTCTTAGATACATGACTGTCATCATTCTTGAGTAATCATCAACAAAAAGAATGAAGAACTTTTCTCCAATATAGCTTTCAATTCCAATGGGTCCACATAAATCAGTATGCATAATTTCTAATATATCTTCAGACTGATATTTTTACTTTTAAAACCAGTCTTTCCCATCTTTCCAATCTGACAATTTTTGCATAGACTGACCTCAGGTTTCTTTATGTTGGGAATGCCTCTTACTTTCCTAAATTTGCTTATCTTTACCAGATTATCAAAGTTTACATGACACAACCTTTTATGACATAACCAACTTTCTTCAACTTGAGCAATAAAACATGAAAATTCACCTAGTTCAAGATAGAACAAGTTACCTTTAGTTTGAGTATCTGATCCAATCAGCTTTCCTTTCCCATCTAGCAGTCTTGCTTTACCATGCATGAATTCTACTTTGATTCCATTATTGAGTACTTATGCGACACTTAACAAATTATGCTTTAGTCCTTCTACCCAATAGGCATTATCACATATAAGTTCCTTGGTTAGAGAGATTCTTCCTCTTCCTTTTATACAACAAGGTTCATTGTTACCAAATCTTACACTGCCACCATCATAGTCTTCAAAGTATTCAAACTTAGTTTTGTCGCCAGTCATGTGATGAGAACAACCACTATCTATGATCCATGTATCATTTTTTCTCATATGAGAAATGAGTGCAATTTCCTCATCATTATCAGATTCATCTTTGAAAGCAATGTAGACAATCTCATCTTCTTCTTCATCATTAGAATCATTAGAATCTTTAGCCATAAAACATGTTTTCTTACCTTTGTCCTTGAACAATTTGAAATCTTTCTTGCCATTCCATTTGTGATCTTTCTTTTCATCTTTATTCTGCTTGTTTGCACATCTAGTAGCAATATGACCAACTTCTTCACATGAAAAATAGATTAGGGGTACATTACCTTTATATTTTCCTCTGCCTCTAGAATATTTCCTTGCTGGAAGGGCTTCAATTACTTCAAGATCACTGTCTGAACTTTGGTTTGATTCATCTTCACTTTTTGACTGAGATTTCTTTTTGCCTTTCTCCTTCAGTGAAAGTTTGGCTTCAAATGTTGATTCAATGTTCTTGGAAGTTGGAACATAGTTATCAAAGTTGTCTAGTTCAAATACAGTGAATCTTCCAACTATAGCCTCTAGATTTATCTTATGATTTTCTTCACATCTTCTTTCTTGGATTATAGAAACTCTGATTGCATAAATTGGTAGTAATGTTTTGAGAACTTTACTTATGGCTGTCTCTTCACTGATATCTCCTCCAAAAGCTTTGATTGCACTGACACATGCTTTTACTCTTTCAACATATTTGGCAATGTTTTCATCCTTTCTCATTCTCATTTGATCAAATTGTCCTCTTAGACTTTCTGCTTTGGCTCTTCTAACATTATCATCTCCTTCATAGATCTCTTTCAAATTTTTTCCACATTTTAAAAGTAGATTTGCAATCCTTGGTATCATCAAATTCGTCATAACTCAGAGCAGATGCTATATCTATCATCATAATATTGTGAGTCTTCTTTTCAGCAATATCATTGACAGATAGTGTACCAGCTGGTTCTGCATATTTTTCATCAAGGTACTTCAGTCTTGTATCACCAATGGATGCTAGGTGAAGTCTCATCAGTCCTTGCCATGCTGAGAATTTATTTTTGTTAAATCTTGGAATTTGCCTTTTGTAAGATATCTTGATCTTTGGCTTAGATCCTTGAAATCTTATCCTGCAAGCACCAAGATCTCTAATACCAATTATTGGAAATAGAGATGGAGTAACTGAGAGGGGAGGGGTGAATTAGTTACTACAAAAATAAATCCACAGATCCTTAGATGTCTTAAAATATAGTTGTTGTTGATACTCGGTAACCACACAAATAAATGCTGAAACTTGATAGATGTTCTGTTAACTTATTAAGCATTTAAAGTGATTAACATGCATGCATAAAGAAATAACATGAACACAAGAGACACCAATTTTGATGTGGAAACCCAATTTGAGAAAAACCACCAAGTAACTAGTTACCAATTTTCACTCTTCTGAAGTGAGCCCTATTAGGAGCCAACCCTGTTAAAGGTTACAAAACACACTGTTAGGTGTGACCCAGTTAGAGGATTTAATCACCTTGTTAGAAGTGGCCTTGTTAGAGGTCTTTAAAACAATTCAACTGAATTGTCACCTTGTTAGAGGATTTACAAAATGGCTATCAAACCAACTCTGTTAAGAGATTTCAAATTGCTATTACAATGATTAGAAAGAAAAAATGAAGTGATCTAAAATATATGCAACTTATCTTTGCTGAATACAGATCTCTATTCTGCTTCACTAGATCCTCATTGATCGAATGCAACTTTGCAACTTCATAGGGATATCTAATCCTTCCTCAACATTTGCTCATATATTTTCTTATTCATACATTCACACTTTTATGCATCCAAACTCTTTCTCTGCTTTTGAATTCACAACTTGACCTTATATATACCTTATAGATTGTCAAGTCGGCTCAATTACAAGCTACAACAACTGGAAAACATAAATCAGTCGGCTACACAAAACAATTAAACTTAATTCTTTAGAACAATAAAATTCTTCGCTACTCGACCCAACTTAGTGACCACTGCTCAAAATGGTTTTCCTAGTGTTAACCTAATGAAGCTCGGTAAACACTGTAAAACTTGCAACTTTCTTTGGAGACTGAGTTAACTCAGTAATCACTGACCTTCCTTTGTTTACCGAGTGAGCTCGGTAAAAGCTAACCTTCCTTCACTTGCTGAGTGAGCTCGGTAGAAGGTAACTTTCCTTCGCTTATCGAGTGAGCTTGGTAAAAGCTAATTTTCCTTTGCTTACCCAATGAGCTCAGTAAAAGCTAACTTTCCTTTGCTTATCGAGTGAGCTCGATAAAAGCTAATCTTATTGTGTAATGTTCAGGAATGCTCAGTAGTCACTATAAATTGCTTTGCTAACCATCTAAGCTCGGTAGACTCTGTCTGATGGCTGATATGACATTTGTGTAACATCAAAGACAATACACAATTAAAAATTGTATCCAACAAGTAAAACTAACTCACAAGCTTGATAAGAGAGACAATGTATTCAATGAAGACTCATGTGAGAAAAGGATTATTGAAATATTTCTAAAAGATTTTATACTAATCAAAGAAAATGATGATAAAATGTTTGAGGTAGAGATTGTAACATTTATGAGAGATCTTAAAAAATAAAATAGTCTATTAAGTTGAATTTTGGGAGAAGTATAGAAATACTAGATAAGATAAAATTTGATAGTTAAAGGTCATTGAATATCCAAATTGATATTACATTTATACATGATCACAAAGGAAAGGAAACTAAACAACCTATAAAGTTAGGTGATAAAATTCTAAAACAAAATAGTCCTAAACAAGTTGACATAATTAAATAAAGTATAAATATTGATGATGTTTTCACTAAAGTGTAGAATTAAAATAGGAGATCTAGAAGATATGAATCAAGAGGAAAATCATTTAAGACTAATGTATGAAGTAAAAATATGAACCTATTTTCTACAAAGAGAAATACTATAAAAAAAAAGGAAATCACATCATATGTTAGTAATGAAGGGTGTTGGCTCCTAATTTAACATTGATTTGAGCTACCTTTTACAATGTTAGGAAACCTAGGAGTTAACTAAAAACCATTGTAGGTATTCTGAAAGCAAGATAAAAAGACCAACTAATAAGATTTTGAGGTCTTCTCCACTTTGAATTCTATAAGATATAGGTAGGTTTACCTAGGAATTCATTCTTATTCATATAAAATTAAAATCTCAACATGAACTCCAAAAATAACAGACAATTTAGGCTTCTTTCTTCTAATTCAATGGCAACAAAGAGATGATAACTAGCTATTTTACCAAACCCTAAACCCCATGACTCAAGTATAGGGTGACCATTTCAACTTAAACAAAAACATATTAAATGATTGAATGATATTAATTTTCTCCATTATGTAAAGTATTCCAATTAGATCACCTTATAAGGATGACCTGTGCCTTATCCATTGGGCTATAACTGATAGGGATTACACATCTATTTTTGGATTTTATCTTGACACTTTGTGAAAAGACCATCAGTATTCATTTCTAGATCTCATACTTATCACATCGCATAATTGAAAACTAAAAGGTTCTTCCCATTTGCATTAAGCATTTACATAACCCATTAGAATGTCTGAAAAAGAAAAGGAAATATAATTCAAAATGAATTACAACTAAAATTTAATGAACTTTACTATTAAATTTTAGAGAACAAAATGGAGATAATTGAATAGTCAAGATTTGGGATGAACAATTAACTCTTTGTATTTGTATTAACTTCTTTAAAATTATACATAATCAAAATGCTTATCCCTATCAAAAAATAATACAAATAGACCAGCTATTATTAACTTTCATATTCAATTTTGGAATAGAGTTATAGAATGCATGGATTGACTTAGAATTCACAAAACTAGTGTAGTAAAAGAAAAATTAGACTAACCTTTAGCCTTGGAAACTCACTTATATAGTGTGAGTTTCAATAAGCTGAAGGACTAGAGGGAAAATGATAGATTTCCTTAAACAAAAAGATTACACATAAGACAAAACTATCACTATCAACATCTCCATGAGAAGAACCTAAACTTGTGGTCTTTTATTTGATAAAAAAATGGTCCCTTCATTAGTTGCTTTTTCGTGGGGCCAATTCTATTTTGGTAGTTTCTTGTTCTTCCACTTGATGATTGATCTTCTTCTTTTTGTTTCTCACTAGGTTGTGGGACCACTTTCTCCTACTCTACTATGCTTGGTGCTAACACTTGGATGTCTGTTATAGTTTGTTGATTATCTTCCATATCATCTATTTATGTAGCTTTATCAACTAACTAAAATTCCTATGTGTTTATTGCCTTATCTATGAGCCTTTCCTGAGAAACCACATGTAACAATTGTGAAGCCAAAGAATAATTTGGCATCCACTTATTTAAAACTCTATCATCTAGCAAGTTGAAGTCTAGTATCTCTTTTTCTCTCTTCAAGAAATATTTTCCCAAACTTTTTATTTCAGAAAAATATTTATGGAAAGAATAAAAGAATAATTGTACTTGAACTAATTCTTCACTTGTCCTAGCAAAACAAATTTAGTTGTTTTTATGAACTACATCATTCATTGTGATACTTATTAGTTCTTTTAACTCATTT
The DNA here is from genome assembly GCA_028749045.1 of Cupressus sempervirens. Taxonomy (NCBI): domain Eukaryota; kingdom Viridiplantae; phylum Streptophyta; class Pinopsida; order Cupressales; family Cupressaceae; genus Cupressus; species Cupressus sempervirens. The sequence goes on along the minus strand of CM053790.1, from coordinate 782,983,675 downwards.
CCCCACTCTTTCTTATCCTTTATGCAACCTAAGCCTTTTAATCCATGAGGAAAGAGATCAAAATTCTTACTAAGATATTTTAAGAAACACATTTCAAACTTTCTCTATAGCATATTTCTCTTTTGGTCAAAAGTCAATAGATTATTTGCTTGGTCAAAAGTTTTCTCTATTTGGTCATGAATTATATCAATGATAGAGAGACACAAAGCAATGATGATATAATCCCTATTGATCCTTTTATTCAGAATTTCTCTCAAGGTGGTTTCATTTTTATTTAATTCTTTCCATACATCCACCAACCTTTATTAGAGTGAGCTTACCATTGTACCAAAGGACAGATCTATTAATTCCCAATACAACTAATCAACTTATAGTACACTAGATGCAATTAAGCCCTTATCAAAAATCCTAAGGGAAGCACTAGACATTTTTCTAACAATCTCCCCCTTAGCATTACTTGAGGGTCTAAGGATTTGAACCTATGACCAAGCTCTAATACCACTTGTTAGAGTGGGGCTATTGCTGCACCAAAGGAATGATCTATTGATGCTCAATACAACCACTCAACTTTTAGTAATTTGGAGGTGGTAATACCTATTGAAAGTATGAATGCTAATGATATTCCTATGGGGGAATATTGTAGAAACAAGATTAGATTTGTGAAGATTTGACGGTGATCAAAACTCATGTTTGCATAACTAGTCAGCTGGATGGGCCAATGAGATCCATCTTCATACTCCGACTTACTTGATAGCTACCATAGAAGATAGGTTACCATTATCTTTTGAGAAAGTGGGCCCATGATGCCACACTACACTATGTGTCACAAGGGCGCATACCCGCATTCCTTAATCTTCTTGTAGCTTTATCTTGCGGGCATGTGCTAGCCATTGATCAAATTTGGATCTATGATGCTTGTAACACGTGGTTCTAATCCTGTGTGAATATCCTTCATGATGTAATCTAAACACATGTCGCCAAAGTGCTTCCCCACATTGTTAGAAGGTTTGACAAAGCTCAAAATGCAAGAAAGTAGGCACCAATAAAATCACTGGCTAGACTCACCACCTTCTCTACCCTCTACGGTAGATTCAAAGGAGATGGACCCTCCTGCCATGCATTTCCAAGAGGCTTTCCCACAATATTTAAAGATTTTGCAATTGGAGAATGCAAGAAATCACCCACCATAGATCTAAACTAGATCTAATGATGCAAAAAGTTGTAGGCTGACCGAAACAAACAAGGAAATACACTAAAATTTAATCGTTTAATTTTGCATTTCCCAAGCAATTAAATAATATTAAACAGGGAAGTAGCTATTGGGTGGGGTTAAGCATTTGGATTTAAAATTTTGGTGGGAGGCAAAAATAAGCAACATTCCTGGCAACTCAGAGGGGATGCGAGCCTACTACGCATAAAACCAATGACCTAAAACATCCATTGGGCTACAGAGTAATGGAAAATGTGAATCAACGCATCATGAAACCCTAACCCTACCTCTGTAGGAACAAAACACAAAAATCTTTGCCTCTGCAACCTTTGAGAACTTTGACAAAACTAGTTATCTCACAAAGAGACAGCTGTGCTCATGCACTTCTTGGAAAGTAGGAACTAGTAGAAAGCAAATTGCACTACCTATGTATAGGAAAATTCAAGCCCTATCAGAAACATGGTTTGAGATAGATCCCATTGACTGTGATGGGAAAAACTTCACCACCAGGCCTACTCAATTGAAAAGCATTGGATTGCTTGCAACTAACAATAGGATAAGGACGACTCCATAGTACATCAAATGTTGAGTGCCTCCCTAGTCTTTCCCTGTCTACATCCCATTTCAAGACCAAGTCACCCTCCTTAATGGTTTTGGCCCTAGCCTTCTTGTTAAAGCTTTTTTTCACCTGCTGTTGATGTGTCTCTAGGATTTGCATGGCCTAATTTCTTCTTTCTTCCAGCTCCATCAATTCTTCCATTCTCACTGTCATGGCATCATTGTCAATTAGCTCCAGTTGATGAGCTAGTTCCAAGGATGGTAACTACAATGAAATTGAAATCCTTGCTTCTCTACCATATTCTAACATGAATGGTGAATTCCCTAACAACCTCTTAGGTGTTATCTTGTCAGCCCACAGAGTTGTTCTCAATTTTTTATGCCAACACCTTTGGTTATCTTTTATTGTCCTCTTTATGATCCTAATTAAATTCTTGTTGGATGACTCAGCTAGGCATTTACCTTGAGGGTAGTAGTTTGAAGACGTGCTCAAATAGATATTATGGTCAACTGCCCATGCACAAACCTGAGCTCCTACAAAAGACTTTGCATTATCTGAAATAATGGTTGAAGGAGCACCAAACCTGGTCACAATTCCATCAAGGAACTCAACAATTGAAGATTCTATAGCATCCTTCAATGCAACTACCTCTGTCCATCTGGTGAAGTAATCTATAGTAGCTAAGATCCATCTGTGACTAGAACTAGAAGGAGGATTGATAGGGGCTATGAAATCTAGTCCCTATTGAGCAAAAGGTTGGTCTATCTGAATGGGATGAAGAGGAAGAGCTCCAAGCTTTTTCTTATGAGAAAAGAAGGCACATTTTTCACATTTTCTCACATACCTATGACAATCATGGAATAGGGATGGCCAGTAATAACCAGCTCTCATGATCTTCATTGCAGTTGTTCTGGCTAAGAAGTGACCACCATTAGGACCTTCATGAAGCTCTCTAATCATTCTTTCAGCTTGGTCCATGTCAATGAATCTTAATAGGGATCCATTTAAATCTTTCCTAAAAAGAATACCCTCAGGTAAGACATAAGAAATTGACCACAATCTATATTGTCTTCTTTTAACTCTATCTAATCCTAGAGGGTACCCATTGCCTAATAAGAAGTTCTTCATATCATCCATCCAATTCCTTGGGACATTATTTCTTGCCTCTTGTTGCTCTATTAGTATCATAGAAACCTCCTCATTTGATTTCTAAGATGATAACATATGTTTACATAATCCTTTCCCTCTTACCAGCTCGGTAATCTAGATGTCAACATCATATTCCATCACTTTTGCAATCAAACTAGCTCTTTTCTCACTAATATCTTTGCTCAAAAGTAAATCCTTCATGCTGGCATGAGGTACTAACAAATGAATCTTATTGTGAGATAGGAGGTGTCTGAATTTCTTCAAAGCTCTGATGATTGCAAGGGCTTGCTTCTCTATAAAGTTGTACTTGTCTTCATACTCCTTAAGTCCTTCACTAAAGAAGGCTATGGGCTGCTCCTCATTTTTAGCATTTGTTTGAGTCAAGATAGCAGAAATACCTAACTCACCACCTAGGGTATAGAGAATGAAATCCTTCTCAAAGTTTGGATTAATGAGAGTAGGGGTTGAGGCTATGGCTACCTTGATCTCTTCAAAACTTTCTCTCCCTTCCTTGGTCCATGTAAAGACCATACTTTTCTTGAGCATAGCTGTAAGGGGTTTCACCATGGTAACAAGATTAGGGGTGAATATTCTCTCAAAATTGATCCTACCAAGGAAACTTTGCAGCACTTTCTTTTGTTTAGGAAGAGGAAGAGAAAGTATTGCTTTTGTTATCTCTGGATCAATAGTTAAGCCATCCTTAGATACAATGTGTCCTAATAATTTTCCTTGACTGGTAGCAAAGACACATTTTCTTGGGTTAAGGGATACCCCAAACTCTCTACACCTTAAGAATACCTATCTAAGATGATCAAAATGATCTTGTACATTCTTTGAATACATTGTGATATCATCAAGGTAAACTAACACAAACTTTTCAATCATGCTTTTGAAGGCCATCTCCATGGATTTCTGAAATGTAGCACCTACATTAGTTAGTCCAAATGGCATTTTACAATAAGCATAGGTACCCCACTTGGTGGTGAATGTAGTCTTGTATCTATCAGACTCCTTAACCAGCACTTGATTATAACCAAAGAATCCATCAAGAAATGAAAATATCTCTAAACCACTGACCTCGGACAAAATCTACTCCATGGAAGGAAGAGGATGGAGATCTTTAAGGGAAGCTTGGTTAAGGTCCCTAAAGTCCACACACAATCTAATTTCTCCATTCTTCTTCCTAACAAGGACAAGATTTTCCACCCATGATGAGTGCTTGATGGGGAAAATTATATTGGCCTCAATCAATTTGGATAGCTCTTTTCTCATTAAGGGTTGAATCTTTAGATTCACTGGCCTCTATTAATGTCTTACTAGTTTGACATTATCAATTAAATCTATGGTATGTTGAAACAACCTTGGGCCAAAACCCTTTAAATCATCATATGCCCAAGAAAATATATCATTAAATTCTTGACATAGATGGATAAAATCTTCTTGCTCAATCTCAAAACATACCTTCCCCATGTTTAAGGATTTTCCATCAGCAATCATGACTGGGGTGTGATCATCTTTGTTAGTAGCTAGGTTCATGACTCTGCCCCTCACTTGGTCATCAGGATTAAAAAAATTCTCTAAGGTAACAAGACCCTTAGGCAACTTGTTGGTGCTAAGATTAATGATTTGATCACCATACTGATCCCACAGCTTCGACTAGTTTCTATCTAAAAATTCTGCTTCATTTTGCAAGAAGCTTATGATTTGTTCATCAGATTCAAACACTTGCCAATGTATGTTTTTGTCAGGGATGGTAGGCCTTACGACCACTTTGATTTTTTTCTCTTTCTTCTCCTCAAGATTCCCTGGCACATCATAAGATGCACCTATTGCTGCAAGTCTATCAACATATCTATTTTCTCTTCTAGGGTTACTTTGAATATTGAATGCATTGAAACCTTCAAGAAAATCTCATACCCTATGTGTATAAGACTTGAGCAAACCATTCTGGGTGACATTCTGATTTCTTACTTGATTAACCACCAACTCACTATCTCCATATACACTTAAGGCTTGAATTCCTCTTTTCTGAGCAAGTAGGAGACCTTGAATCAAGGATTTGTACTCGGCCACATTATTAGTGCAACTAAATTGGAGCATGAATGAGAAGTAATACCTTACTTGTGCAGGAGAAATCAACATCACACCAACCCCTGATCCATTTTTATTTCTTGAGCCATCGAAGTACATACTCCACATCCCACTCATATCTTCTTTAGTCTCCACAAGGTCGGGGATTAGAACATCTTTCTGTATTATATAATATGTACTAAGGCCTATTTTGAGGGTCTCTAACATAGGATCAAATTGATATGTATTAGCCCATCCATCTAAGAGAAAATTAGGTATCTCTTCTAGGGAAGTGGTAGATTCATTCACTATGTCACTCTCATCCACTTCTAGGATAGTACAATTCATGTTGATGAGATTAGGGGTGTAGGGTTCAATATGATGGAGGTCTAGAGTATTTTCTCTGATTGAAGCTTTGGTCCCATATCTTGTCCTAAAAAGCATATATGACCAATTAGGAGATATGTAACCACCTATTTGGGCAGTGAAGTTTCTTGATAGACAAATGACAAAATGTGGCTTGACCTTAGTGACTAATATATCTTGAGTGACAATACAAATAGGGCATGCATGTAGGGCCATTTCCACATTCCTAAGGATCCCTATAATCTTGATAGTGCTACCATCCAACTATAATACATCCTTAACAATGGGTTCATATTTCATTTCCAAAGCATCAGCAACACACCTAGGCATCACTGAATTGCTAGCCCCTAAATCAGTCATGCAATTGTGGAATAGTTTATCCCCTATAATTAGAGAAACATAGAATGGAGGAGGTCTAACCTTTTTGCTTATTTCTTCCTCCCTTAATTGTTGCACTAGACTTGTGGCACTTTCCATGCTAGGTGTCTGATCCTTTGGTTCAATACTCTCCAACTCTTGCTACAACAACCTCTTTTGCATGGGTATAGTAGCAACAACATCCCAAATGGAAATATTCACATTTGTCTTCTTCATCTATTCTACCACTCTGAATGGAGTAGAGGGAACTTTGGTAGAAGCCTTGGGAGCTGTCCTTGTAGGAGGTTGAGATGGAACAACTAGAGGATCATTCACATCCTTTCTAACATTACTTTTCCTTTGCTGCTAAAAAACATTTGATTGATCATCTACTGCTAATTACTCATGAGGTGTTGCATTTGAAGTTGAGGCCTAAATAGGAGGAGGAAGGGCAACATCTTCAATAGCTCTTCTTTTGCTCCTAGTATTATGAGTAATGGAATCCTAGTTTACATTACAATGTTCCTCCACCTGATGATTCATAAAGGAGAAATCACCTTGTCCTTGCATATATGGGGCCTCTTTAAATTGGTCCTCCCTATATGATTGTCCTATTGTAGGCTATTTTATGCTCAAGGAAAAATAAGATTCAACCTTTTGAAAAATGCAATGGGCATAAGAATAGATGCAAGAGGGACAAAAATCTTGATATTGGGCCATGTTGTTTTGAGGAACTATGGCCCTACTTTGGTTTACATTTGAGGTTGAAGCATGACTACTCTGCCTATTCTAATCAAAAGAATTGTTCCCATAATTTTGATTTGGAGGCCTACCACTATTCATAGTTTGGTGCTGCAATTGATGAGCTTTGCTACCTTGAGCTTGTTGTCTTTCTAAAGTCACCACCTTATTTCTTATTTTCTACATCATAAAAAAAATATCCTCCAGCTTCTTCTCTTGGCCCTGCAATCCCTTATCTAGGTTTTGCATCATAGATTGCATCATCTCTTTGATTTCATCTATCCCATTTGAAGATGTAGAAGCTTGAGGGGTTGGGGTAAGAAATTGTGATGTGGAAGTTGTGGGAAGAGGAGCCATTACTAGTTGGTGGTTTGGGACATCAGGGAATAAGGGCATAAGAGGCATTAGAGCTAACTTCCCTCCTTGTATCAATATATTTTTTGCCCTTATTGCTATGTCATAAACATTTTGTAAGGTATCCCCTCCCATAGTTTGGATTGTAGTGGCAATGTCATTATTAAAGGCTCTAACGTAATGCAAGAAAGCATTATCAATGGTAGGCTTCACTGAAATAGGTATTCTATCCCATGTTTTTTGAAATCTATAGTTGAATTCAGTCATACATTCATGGGGGCCTCTATTTATGGTAGTCAATTGTTCTAAAAGTGATAAATGGTCACCTTTGTCCTCAAAGTGTTTACATAGTCCTGCTCCTAATCCATCCCAGTATGTTATAGAACCATGAGCCAAACCTCTACACCACTGTAGTGCTTTTCCTTTCAAAGATGAGTCTAGAAGCCTAACTGCAACATCATCTTCTGTAATACCATGGATATTACAAACATTTGCAACCTCTTGAATGTGTTCAGAGGGAGAGATAGAAGTTTCACCAGTAAATTTTGGTGTACTTTTGAGTGCAGCTATTGGTATGTCATGTCTTTGAGCCAACAAAAGAGGACTTCCACCATTAAAGGTGGCAAAAATATGAGCTCTAGGAAATGCCATATAGACAAGGGATCTATTGATACATGCTGATGTCAATCTAAGCTGAGATCTAATAGTAGGAGGAGTACAGATAGATCTTGCAGGTGTATTTGTTACTATTGCACTCCTAACTGGTGATAAAGATACTCTAGTCCTCCTTCTTCTAGGATTTGAAAATGAAAGCTCTTGGTACTAAAATTTACCTCTAGAAGAAGCCCTTGTTTCAGCTTTGGGCATGAATTACTACAACTTTGGTCTGGAACCAGATGGATTTGAAGCTTAGAGTTGCCAAGTACTTGAAGAATGAGCCTCTTAAGGCTTGAACATCGAAGCCAGTACTATCTCCTCAGTGTTAATCTTGAAATCTTCCTTTTGACATGAATAGACTTGAAATCTTATGATATATGTCCCACTGAGCATGCCAAAAACTATTGTCACAGAGGTTTACACCCTTGTCCAAAGTCTTACTTAAGGACAACCTTGTGAAACATGGAAACAACCTCCAAGCTATGGGACTTGAACTGTAAGGTTGAATCTCTGGAGAAGGCTAGCTTCCTCTTACTATCAGGGTGCACCTAACTACTCTTGGAGAGGAAAAGGGAGAAGGAAAGCATGAAAAGAAAATCTACCTATTCTAACCTAAGGGGGTGATGCACCAAAATAGAGTGTTCAAACCAATCTCTGCCCATACATGCACTATTGAAGCACTATGCCACCAAAAGATATACACACTCAGACTTGTTTTAATTTAACAACCACATGTAGATCAGAAAACCATAATGAAAGACACAAGGAAAGAGAGATTCACTTATATATCATTCATGGGTCAAAGAGATACAGTCATGCAGGTCATAGATTTCTACAAAACATTAATGAGAGGGAAAGGATTCTTGCACTTTCACAATAATGGTTGAAGGAGATAAGGAAGAATGTTATACAATTTAGAGGCAAAGGGAATTTAGACATGAAATTATAGAGCAATATCAGAGAAATCAGAGAAGAGTTGACCTTTACAAAATTTACAAAATTTGCCTTTATAGTACAGGCATAACTGAGATGTCCTCTAACTGAAGTTACTTCGCAACTACCTACCATTAAATCCTATAAAGAATAATTATGGAGAGAAAATCTGATCTGAGTACAGATCCAGATGTAATGATATCTGATCTTGGTTAGAATAGGGCCTTGAGAAGACATAAATGATGCCATTAAACAATTCTAACCTGGTAGATGGATAGGATTAGAGGTGATGGAGTGTTTTCCTGGGGGTGGCATTCATTCTAGAGTGGTTGGCATCAATCACAAGGATCAGATCAAATGGGAAAACCTAATATCCTTTGATTCTATCTCATAGATCAGCATGATCAGTAGGTCAACCTAACAATGCAACTAGAATGGGTCACATGGGCCAATCAATTTATTTTATTTTGCCACTTTGCAAGGTCTTCCCAAGTTGAACATTGTTTTAAACTAATTACACCATCCCAAAACCTTGACCATGGTGGTTACATTAACTATTATCACTATTGACACCCTAACTAGGTCCTTGAGACATGTGCCCTTTCAGGTGTTTCAAAAATATAGGGGCCTAGCAGACACTCAGCATAACCTGGCATCCACCTTGGCAAACAACTGACACCATCCTGGTGCCTTGCACAAGAAAAGGGGCCCACTAAGACATGTGGCACCAAGGTGAATGCTCAGATTACTTAAAGTCCTCACATCTCAATATTGTGGGCATGCACTAACACTTGATCTGTTTGCATCGGGCAGTCAAAACTCATCACATATCTCCCTACGAGAAGGGTGGGTCCATGAAATCATTTGGGACAAGTGTTACAAGGAGGCATGCCCATAATAATTAAAACTCTTGCATCTTGATAATGCAGGGAAGCCTATGCCATGGATCTATGAAGATCTGATGGTGATCAAAACTCATGTCTACATACCTGGTTAGCTGGATGGGCCAATGAGATTTGTGTTCATACTCTAACTTGCCTAATAGCTGCCATGGAAGATAGGCCACAATTATCTTCTAATAAAGTGGGCACATGACACCACACCGCACTATGTGAAGCAAGGGCGAATACCCGCATTCCTTAATCTTCTTGCAGCTTTATCTTGTGGGCATGCACCAGCCGTTGATCAGATTTGGATCAATGATGATCATAACATGTACTTCTGATCCTGCATGAATATCCTTCATGACATAATTTAGACACATGTCACCAAAGCACTTCCTCGTATTGTTAGGAAGGTCTGACGAAGCTCAGAATGCAAGAAAGCGGGCACCAATAAATTCGCCAATTGGACTTGCCACCTTGTCTACCCTCTACGACAACTTCAAAGGAGATGGACCAACCTACCATGCATTGCTAGGGGGCTTTCCCATAATAGTTAAAGATCATGTATTTGGAGAATGTGGGAAAGCACCCACCGTAGATCTAAACTAGATTTGACAGTGTAGAAAGTTGCAGGCCAACCGAAACAAATAAGGAAATACACTAAAATTTAATTTTTTAATTTTGCATTTCCCTAGGAATTAAATAATATTAAACATGGAAGTAGCTGTTGGGTGGGGTTAAGCATTTGGATTTAAAATTTTGGCAAGAGGCAAAAATAAGCAACAACTCCTAATAGGGTCTATCCTCTAACAAGGATTATTTATATTAGTACATCATCTTGTGTGTACCATCCCCACTAGGGTTTTCCCTCTGATTAAGGCTTTCCCTAGTTAACAAATCTTGTATAATTGTGTATGTGAATCTTGTAAGGGTTTTTGTTTACTTTTATTGAATGCTTAAGATTAATTAAGTTTGATAAATGTTTTAATTGCATAACTAATTCACCCCTCCCCCCAATTATCTTGGTGGACTATTATTTCTATCAATACCTTATCATGAATTTCAAGGGGATAACTGAACATTTTTCTAACAACCTTGAGAATTTGAAATGAAATAGGGGCCAATTATATCTATCTACTAGAAACAAAATTGTATCCCTTATCCTATTCTCATATTGGATACTCAATTCTACATGCAGTTCCTAGAGTTTTATCTTTTCTCCATCATCTATTTTCTCTATAGTAGTAGCTCCTTAATGATGAGGTGTATCTGGAGTCTCCACTATACATCCAATGGGTGTTGGAGGAGAAGTACAGGAAGAAAACAAAATTTGGCTTGGTTCTTCTTGTTAGAAACAATAGTCCACCAAGATAATTGAGAGGGGAGGTGAGGGGTGGGGTGAATCAATTATCCAATAATTAAAACACTTATCTTCATTAAATAAACTTAACCATTCAACAAAAGTAAATAGAAACCATAATAAATTGCACATAGACAATTACACCAAATATGTTGACTAGGGAAACCCTTGATTAGAGGGAAAACCCCAGTGGAAATGATGCCCACAAGATGATGTACTAATAAATATATTCCTTGTTAGATGATGGACCTTGTTAGGATTCTATTACAACATTTAGTACAATGAGTCCCTACTAGGAGACTTTGAACCCCTAATAGGAGATTCTAACCTTATTAAGAGTTGTGCTAAAATGTACGCTAGAAGAGCCCATTGCCTAAACATTTAATTTCAACGACAAGAAGAGCTCACTGCTCAAACAAGTAATTTAATGTTATCTTATTCTTTCCTTTGTCATTTCCTATGTTGTGTCAACCAAAGTAATTATTGTTAGACCTTTTAGACTAGGTCACAAACCTTAGAATTAAATACCAAATCTTGGATCACTCAGCAAAACCTCAACAATGAAGTTTCCTTCACTTCTACACTATTGTGCTCAACTTTGCAATCCACACTCTCTGCTACTTATCATTGATCATTAAATCATATATTCACACTTCATCCATATCATAATAAATTAAAATATCCTCCCTTTATATGAAGTACCTAAAAAAATTCCTTGAGTCAGGTATTAGTCCTTCTCAATTAATTATTATAGGATGACATCAAGAACACATTACACTTAGCGATAACCTTAATCTTCTACCTTGTGACTTGAATAAATTTTTGTACATGAAATATTATGATGAAAAAGAATAGCCACATCATCCTCAACATGTATTATTCATGTCCTCAACCTTGATCCTTGAGATATCAACTTTGCTAAGAGATATAAAAAGTTTACTAGAACATGCCTATGTAAACTCTATCTTAGAATAGACATTACCAAAACTTGCATAAATTCTTCTAGTATTTTCCTTTCTACTTATAATGTTAAATAAATATACTATATACTTAAAAGTATCTCTTATAACCTTAGATGGTAATCATGCTCAACTAGCTATCCATACCAACTTGATCTTTCCACTATTCTTCTATTAGATACAACAAAAGACATCAAACATGCTATGTTGACATCAATGAAAAACTTAGTCATGAATGTAACATATCATTAGTATTCATGCTTCCAACCAATCTTCCAAAAATCTTTCAAATCTTCCAATAATATCCCCCTTTGGAATTGATGACAACATAGATGAAAAACATCTAGTTCCAAGAATACCAACAAAAGATTGTCCATCCTCAAATCCTTTTCATCAATCATACTCCCCCATTGATATACCTCAATGTGTTCTATACCAAACTATTATTACAAATTCATGCCAAACTTCTCTGTTAAAATACTGTTTTCTATGCAATGCTTCTTCCCCATTGACATCAATGTCAAAGGCTTCTGCAACCAACATCTCTACATCAAACTCTGCAATAAGTGATACTTACTAGCTCGAGTATCAGCTCTACCTATAAACTAGACCAATCATTGTCTAACCTTGTAGACCAAGTCATGAACCTCAAATCCAAATACCAAAGTTTGGATCACTTAACAAAACCTTAGCAATGAAGTTTCCTTCACTTTTGCACTACTTTTCTCAACTTCACATTCTTTACTCTTTGTTTCTTATCATCGATCATTCAATCATATATTCACACTTCATCCATATCATGATAAAGGAAAATTTCCTCCCTTTATATTGAATCCATAAAAAAATTCCCTGAGTTGGCTATTTGTTCTTCTCAATTAATTATTATAGGAACACAATAAGAACATGTTACACTTAGCGATAACCTTAATCTTCTACCTTGCAACTTGAATAACTTTTCATACATACATTATTATGACAAGAAAGCTTAACCACATTATACTCAACATGTATTTTTCATGTCCTCAATCTCAATCTTCAAGATATCAACCCTGCGAAGAGATATAACAAGTTTACCTGAATGTGCCTTTGTAAACTCTATCTTAGAGCAGACATCACCAAAACTTACATAACTTCTTCTAGGCATGTCATTTATGCTTGCAACATTAACTACATATACCAAATACTTAGAAGTATCTCTAATAACCTCAAATGGTAATCATGCTCAACAAGCCATCCTTAGCAAATTGATCTTTCCCTTGTTCTTCTATTAGATACTACAGAAGACATGAAACATGCTATATTGACATCAATGAAAAACTCAATCATGAATGTAACATATCATCTGCAATCATGCTTCCAAACAATCTTCCAACACTTCTCCCACTTTTTTCTTACCTTGTTGCTATTGCAAGTTTGAAATAATATTTTCCATCTCATTTATTTTTCTTCCTCTTTCATCATATGCCTCTAGCACTTTTTGAAACTCTACATTCAATTCATGAAATTTATTCTTGTTTCTTGTAGCTACCTCCACACAAAAACTAGCCATTTCCTTATTCATTTGGGCCACTTTCTCACTGCCAACTTCTCCCATGCTATATAAGACTAGGCTACTAGTGTGTTCAAAATCTAAAATCCCTTGGATTCTAGCCTTGTCTCTTTTTTGTATTGACCATATGAAAAAGGCCTTGTGACAACTTCTAAATTTCACTCCTTTATGGGCTTCTTTTACCTCTTTTTCAGTTTTGAACTTTTCTTCTGTATCTTTTCTCACTACATAAAAGAATATTGCATTAATAATATCCCATTTTGGCAGTATTAGCACTCTCGAATCCTTTAGCAATTGTCTTCCCCCTAAAGGGGTTATCTAGATGAACTCTTCCATTAGGTTAGTCTTTATTTTTTCTTCTATGTCAGATTCATGTCTAGCAAGTTGCTTTGATTTCACCTTTTTATATTTTTCCTCAAACAATTCAATATTACTCCTCCATAAAAATTGGATGGAGGCCCTAGACTTTACAAAACTATCATCATCCAAAAATCTTCGTGTAGCCTACTCTATAATAGGATCAATTTCCTTCCCCTTGAAGTCATCCATAGTAAGGGCTACAAGTGGCATTAGAGATTCCTCAAGTGTTCTTTCCTCTACCTTTGGTGCAGTTATTGTTAGAGTAAATAATTATTGTTTACACTTTTACTTAAGTTTACTTAGGTTAAATGCATTTATTTAATAGTTTTAATTTAGGAGTTGTTGACAACACATGAGTTTGTTCCTATCTGAGTCATACTTATCTTCTCACCTTGATTAAGGATAGCCCACCTTTTGTGCACATATTCTTAGTTGTCATGCTTATCTCCTAGAAATTTCTAGCTTGTTCTACAAGCTTCCTTGAGGCCTTTATATTTGGGCTCTCCTATTGTAATTTCACATATCTTTTCATATCATATTGTACAATAATACATTTTTCATTATTACAATATTTTTCTCTCTCAATCCATTTAGTTTCTCCAAGCTCCACCCTTCCTTCTTTGATTTCCCTTTAGTAGATAATTTTGATGTAGGTGATCTTGGCAAGCTGTGAAATTGGCTTTCATCAACTACTACATGGCATTAGAGCCTCCCTACTACTTCCTGGTTGAAGGATTTTTGAAGCCATGATTCAAAGACAAAAATGCTAATTTATTTATGGTTTTTTTCTTCAATCGAGGGGAAGAGAATTTTTTGGAGCACTCTGGGCCTAAAAAGATGCTACTATTGAGTTCAAAATGCCTATTATAGTCAAGATCCATATATATTTTTCCATTGTAGTGAATATAGCTTTGAGAGGCAAAATTTTTTTTTACCTAGGAGGCCGTAGAAATGCATTTATTGTGACTTTTCAAAATAATAATAGAGCACCACTGCCACACCACCATGACACCACCACCACTTGGCCATCATGCCACCTTGGCACCATTTCCACTTATAGCAACACCATAGAGCCATGATGGCAACACCCATCTATGGCCATCACTCCGCAACCACTATCACACCGCTGGCGGGCCTCCCACCACCCACTGGTGCTTGCAGCTCCACTATCACTTCTTTTAGGTTTCATAGCCCACCTATGGCCCCCTACAACATCTATAGAGAATGTGGATCTTTTGTAAATTTGGTGAGTTCTATGGGTGCCACATGGCATAGGTGCCACATTGGCACTTGTCACATGGCCTATGCTATGTCAGTGGTCAATCAGTAGACCTTCCATGTGGATAGTCTTTTTTTCCACAACAACTATCTAGCATCAAATTTAAGGTCATGAAATGCTAACATCAACATGACATCAGCACACCTACAAGTACTTCAAGTCCTTTTTTGACCCACTCATGGTGTTTTAGCCATAACTTGAGCATATGGAGTTATTTTTCCAATCCAAAAGAAGTCCCAAAAAGCTGGTTCCAAGATGAAGAAATTTTTGTAGGTATTTTGTTGTTTTGATGCAATTTTGTTGCATATTTTTGTAGTCAAAGTTAGATGTTCATTTTTCACTTCAGCAAGCTTGTCTTGTGCATCCCATCTCTATTTTTTGAAAGCATTATATTTTTGGAAAGCTGGTTCTATCTATTTTTCATAAATGCTATAATTCCCTTTAGGTTTTTCCCCATGCTCTTTTTATCATATTTTTGGCATTTTTTCTCTATGGTGGATTCTTGGGTGTTCTAGGTCCAAAGATCATTTTCATGGCATGGGATCTTTTGTTTTGGGTCATACCATCTTTTATATCAGTGTTTTTCCCTTTCTAATAATTGTTGATATTATTTATAAGCATCTTTATTCAAATGCACTGAGATAAAGTGCCACTCTTGCATTTTGGGTTCATGAACATCGTTTTGAGACAGTTGTAATCGCATTATTTTATAAAGCACCATGGGGGGTTAGTTGTTGCCATTTTTGTACCCTTTTCCCTTTTCAAGTGAGTGTCCCTTCCATGACATTAGCCCCATGATGTCTCAGTGACATGTGCCTTTATAGGTGTTTGTGCCTCTTCCTCTCTCTCATTGTTCTTGTTTCTTTCTGTAGGAGAATTTTGGCCCACTTTTTTAGTTGCTTGTCATCTCACCTCATCTGCATTAAGGGTGGGTTATTTTGTTGTTTCTAATGCTTCCTTGGTTTGACGGTTTGATAGTGTGAGCTATGTATTTAGTATTTGATCCTATATACTAGGTGATTGTAGTGGCTTGCTACTTATGCATTTTGATGAGATGGATCACTTATCATATAGAAACTCTTGGTTCATGTCTTCTATTTCCTAGGAGGCTCTTTAGATAAGTAATTTCTTTCTAATAGAGTTGGTAGCTTCTTCATGCTTCAATGATGCTCTTCACGATCTTCTCTTTGTTCTTTTTTTCTAGTACATTCCTCTAGTTGGAAGCTTCATCAGTCCTTCAATAGATTTTTAGTTATCTCTTTTTAGAGAGGGGTTTTCTCCTTTGTCTTTAGTTTATAGAGATTTTCTTGCATTTGTACATGCGTACCTATCATGGCCTTGTTTCTAGGACCCATTCTGCATTTCATCTTAGCTTTTGTAAGCTTAAGTGTATTCCCCCAAGTTTCACTTAAGAGGAGTGTTAGAGTAAATTATTATTATTTATGCTTTTACTTAAGTTTACTTAGGTTAAATAGTTTTAGTTTAGGAGTTGATGACAACATGGGAGTTTGTTCTTATCTAAGTCATACTTATCTTCTCACCTTGATCAAGGATATCCCAACTTTTTTGGACATATGTTTAGTTGTCATACTTATCTCCTAGCACTTTCTAGCTTGTTCTACAAGCTTCCTTGAGGCCTTTATATTCGGGCTCTTCTATTGTAATTTCACATATCTTTTCATATCATATTGTATAGCAATACATTTTTCATTGTTTTAATATTTCTCTCTCTTAGTTTGTTTAGCTTCTCCAAGCTCCACCCTTCCTTCTTTGATTTCCCTTTAGCAAGTTGTTTGCATGTAGATGATCTTGGTGAGCTATGAAGTTGGATTTCATCAACTTCTATAGTTATCAACGCATTACCCTAACCCCCCATTTTCTTCAATTGTTCCCTTAAGAAATCTTCACTATGAAAATGGAGAGGAGTCTATGAAGGGGAGTATTCCTCAACTTTGGATGAAGATCCTTGTACCAATTTTTTTCTTTTCAGCAATTGGTCTTGAGGGTGGGCTCTCTAAAATTTTCCTTTTGTACAAAGGAATAGGTTCTATAGCCATATTTTTTGGCCACTACATACCCTACTTTTCTTTGTAGAGTGTAGTGTCTTGGGCTTATTATTACCCTATTTGCCAATCTTTTTTGTACATCCTTGTCTTGATTTGGGTATGCTTTTATTAATATCTTTTTTTTCTCATTGAGATTTTGCATGACCCTAGCAAAATGAGCCATAAGTTTACTTATCTTATCTCCCTAGTATTTGATGCTAGCTAGGGGAACATATCTCTTATCTAAAACATTAACAAATTCTAAAACCCTATTGTATACTTTCTATTTCTCTTTCTTTACTTCCTATTCTTGTAAAGAATATTCATTCCTTATAATATCCTCAAGAAAGTAAACAATATGTTCATATTATTTAGCTTTAGTCCTATCTTTAAACATATCATAGAAGCCTTCTAGGTCAATAAAATGAGGATGAGACTAAGCCATTTTTTATTTGTAAAGGAACTTACCTAAGTGTCTCCATCCTCCTTTGGTGAACACAAAATTGTGGATGATAGTAAAATTTAGGAAAATTGTCCATCTTGATCTAGCCACCAACTCTCTCTCTTCAAGTCCTACTTGCCACAAGATTTCAATAATTCCCACCTTTAAAGGCACCTGGTATGGAAGGACATGAGGTTTCCCTTGTAAACCATATACTTTGAAAATAGTGGATATAAAGCAAGGGATAATATCCCCTTAGTTATGGCTAACTTTCAAACCTTTAGCATGATCCTTGGGTCTGATCATCTCTAATAAGGGATGGGGAGTCCTAGGGTTGTCTCCAGACAACAAAATCCTTAACTTTGAGCTAAAATATCTATCAAAATAGAGAAAATTAGTGTCTTTGACCTTCTCTGTAGTATTATCTCTCCAAATTTAAAATAGTAGCCTCTCCCTATCCTTCTCTAACTCTAGTTTCATGTCCTTTGGAAAGATAGAAACTCCCTTGTACAGATGCATGTACATCAGTAAAGAATACCATAAAAAGGGCTTGTCAGCCATATCCTTGCTGATACCGATTAGTCCATCATGAATTTTCCCCACCAAGTAAAATGAAAAATAAAAAATAGAGCTCATACCATACTGTAATATTTGAGCAATCATAAAAATAAGAAACCCTAGGATATGATCCTTCTTGTCCATACCAAATATTTTGCAAAGGGATATATAAGGGGTTTGTGACCTAGGATTGAAATATTTTTTTTGTAAGGGCTTTGGGGTTTGAGATATCACTGGTGGAAAATTCCCTACCTTTATAAAATGCTCTTACAATGGTCCTCCATGAAGGTATACCCTCCGAGAATTATATCTTGCTTGCATATCATCCAAGTCAATCTACTCATGCAAGGCATGTTTAGGGTTGAACATGAAAACTTATCTGATAACTTTAGCTATCACCCTAAATAGGTTATCTCCCACATGTTTCTTGACAAACCTTAGTATATACCTTGTTGCCAACATTGTCAACAAAGAATCATCAAAGAAGACACCAAGGATATCTAACTTTCCAACATCAAATTCCCAAGAATTACTCAATAGGGCATCATGTTTTCTTGTGAAACTCATTTTCTGAATAACTCCAATCCACTACTTCTCTCAACTAGTTTCCCTTATCATAAAAATGTTCACTAATAATTAATATAGTATTTTTAGGGACCAAATTTTTTCCTTTAGCTACTTCATTAGTAGAGAGGGGTGATTTCTCAAGGAAATCACCATGGACATTTCTATGCTAATAATCTGTCTTTCCAAAGAAATACTTTGTGGAGGCATTTTTATCAATTTAGTAAATTTGAGACTAGAAATTTTTAGATAATAGAAGTTCAAGTGCTTACCCACAATTTTTTGACCTTAGCAAGACAATATGTTCGCAATAATTCACTATGTGGAAAACCCAAAATCTAAGTTTTGCTTCACTATGCTTCAAATATATTTCACTCTTTAACTAGTTATGGAATGAATCACAAATTTTATGCAGAATTCTTTCACACAAAGTCACCTTGATATACCATTAATGCTCCAATAGTTAAATTGTGTATGTTAAACCAAGATTTTGATACTTGCATCACTTTTTTCCGAGTGGGACATGTGTCAACATCTTGTATTCTCACTTTGGCTAAAACTCAAGCACTTTCATTATGTGAGAATATTACCACCGTTCATCATTTTACATCTCATGATCACAAAAAATCCTTATCTTCCTTACATTCCTTTTAAGAAATGGGCCCACTAAGACACGTGTCACCATCTCACATTTTTGTTTGCATAAAAACCTTGCATCTTCATCTTGCAAAAATATGACATCCATTGATCCCCAAGTAAGAGATGGTTAAGATTTATGCATGTGGTTCTATTCAACACATGGCTGACATGGAAACTTGGGGAACTATCACATTCTTGCATTGGGTAAACTTTGAACATCTTTATCTTGTGAGAAAGTGAAAGAGAATGCGAAAGCCATTGATCATTTGAAGATCTAATGGCTAGGAGAAATTATTAATATTTGTTATACCCAATACACTTAGTAAATCAAAGCATGCCATTTGTTACACTATGATGACATCATCCTTTTGCAACTTATAACACTAGTTGGTCCCATAAATTCCACATGTCAAAATCTCACATTCTCACTTTGGTCAAAACCTAAACATTTTGGATTTTCAAAAATATGACAATCATCAATCTTCATTTGAATCTATGACTAAAAAGATGCTCATTCTTCAAGTTGTTTGAACACAAAAAGGGTCCATAAGGACACTTTCCAATTTCTCACATTGTCATATTTCTTAAACTACCATCATCTTCGTTATGCAAAAATACCAATGTCATTGATCATTTGAAGATCTGACAGTTGGGAATGATACATTTTATTCCATGCTTTGAGGATCTGCAAGGACATGTGGAAACATTTTTTTATTTTTGCATTATGTAAATACCAAACACCTTCATCTTGTGAACATATGATAGCCCTCAATCATCACTTGAATTAATGATTTCAAAGGAAATTTCAATCTAACTCGGGAACCAATTTTGGTGGGGCAATTGACATATTATAGCAGAACACTTTGAAGTAAGATTTTATAACCCCCACTGAGACACATGTCAACATCTTGCATTTTCACTTATTTTAATCATTGAAAACTTTGTAAGATTGTGACATCCATTGATCTAGAAAGAGATTAATGATTGTTGTAAGACAACTAATTTTTGCATTTCCTTAGGTCCCATAGGACAGGTCTCACTCTGTCGCTTTCTCACTTTGGTTAAAAGCTTTGTATCTTGAATCTATAAGAATGCAACATCTATTGATCTAGAAGAAGATAAATAACTATAATAATAATTAAGAAGGGTTATGAACAAGGAAAATTATAGGACAAGAGCTAACCACAATGCAACCATGGGTTAAAATTGAGTCACAATTTTGAGGGATGATAAAAATCATGAAATTTTTTAGAAATAACAAAGAAAAACCTTATAAAATAAACTTTAAAATGAGCTAGGGTATTTCAAAGCATTTTCTAGTAACATCTAGGGTATTTTTGACATCTCCCACCTTAACTAAAAGTGCAATCAATTAACATTTTTTGAAAAAACCTAAGGCACATGAGGCATTAGAGCATAATAGTTAGGGACTTTCTAGGGCACTACTGATCATGAGAATTGTAGACCCTAGTTTCGTATATGGGATAAACTAGATTTTCATAATGAATTTTAAGGATTTCAAATAGGTGAGAAATCAGGCCAACAAAGGGTACTCTCCTTATTAATAAAACAAAAGAAGTATAATAGAGAAATAAGAACAAAAAAAGGGCCTCTTATTATCTCCAATGAAATAAAATTATTCTATTAAAAAATAGAACATTCAAAGCCACATGAGCATTTTTGAATTAAAGGCAGCCAAAACTATGGGGCTAGCCCTTTAATAGAAAAATTTGATTACTACTAGCATATAACCATTAAAAAAACTACCCCCTACCTCTTACTAAAAAAAAAAAAAGGTTCAAAAACATAATTAAAAAGTATCAACATGCTTAACATACAATTTCCTATATTAAAACTAGAAGACCTATTGTTATATATAATAAAATGCATAACAACCTTGCAACCTTCAAGTCTAGTAACTAGTAGATAAACAACAACCAAAAATAAATAAAAAGGAGGGAACCCTTAAGGCTAATTATCCTCCTTCCTCCCTAGGAGGATGTTAGCCCAGTCTTTCATCAAGAAGCCAAACAAATTTTTTTAATCCTCCTTAGATAGGTCTCCTTTCGTGTCCTTTAGCAGGTGCAAAGTGGTGGTAGCCTCTTTTGTAACTTTAACCATGAACTTTTACAATAGAAACATTCTCTCCTCCAACACATGAATTCTTTCACACACTTCATTGCCACCCTTCTTCATTATTTCCACGTTGATCTCCTACACATCGCTAGGGAGACCATCTAGTTGTGTCATAGTTGCCTCTGCACAATCAGGGCGTTAGTAACATATTTTAAAAAAGCCTTAGTGGGGGAGGAGATCATTATGGGGTAGGGTACCCTATCAACCATTTTAGGGAACTGGTCCCTTGTTAAGTCCACACACCTCAAACTACTAGTTGCTAAAGCATGCGACACATCCTTATTCTCTATTCTCCCCACTCTTGAATCAAACTAGGAAGAGTTCAAAATATCCTCTCCATCCACCTCCATTCTTCTCCCCTCCCCCCCCCCCCGACCCACCTCCCCCCCAAAAAAAAAAAAAAAAAATTTTGATGCTCTTTCTTTCATCCTCCATTTGGGATAGCCCGAATCCTTTGAATCTATCTCCTCCTCTTGCAATGGCCCCACTTTCAAATTTCTCTTAGCATTAGGCTTTTCTAACCTCCCCAACATCCTCCTACTCTCTCCCCCCTCCTTCCCTAACTCCTCAAGCTCCTTCTCTTTCCTTTTATCTTGTCTCCCTCTTTTCCCAAAGGGGGTGGGCTTTACATAGGACCCACTAGGTGAAGGTTGAGGGATGGTATCTTTGGGACCCATGATTCTAAGGGGGACCATTTGGGATCGAGGGTTCAGATGGGCTAGAATATCTATCTCCACAATCATGGGGGGAAAAGGGCAAGGTGGAGTTGGCATAATCTAAAAATTAAACTTTGGTGTAAAATGGTAAAATTTACCTCCTCTCTCATATTCTCTTTCACATCAGTAATAGTATCCTCTAACTCATGCAACAACAAAAAGTAGAATAGAAATAAAATCCTAATGGGAAAAATGATTAAGGAGAGGGAAGTGATAGTAGTGATAGATGCCATAGCTTCCTTCTAGGGTTAGGTATTTCATCAACACTAAACAAACCTCATTCCATGGCTTAGAAAGCTCCTCCCACATGAAACCACCTTTGTGCCAAATAGGTTCCTCACCATCCAAAAAGAAGCATTGCAAGCCCACTTCATTGGCCACCCTAATCACCTTCTATCACTTCCTACCCTTCATGGCCAACCTCGTTGCTAGAGCAATCACTTCCTCAGAGAGATAGAATGAAATTCCATTTATCATTACTTTATGGTCCTCCAAGGAATTGAAAAATTACATGGAACAATTTTCATCATGTCCATTAAGCACCTCTATAAATGGAATAGACCCACCTTCCTTCAACAAATACAATACCAAAGGCTTTCTCACAATTTCCTCAATCATGGCCAACTCAATGCACATCAGGTCACCAACCATCATAACTATTTTTCCCAATCCTCTCTTCTTCTTTGGAACCCAGAACCAATTTCTAAAAAGGACTTCACACTTAGGAAAAAAATCTCAAAGCTGGAGATAATAACCACAATTAATAGTAATAATAGTAGCATCATTATTAGCAAAAGGCGTTACATGTCAACCACCTCCTTCTTTCACCCAATCATTCCCAAAGGACACTAACTATTTAAAATTTAAATATTTTATTTTCCTAGTGTATGAGAACATGCATAGAGAAATTATTTTAAAACCCCTCTTCTCAAAATTCAAGTTTTCAGGGCATGCAAATTTATTATTGCCATCTCTCCTTGTTATCTATGCATCAAGGGCTTGTCCTCTCTGCCAGACCAATAGAATAATACAAAAAGTTTAAAGATCTCTCCAGCTAGGACTTATCATTCTTCACTTCTTGAATCACTAACCCCCTTACCAACTTTGGCAATGTGTTTGAATCCCTCCAACATATTAGTCCCTTTTCCTTTAAACCAAGCATCACCATACCATCTGCCACACTATTGCCCTCCCAAAATATATGATTCAAATAAAACCTATTAAGAATATTTAATAGGTACCTGATGTCTTCTATCACACATTTGATGGCCTATCCCTCCCTCATGTTTTTATAATGATTTTATAATTGTCTTCAATTTCCACATCCCTCCATTCCACACTTATGACCAATTTTAAGCCCCAATACAGAGCCATCACCTCCGTAGTATTGTTTGAAAATTTCCCTAACTATGAAAAATATGTCAATAACATCCTACCCTTACTATCCTTGACCATCCCTCCACCCACTGAGCCCTCCATCAAAATTGAGCTTAACCCAATGTTTAGGCAGGGGATCCCATCGAGTTTTTTTCCTAGCCAAAAGATTAGAATTATCAATCTCCATTATCCCTTCCACCAAATTCCAACCCTTGCCCACTCTAACCTCCAACATAGAAGGGTGCAATGTTAGTTTCCTCCACTAGCTGCAACTCATATTATTGACCATCAATTTGTAGATGCTTTCCAGCACAAGTTTTTTTTCTCTCTCCTCATTCCTAAACACCATGTTGTTTCTCTCCTTCTAGATGCCCCAACACACATGAGGGAGAGGGGGATAACCTTCCATAAATTGATAAGGAGGGGGTGGGTAAATGGGCCTTGCCAATTTACCATGAATTATCCCAGGTCCTTATTAAAAACCTAGTTCACCTCCAACTTTTGAAAAAGTCTCCCCCAAACATTAGAAGCTTAACAATAATGAAAGAATAAGTGGGTATGTTCTCTTTCTCCTTCTTACACATGTGGCATCTATTGGGTAATTAGAACCCCCACTTTTTAAGGTTATCTATAGTGAGTATTTTCCATGGATGGTGGTCCACCAGAAAATATTGATCTTCAACATTAAATGATTAAACCATACATTCCCCTAGTCATTAGGTTCTAATGTTTTATCAAACATTAATTTATAGGTAGATTTAATCAATAACTCCCCCATGAAGGTTACCTTTCATATGACCATATCATTTTGGTCCCTACTCAAGATTTTGTATTCTTCTAGTAGAGAATTTAGTTCTTCTATCAGTTCCCCTCCAGTCATAGCATTTTGATGCAACTCTACATTTTTCCACTTCCTCCCTAGACTAATAAAATTAGAAACCATTCCACCCACCTATTTTGGAAGGTGGTTCCAGAGAGACCCAAACTAGATATTTTTATTAATGGTTTCTCCATAAGCCATGAATCCTCCTAGAAATTTATCTAATTACCATTTCCTACCAACCACCTAACACCCTCCCTCAAAAGGGTTCTATTCTTCGCAATGTTTCCCTAGATCTTAGATCCCATAGGGAGAACATTTCTCCAAGTGTAGTGTGAGAACTTTAGATTTCCAAGGTACTTAGTTTTCATAATATTGCACTAGTTAGATTCCTCCTTCATCATGTTCCACCCCATCTTGTTGAGAAGCACATTATTAAAATGAGTTATCTTCCTTACTCCCAATCCTCCTCTGCTTTTATGTTTACAAACCATTTCCTAGCCAACCAAACTTAGCCCGATCTTCTTGCTTCCTCCAAACCAAAGGAATTTATATTATATTTTCTCCAATTTATTGGCCATACACTGAGTAATTTTGAAAAATGATAGGAAGTATACTAGTAACCCATAGAGAGAGGAAATCAGAAGTTGCATCTTGCCCACACTACTCAGAGTTTTACCCTTCCACCCAATTAGTTTTTTTTCCATCCTCTCCAAAATTACATTCTAGAAGTTGTTACTTACATCTTTCATTGTTAAGGGGAGGCTCAAATAAGTATCAGGTAACTTAAAAGTATTACATCCCAAAATATTTACAATCCTTCACTATAAATTAGGGGGATTGTTAAAGAAGAACACTTTACTGTTATCAAAATGAATCTCTTGTCTCACATTCATCGCATATAACTCTAACACTAACTTCCAAGCTCTAGCTTCACCCATCAAGGACTCCCCACTTAGGAAGGTGTCATCCACAAATTGTTGCATCACTTCAGGGGGAAGTGTAGAAGAAAGTTTAATACCTTTAATTACCCCCTCCCATCTTTCTTAAGAACGCCATTCCCAGGACTTCAAAAACCATGATAAACAAGTAGGGAGAGATAGGGTCACCTTGTCTTAATCCCCTTTCCCAACCAAAATTCCCCCAAGATTACCCATTCACCATCACCAAATAATTGATAGTTTCCACCATTGATTTCACCATTCTAATTATTTTTTGACTAAAGCCAATTTTACCCATAACTTTATACAACAAAATCCAATTTATCTTATCATAAGCTTTAGAGATGTCAAGTTTCAAAGCCATAACTAGATTGCCACACTTCTCCATTGAGTGAAAAACTTCATGCATCATTATGGAAGTATCCAAAATTTGGTGTCTTAGAACAAACCCACTATGAGTTTTCCCAATGAATTTGTGGAACAATAGTTTTAATCTATTCACCAGAATTTTTGAGAAAATCTTGTAATTAGTATTGCATAGACTAATTGGCTTAAAGTTAAAAAGGACCTCTGAGTCTTTTTCCTTTAGGATTAGGGCAATAAAATTTTTATTTAGATGTTTAAGAAGCTTCCCAATTTTGAAAAAGTCACAGGCTACCCGAAGAAGGTCCAACTTGACAACATCCCAAAAGTGCTAGAAGAACATCGAGTGGAAATCATCAAGTCCTAGGGATTTATAAGATTTCATAAAGAACACAACTCTATGGACTTCCTCCTCAATAACCATTTGTGCTATCTCCTCATTCTCTTCAACCAAGATCACTATGGGCATGGAATTAATCAGCCATTTCCTATCCTCCTCCCTAAATTCTCTTTGTTGTTCCAAATAAGACTTCTTGAAATAAACCATTGTCCAATTCCCTATCTCTTCAGATTTAGTAAGCTTCACACTATTATCATCTTTGATATCATCAATAATATTTCTCCTTTTATGAATTGAGGTCAATCTATGAAAAAAATTATTGTTCCTATGCCATAACACCCTAGATTTCTACTTCTAGAAGGTCTCCTCTCTAATCATCATTTCCTTCTAGACCTTTCTACATTTATCCTCCTCCTGGACCATATTTTTCATGGAAAGGCCTTCCCCATTAGCTTTCTTAAGCTCTTTTAGCTTTCCTCCCACCTTTACCTTAGTCTTGAAGATATCACCAAAATATATTTTCTTCCAGGGCTTTACATTTCTTATAACATTCTCTAGTTTAATAGATAGTCTATACATTGTGGTTCCTTTAACCCTAATCCCCCACCACTCCACCACCCTAGTATTGAAATTAGGATAGGATTGACACATAATTTCATATCTAAAGGGTCTTGGGCCCCCCTAGGAATCTTCTTTCCAAATAAAAAAGATGAGAGCGTAATCTAAGACCGTCCTGGGAAATCCCATGAGAGAGGAGGAAGTTAAGCCTTCCCAACCAGTGGGAACCAAAAGTCTATCTAGTTTGACTTGGATAAGGTCAACACCCTTCCTATTGTTTGACCATGTTAACTTCACTCCATGCATCTCCATATCCATGAAATCACATAGGCTTGAGCCACATGTGTGTTTTCCTTATTTTATTTTATAGGCTTGAGCCACCATCTATCTATCTAGCACAATCCTAGACAACCCTATGGGCCTTCATTATATAGTTAATTTCTACTTCCCAAGAATATTCTAGAAATTTTAACCCTAAAATTTGAGTCTGACCAACCCTAATATATTATTATTGTTATTTTATTACTTTAGATAAGGCCCCTACAACTTTCATAACTAAAAATAAATTTTGAGACTATAACTAATCGCATGTTTTTCTGATTGGTTATTATTACCCCATTTCAAAAATTCCAAAAAGAACTCTACAATACTTTACTTGTGTAAGCTTTAGACACTAGAGGTTTGACCCCTTTTCTAGAGCCTCTAAGTCCTTCAAAACTAAGTTTAAAATTTATATACCCTTATACCAATACCAAAGATTTTAATAACTTCACAAATAGACTTGATCTTGCAATAAAATTTTATTGGTGGACTAATATATCTAAAATGAACCTCAAAGGAAGAAATTAGAATATTTTGATCTTGAATAACCTAATTAGTAAAAAATAATAAGATTTTATTAATAGGAACTCTACACTAAGATAACCCTAAGCAAAATAGATAAAAAAAAATCTAAGGGTGATCAAAGATTTCCCTTACACCTACAATGATCCTACATCAAACACTTGAGGTAATTTTGAAAGTAACCTTGTACTTCTATCAACACAATTTTGTAATATATCCTCAATTTATTTTGTAGCCAAAGTAGTTGCTAGAATATTCCACACTCCTTTTGTGAACTCATATATAACTTCTCATTTATTATACTTTATTGGATGTAAATTATTAAATACTAGTGAAATATTTAGTTCACTTAGTAATTATACTTCATAGGCATTTCTTGAATCATGCTTCTTTAATATTGGTCAATCTAACTAGACACAACTCCTCCTAAGTACTTGGTTTGAACCCATTAAGCTAGTGGAAAACTTTCTCCTTTTCAACTTTGGCATGGCCTATTCGGATGTGGACTCAATAGAAATCTTTTGTATACTCATGGACACATTTTTTCATTCATTGCAACCCTTTTATTTTCTTTTGTAAATCAATATCATAATAAATAGGAATGCATTGTCTCTTCAATGTCTTCACCATATAATCCCATATTTCAATTTTCTTTTTTCCTCTTCTATCTCACTCTAATTGAATCTCCTACCACAAAATATTTGTTAGCATGAATGCTGATGGTATTCCTTTGGGGAGTATCCTAAGCATTGTTGGGCATGTGGTAGTATTGACATATTGCATTCATGACTATATTTGTCATTGATGTCAACATAGAAGTAAAGACTGACATAGTAGCAGATAGAGATCGCAGTCATATGGACAAGGTTTTAGTTATTTGGTGATGTGCAGTCAAGGATATGTTCTAGACTATGTCATGATGTTAATGTTCAATGCATAGTAAGTAAGTCAAAGATGTATGGAAGATATGCTTGCTTCACAGAGAGTAGTATTGGAGAAGAAATTTTTGATGTTTGTATTATATCTTTTAACAAAGATATAATTTGGAGATGTATAGTTAGTAAGTGAAAGAAGACAGTCTGATGATGATGCAAGTGAATGTGCAAGCTCTAGTGTCGAATATGTGTAAGTTGTATAGAACTTGAGTAGAGAGTTCTATTTTCATAATGAATGAATTAATTATCTTATTATTATTAATTAGGAAATCCTCAAGGCCAACTCAAGGAATTATTTTGAAGATATAGCATCAAGGAAATATTTTTTCCTTGTTTGTAAAGTGTGTGAATGCAAAGTGTTCAAGGAAGTACAAATAAGAGCAGAGAGTTTGGTAAATATGAGTAAGTGATTTAAGATATTATTGGATGGAAAGTTTGTGATTTAGTATTGAGATCAAAAGGAGAAGAATTCTAGTTAATAGGACAAAGGTAGATGAAGGAGTATATAGTTTAATTCTATTATTCTATAAGGAATAATACATAGATCATTTGGATAGTGGGTCCATCTACCTTCCACAACTCCTAATAGGGTTCATCCTTTAACAAGGAATATTTATATTAGTACATCATCTTATGGTTACCATTCCCGCCAAGGTTTTTCCTCTGATCGAGGGTTTCCTTAGTTTAACATCACTGGTGTTATTGTGCATGAGTATCTTATTGTGGTTTCTTGTTATATTTCTCATATGGTTAAATTTTAATAATAGTGATAATTGTGATATTAGTTGGATAATTGATTCAAACCCCCTCTTAGTTATATTAGTGGACTATATATTCTAACAATTGGTATAAGAGCAGTAAGTCCTTGAGGAGAAATATTATCAAGCTTTGGGAGATCAATGGCTAATATTTTTAGAATGGATAGTCCCAAAGTCTATGGAGTCAACTATGATAGTTGGAAAGAGAAGATGAAGATTAATTTTCTATGTATGAGTCTAGGTTTTTGGCTTTTGATAAAAGGAAACAAGGAAATTATAAAAGAAGAGAAACTTGAAGAATGCAGTGAAGTAGTGAGAGATCTATTCATGTATAATATGAGAGTGAGATAATATTTAGTATCTTCTCTTATAGAAAATGAATATAGCCAATTAAAGTCACCTTAAACATATCATGAGATTTGGAAAGTATTCAATTTTTTTTTTGAAGGAGACACGCATATAAAAAAGATAAGATTACAGAATTGGATATGTTCATTTCAAAATGCTAAAATGATGGAAGATTAATTTTGAAGAAGATATGTTGGTAGAATATTAGATATTTTTGTAGGAATCAATTCATATGGTGGAACCAAGGAAGAAGATGAGGTTGTGTGGAAGATTTTTAAAACTTTGACACCACCATTCAAGCAAGTTGGACAAATGATTGAATTGTTGATACCCTATTCTAATAAGTTTACTAGAGAAAATTTTCTTGGAAGATTGTAAGCAACATAAGAAGGTCTAAGATAGTTTGAAGATTTGAAAAAAGTTGAAACAACTTTTAGTGCCTTAAGTGTTCAACAAATTTTTTCTAGAAGCCCGATCTCACATGGAGATTTTTCTAGTAGTAGTAGAAATAGATCTAATGAAGATAAGAAAATTGAAGAAAGTGCATCCCTTCTTGTAAGAAGAGAAATAGATGGTAAGAATATCTTTAAATGTTGGACTTGTAATTAATTTGGTCATTATGCATCAAAATGCCCTAATAGAGAGAAAATGTATAAGGGGAAGTTTAATCCTAGGAGACCTAGAAATTGTTTGTATGCAAATGAAGAAGAGGAATCTGATGAAAGAGTTTATAGTGAAAGTGATGAGAAGGTAGGATTTCTAGCTATTAAAGAAGATGACCTTGAAAAAGAAATTAGAGAAGAAAAAGCTTTGGATTCCCAAGTTGAAAAGAAATCTAGTTGGATAACAGATAATGGATGTTCACATCACATCACTTGGGATATGAATAAGTTTTTTAAATTTAGTACTCATGATGGAGCTATTCTTGGAGTTGATAATGCTATAGCTTATCACATTACAAGGATAGGATCAATTTCTCTTGATAGAAAGACTAACACTAAGGATGTTTATTTTGTTGATGCATTAAAGAATAACATATTGAGTGTTGGACAACTATTGGACAAAGGATTGTTAGAATATATAGTCCACCAATATAACTGAGAGGGAGGGTGGGGGTGGGGGGTAAATTAGTTATCCAACTAATAACACAATTATCAATCTTAATAAACTTTAACCATATGATCAATATAATCAAAAACTACAATAAGATACTCATGCACAATAACACTAGATATATAAACTAGGGAAACCATTAATCAAAGGGAAAACCAAGTAGGGGTGGCACACACAAGATTATGTACTAAAATAAATATTCCTTGTTATAGGATGGACCCTATTAGGAGTCTATAACAACATTCAATACATATTAATCCTTGTCAAGAGACTTTGAATTATTGTCAGGAGATTTCAACCCTGTCAGGAGTTGTAGAAGATAGATGGACCCAATATCAAAATAGCTTAAAGGGAAAGACCAATGAACCCACTATCCAAATTATCTCTTTATTATTTTCTATATAATAATAGAAATGAATAGTTTTGCTCCTTACTCTTTCTCTATCCTCTAGAAACTGATATATTTCTTCTTTCTACAATTTCATTTTGCTCAAGAGTCTAGGGGTGAATATAACTATCTCTTAATTCCATTCTCTTCATAAAATATGTTTAACTCTCTAGAGGTTAGTTCTCCTCCTCTATTTGATCTCAAACACTTTATCTTAACACCAAATTCATTCTCAACTCTATTCTTAAATATCTTGAACTTCTCAAAAGCTTCAAATATCTCTTTACAAAATGCTACCTACATCATTATAGTGAAATCATCAACAAAAATCATGAAATATATTTCACAATAGAATCCTCTTCTTCTTGTAGGACCACTCAAATTTGTGTGAACAATTTCTAGCTTCTCTATCATAGTAAACTTTGTGTTGGGAAATGATACCTTCTTTTGCTTAGCCAAAATAATTTTTTTGCAAACAACATTAGTAGGATTTATTATCTTAGGCAAGTCTCTAATTCCAAATGTACTACTAATTTTCACAATTTTATCAAAGTGTATATAAAAAAATCTCTTATCCAATAACCAACTTTTATCCACTTTAACAACCAAACATGTCATTCAGTGGGATTCAACTAAAAAACATTACCTTTGGACCTAGTTCCAGTTCAAACCATCTTACCATCTTTATCCTTCATCGTGTATGTCTTTTCTTTGAATATCAATTGATACCCTTTGTCAACCAACTATCCAAAAATCAATATATTATTCTTTAATTCATCAATAAAATAAACATTATCAATGTTAGTTTTTCCATCTAAAGTAATGAATCATATTCCTGTAATATGTCAGGCTCCATTGTTACCAACTCTAATAATACCTCCATCATAGTTCCTGAATTTATTAAACCTATTCATATCACCAGTCATGTGATGTAAACATCCACTGTCTATTTTACAATCAAATTTCTTTTTAACTTGGGAAACTAGAGCCTTTTCTTCTCTAATTTCTTTGTCAAGATCATCTTCCTTAATAGCAAAAATCCCAGCTCATCATCATTTCACTCTAAACTTTTTCATCAGATTCCTCTTCTTCATTAACATACAAACAATTCCTAGGTCTCATAAGATTAAATGTTGCATTATACTTTTTATCTCTTTTAGGACATTTAGATGCATAATGACCAAACTAATTAAAATTCTAACATTTAAAGATATTTTCACCACTATTTTTATCTTCTCACAAGAAGGGATATAACTACTTCAATCTTCTTATCTTCATTAGATCTAGTTTTTTTGCCACTAAAAAAATCTCCATGTGTACTTGTGCTACTAGATAGACTTGGCCAAATATTTAAGACACTAGAGGCTATATCCACTCTTGTCAGATCCCAAATTGTCTCAAACCTATTTCTTCTACTTCCAATCTTCAAAGAAACATTTTTTTGGAAATTCCTTAGTATAGAGGATTAGTATTTCAATCATCTAAGCTACTTGCTTGAATGGTCATGTCAAAGTCTTCAAGATCTTCCACACAACCTCATCTTCTTCCTTGGTTCCACCACATGACTTGATTCCTACAAAAATCTCTAATATCCTACCAATATAGCTTCTTGTAGATTCATCTTCCATCATTTTAGCATCTTGAAATACACAAATCTAATTCTACAATCTTACTCTTTTTTTATGTGTATCACCTTCAAAAATAGATTGCAATATTGTCCAAATCTTATGAGATGTTTGAAGTAACTTTATATTACTATATTAGTTCTCTAGAAGAAGTAATAGTAGAGCTTCTTTGGCTTTCATGTTGTAGATAAATAGCTCTCTCTTTCTCTACTTCATTGCATTCTTCAAGTTTCTCTTCTTTTACAATTTCCTTTTCACTCATTGTCAAGAGCCAATAACCTAGACCCATACATAATAGATGAATCTTCATCTTCTCCTTCCAACTATCATACCTAGCCCCATCAAATCTAAGACTATCCTTTCTAAAAATATTTTCCATCCATCTCCTAAAGTTGTTAAGCTTGTCCTTCTAGGACCTAATGCTCATATACCAATTGTTAGAATATATAGTTCACTAATATAGCTGAGGGCAGGTGGGGGGGGGGGGGTGGTGAATTATTTATCCAAATAATATCACAATTATTAACCTTAATAAATTTTAAACATATGAGCAATATAATAAAAAACCACAACAAGATACTCATGCACAATTAACACTAGATATGTTAACTAGGGAAACCCTTGATTAGAAGGAAAACCCCAATGGGGATGGTACCCACAAAATGATATAATAATATAAATATTACTTGTAAGAGGATGGACCCTATTAAGAGCTTTGCTAACCCTATCAGGAGTTCTAGAAGATAGATGGACCCATTGTCCAAATAGCTTTAGGGGAAGACCAATCAACCCACTATCTAAATGATTTATGTATTATTCCTTGTAGAATAATAGAAATGAATAGTATTTATCCTTCCAATTTCTCTATCCTATCAACCATAATTTTTCTCCTTCTGATCTTGTAACCAGATCACAAATCTCATAGCCAATAATCCCTTGGATAGCTTACTCACATTCACTAAACACTCTACTCCTTTTCACACTTGAAACTTGATAACCACATTTGATACATCTTACAAACAAGGAAAACATATTTCCTTTATACAGTATCTTCAAAATGATTCCCTTAATCAAGCTTGAGGCTTTCCCAATGAATTATAATAAGATAGTTAATTAATTAATTATTAAAATAGCATTGTCATCTTGCAATCTATACAGCTTCTCACAAGTGTGACACTAGGGCTTGAACATATATTGATGTGATCATCAAACTATCATATGTCACTGGATGACCACACATCACCAGATCATATCTTTATTAGATGATATAATGCAAACATCAAAAAATGCTTATTAGGTACTTTATCTTTGTATTGTTCTCTTTATATCAGGTATAACTTATGTACATCTTTAACTATTTTGATGTGCATTGCACCTTATCATCTAGATATAGTATAGAAAATGTACATGAATGTGCATCACCAGTAAATCAAAAACTTTTCTGCACAACTAAAAATGTACAAATCAATGAACCTAAGGATAAGGGTAATGTCAAGGTTAAGACTATGAATAAAAATTGGGAAGTGAAGAAAGGGGATACTATAAAAGATCCTAAAGTTCAAACTAATGATAATAAAAAATAAGAAAGATCATTGGTGGTCACTACTATGAATGAAATGTAGAAGAACTAGAACATTACAAGTTCATCTGAAAAGAAAAATGAAATAAAAGGTATGTCCATTGATAATTTCACTATTTCTCCAATTGATTTGTTGTCAACACTATCAAAAATCATAGTAAAAGTTCCTTTCTTAGAATTGTTAGGAATCCTTGAACATAAGAACAAAGCTATATCATGGGCCAAAGGTGTGGATAATAAGGTTAGTCATGATTGTAATTCCAATCATATCCCTGATGAGCTTGAGAAAGAAATAGAAACTAAAGTTGTTGTACCTCAAATCCTACCCATGTGTTTTGTTAATGTATAGATTAGTGAAGAGTTATTGATAACTCTTATATTCATATTTATGTTATTCATATATTTTTTTGTGTATAAGATATTATATATATATATATTCTAAATACAAAATTGAATACATAAATAAGTTAATGAATAAAGAAATCTATTTACATCAACTTCTTACTAACTCCATTCACTAGTATAATATAATCTTAATCTATATAAAATTAGGCATTGATTATTAGTTGAGTGTCAGAAAATATAATAATGACTATGGTTGTCATTTACTTCAGTCATGCCAATAGAAATGACTCAAGTATGAGTCACAACTATTAGTCATGACTCTTGAAGTTGGCCACATGTAATACATCAATCATGTCTACCTTTGATATACACAGTGAGCACATGCATTCACAAGTCTTCTAGTATATCAAAGTAGTAAATACTTTACTCTCATCCTTATATATTATAGAGCATTGAATCTTCACACCACTTTCAATATTATATCACTTTCTTGTCTTGAATTGTTATTTTGAATAATTTATTAGTATTTAGTCTAATACATTAACATAGTATTAGAGAAGGTTTAAAAAAAAGTAATCCTGATATCAAACTTTTTAAAACAAATATTATTTAAAATAAAATGGTGAATGGTATGAGGCTGGAGGACAAATTAGATGGGGATTTAGATTTTGGAGGCTGGAAGCTTCAACTAAAACTCTTACTTAAAGAACATGGCCTAAATAAATTTATTGAAAAATCTAATTCATAACCTAAAGGAAATGATGAAAAATGGGAGAGTGACAACAATAAAGCTATGAAAATTATTATGGATGGTGTTAAAACTCATCTACTCCCTATAATCTCAGAACTAGACACTACACATGAGATGTACAATGCTCTTGAAAATATGTTTGAGATAAACAATGTTGTTTTGATTATTACATTAAAGGATATAATTTCAAATATTAAAATGAATAAAGGAGAGAAAATTTCTTCTTACTTCATAAGAATAACTAAACTTCAAAATTAACTTTCATCCATAGGACACATCTATGATAGGAAGGAGTTAACAATAATGGCTCTTAAAGATCTTCCATCATCATGGGATACCTTTAGACAAGGGGTATGCTCTCAATCAAAACTACCTAAATTTGAAAGACTTAAAGTTGATTGTATATAAGAAGAGTGTATATGAATAGCTTGAGGTCAAAATGTTTCCTTCTCAAAAGGAGATTTAAAAGTTCTCTCAAATCAAGTAAATAAGAAGAAAAGAAAATTCAAGGGAAAAAGGAAGCCAGCTAACTTCTCCAAAATGCAATGTTATAGGTGTGATAAAATTGGACATCTAGCATCTAGATGTCCTATTAGAATTAAGCCACAAGCTTTATTTACAACCATTGAAAACTCTAATGGAAATTCTAAATACAATGCTTTCTATTTAGCACTCTCCAGTGAAGCATCAACCAGATCAAGTACTTGGGTAATTAATAGTGAATCCTATCAACATCTCATAGGTTTTGAAGGGTAATTAGGCTCTCTAAAAGAAGACTATGTTGATGAAGTAACTATTGGAGATGATACAAGCTACCCTGTAATGGGAATAGGAACATGTACTATTCATCTAAAATCAGGGAAAATAATTGAACTTACTAAGGTACTATATGTACCTGGCATAAAAAGAAACTTCCTTTCTATCTCTATTCTTGAAGATGAAGGACTCAGAATTACATTTATGGAAGGAAAGGTCTTAGCTTGGCCTAAGAATTCTAACATAAAAAATGCATAAAAAATTGGCTCTAGACATGGATGTCTTTATTAGATTAACTCTCTCTCTGATTTAACTCTAATTCATGATTCTTTCAAAGAAAATGAAATATGGCACAAAAGATTATGTCATCTTCATTTTTTAGGATTATCTTCTATAGGAAAAATGGTAACATGTATACCTAAACTTAATCCATATCATGAAGGAACTTGTAAAGGTTGTTCTCTAGGGAAGAATATCTTAACTACATTCCATAATAGTCAAACCAAATCCAAAGAAATTCTAGAACTTATTCATTTAGAATTATGTGGTCATATGTCAATTCCCTCTCTAGGAGGTTCTCTATATTATATCATATTTGTGGATGATTTCTCTAGGAAAACATGGATCTATTTTCTTAAAAGTAAAGAATTTGAGGAAATCTTGACTA
This sequence comes from Cupressus sempervirens, assembly GCA_028749045.1. Classification (NCBI taxonomy): domain Eukaryota; kingdom Viridiplantae; phylum Streptophyta; class Pinopsida; order Cupressales; family Cupressaceae; genus Cupressus; species Cupressus sempervirens. Next base: position 782,947,281 of record CM053790.1, on the reverse strand, counting down.
AATTTAAAGAGTTGAAAGCCCTTGTAGAAAGCTTTCTATAAAGGAAATAAAAGTATTAAGAATAGACACTAGTAAAGCGTACATTTCTAATATCTTTATAAATTATTGTAAAACTATTGGGATCAAGAGGGAGTGTTTTTTTCCATATAATCTTCAATAGAATGGAATAGCTGAGAGGAAGAATAGATCCATAGTTCATTTTTCTAAAGAAATGCTTTATGATCAAAATATTGAAACTATTCTTTGGGGTGAATCTAAAAATGATGTTGTTTTCATTCAAAATAAGTGTCCCCACTCTGATCTTGAATTTAAGACCCTTGAAGAGATATTTATCAGGAAGAAACCTGATCTTAAATACCTAAGAATTTTTGGTTGCCTTCTTTATGTACATATTCCTAAAGAGAAGAGAACCACACTAGAGCCCTCAAGAAAGAAAAAAATATTTGTAGGTTATAGTGAAACTTCAAAATCATATCACATTTATATCCCTAGACAAATAAATATTGAGCTAAGTTGAGATGTAATATTTGATGAAGATTTGGCCTACAAAATATCTAAAGATGAATCAAATTCAAAAGAAACTCTAGAAGAACAAAACTTTGATAATGAGAGAGAGTCTCTAATGGAGGAAGATAAATCAATTGAACCCATGGATATTACTCACACCTCTAAGGAAAAGAAAAAGACCACTATGAGCTAGAAATCTAATTGAAGAAAACAATTCCATTCCCTCAGATTTCATTAGGGAAAGAAAATATCCTAATATATACTCAAGTTACATTGCATTAATGAGTGAAATCTCCAAATCTAAACCATCTAATGTTAAAGAAGCTATAAAAAATCAACATTGGAAAGATGCCATGATAGAAGAATATAATTCGATACTTAAAAATGATGTTTGGGATATTGTTCCTAGACCCAAAAATAAATTAGTTGTCTCATCAAATGGCTATTTAAAATTAAACATGTTGCAAATGGAAGTATTGGCAAGTCAAAAGCAAGGTTTGTAGCAAGAGGATTTTCCCAAAAGGAAGGAATAGGCTATGAGGAAATTTTTTCTCTAGTAGCCAAATATACCTAAGTTAGAACTATTTTAGCCATTGTTGCATCCAAGGGATGGAAAATTCATCAAATGGATGTAAAGACTACATTTTTGAATGGTGCTATAAAAGAGGAAGTTTATGTTGAACATCTAGAAGGATTTGTAGTACACAATAACAAATCTCATGTATGCAAATTTAAAAAGGCTTTATATCGACTGAAATAAGCTCCCCAAGCTTGGTATGAATGGATAGATCAGCATCTAACTAAAACTCAACTTCTCTAAAAATATTGCAAATCCAAATTTATATTACAAATTAATTCAAGGGGCTTTATTAATCATGGTTTTATATGTTGATGATCTTTTGGTTATAGGAGAAGATCATCTAATTGAAAAATGTAAACAAGATCTCATATATGAATTTGAAATGAAAGATCTAGGAATACTACACTATTTCTCAAGACAAGAAGTATGGCAACATTCAAAAGGAATCTTTCTAAATCAAGGCAAGTATACTTTAGATCTACTCAACAAATTTGACATGTTAGATAACAAGTCAATGAAAACTCCTATGAAAATAAAACTCTAGAAACTAAAAGAAGCAACTAAAGATTCTAAAAGTGTTGATCCTACTTTATATCAATAGATAATTGGTTTGTTAATGTATTTGGCGAACACAAGACTTGACATTTGTTATGTTATAAATTTTCTCAGTCAGTTCATGTGCAAACCTGAACAAACTCATTTAGTAGCAACAAAACACATTCTTAGGTATCTTAGTAGTACTATTGGATATGGTTTCAAATACACTAAAACTGAACTAAATCTAAGATGATATATGGATTTTTATTGGCTAGGAAATTTAGAGAATTGTAAGAGCACTTTGGGATGTTGTTTTACATTGGGCTCAACAATGATATCTTGGTTTAGTCAGAAGCAGTCTCCAGTAGCACAAACTTCTACAAAAGATGAGCACATAGTTGCATCTATGGGAGCAAGAGAAGTTGTATGGTTGAGGAAACTTCTATTTGGATTATTTGGGAAGCCACTTCCACCTAATACTATTCATTGTGATAACCAAAGCTACATCAAGCTATCTCTTAATCATGTGTTTCATAACAAATCAAAACACATCGAGATACCTTACCACTATGTTCAAGACATGGTTGAGAAGGATGTAATCAAGTTGGAATATATTAGTGTAGAGGATCAAATTGTAGACACTCTTACCAAACCACTGGATAAGACAAAAGTGGAGCATTTTTGAAAAGAACAAGGTATGATTGTAAAATATGAGGACATGTCTCAGAAAAATTGATTGTTGTACATTTTTATATATATTATAAATTAAATCTATGTTAATCATTAAGAAGTGATGACTTCAAAATGATTTCACTTGTATCAGGAGAAGTTGTTGTAAAGTGATGTCCTTTCAATAATTTGTAGCATGATTAATTTTTTGTGAAAGTGTTTCATGTAAAGGCTTTATCTTGTAAATCAATAGCTAGGTAGTTGATGTCATTAATTTGGTTATCTTCAAGTTGTTTGTATGGATATATTTTTAGTACTTGGTATATATCTTTCCATGATATTCTAATAGGCCATTACCACATTGAGTATTTGGTCATAATCATTAAGTTGATGTTTTTGATAGGCCATTACTCTAGAGAGTTTGGTGAATATCATGTAATTGATGTTTTGACAGGCCAACTCTCACATGTCATGATGTCTTATATTTGACATTGTATAAAAGAAGTCTTCTAATCAAAGACCTTCTATGTGTGTTTATCTTACTAATCTAAGAGGGAGTGTTAATGTATAGATTAGTGAAGAGTTATTGATAACTCTTATATTCATATTTATGTTATTCATTTTTTTATATGTATATATATATATATGTATATATATATATATATATATATATATATATATATATATATATATATATATATATATATATATTCTAAATAAAAATATGAATACATAAATAAGTTAATGAATAAAGAAATCTATTTACATCGACTTCTTACTAACTTCATTCACTAGTATAATATAATCTTAATCGATATAAAATTAGGTATCAATTATTAGTTGAGTGTCAGTAAATATAATAATGACTATGGTTGTTGTTTACTTCAGTCATGCCAATAGACGTGACTCAAGTATGAGTCATGACTATCGGTCATGACTCTTGAAGTTAGCCACATATATTACATCGATCATGTCTGCCTTTGATATACACAGTGAACACATACATTCATCAGTCTTCCAATATATTAGAGCAGTAAATACTTCACTCTCATCCTAACACACACACACACACACACACACACATATATATATATATATATATATATATATATATATATATATATATATATATATAAAGAACATTGAATCTTCACACCATTTTCAATATTATATCACTTTCCTATCTTGAATTTTTATTCTAAATAATATTAGTATTCAATCTGATACATCAACATACTTATATGATTTAGTAACTTAGTGTTTGTGAAGTGTTGACCCCTTTTCCTTGAGTATTATTGTAAATGGAAAAACATTGAAGAGTTGTATGATTTTCAATGTTGTATGATTGATTCTAGAGCATCAAATATAGTAATTCCTTTTGAGATAATGAAATACAATTGATGTTGTGCCATGGACAAAATAGAAGTCACTATCATAGGAACAATAAATGTAATGTCTTATAAACTATATGGTTATCCTAATAAAAAATAAACCATGAGTGTACTAGTTGTAGATATCCTAGCCCATTATGACATGTTGTTGCCTAGAAAATGGAGTGTAACAATGGGAGAAAGTATCCAATATTAGATATAATATGCAACTTTGTAGATGGATGATAAGTCAGTAAAAGTAAATAGAGAGCATAAGATTGTCTACATGATTGACCAATAAATTGAAGATGATATGACATGTTTTATAGACACTGATGTTAATGCATTTAGGGATAAATTAATTGTATTAAAGAAAGCAAAAATAAAGTCACCCATTACAATAGAAGCTAAGTCAAAATTAAAGAAGGGTGATCTATGGACAATGCACTTTGATGGAGCTTGCTACAAACAAGGATCAAGGGAAGGTATTCTTTTGATTTCTTGTAATGGTTACACTTATAGGTTTTCATTTACTTTGAAGTTTCCATGTACAAATAATATAGTAGAATATGAGGCCTTACTGTTAGGATTAAAATTAGGTCATAAACATGGCATAAAATGCTTACATGTCATAGGTGATTCTGAGTTGATTGTTTCAAAAGTAAGAGAAGTTTATGTCTCTAAGAATAAGAGGATGAAACAATATAGGATTTTTTTTGGGATATGATTGGATTTTTTGATTCCTTTGGCATAACATGGAAGGATAGGAGTAACTATAAGATGCTGACCTATTAGAAAATGTTGATATAAAGTTTGATGACATAACCTTTGCTAGCTTATCAAAAGTAAAAACATACACTAGACCCCTAGTCCCTGATAATGTCCAAAATTGCCAAATCTTTAAATAAGACAAAGATATTATAAGATTTTTGAATTGTTAAGACTAGTTTTAGGGATAGAAGATTGATTGTGCAACACTTGTGGAGAGAATAGATGGTAATGATACTATTTTTGGTGAAGAAGTTGTCCAATTGAAAACAAATAAGATTCCTAAAGGGTTGGTTGTGTTAGAAACTATTTTTGATAACCATGATAGATTCAAGATAATTGAAAATGAACATGATGAAAAGGACTTAGAGGAGATTAACCTTGGAACCAAAGGAGAACCTAAGAAAGTGTATATAGCAAAGAAATTATATCCTAATACCAAGAAGATTTTGATTAATTTGCTAAGAAAATATAGGCATGTATTTTCTCAATCATATGATGATTTGAAAGCCTATAGAGAGTATCTTTTCCAACATGAAGTTCAATTGAAGGAAGGAACTAAGCCTTCCAGAAAAGAATAGAGACCTATTAATCCAACACTAGCACCAAAGGTGTAAGAGGAACTGATAATCATCAAACTATTTAGGCATTATTCTTAGGTATCAAATTTAGTCCATGTTAGAAAGAATAATGGTGGCATAAGACTGTCAGTTGCTTTCAAAAATCTAAGCATTTCTTCACAAAAGGATAATTATGGCTTGAAAAATATAAAAGCTATGCTTCAAAGATTCATTGGATCAAAGCTAATGTCTATGATGTATAAATTCTCTAGATACAATCATCTGGTTATAAAGGAATCAGAGCAATACAAGATTGCATTTACAACACCTTGGGGAACATATATTTACAATAGAATGCCCTTTGGTCTAACCAATTTTGGTGCTACATTCCAGAGAGCTATAGATGTGGCCTTTGCAGACATAATTGAAAAATTTCTATTTGTGTATCAAGATGACTTCATAGTATATTCAAAAGATGAAAATGACCATTGTATGTGATGGGGACACAACCCAAGAACAAAATGGACACAACAGAAAAGGGAAATTATATTAACTGATAAAATAAGCTAGTACAAACAATACAGAGAAAATAAACTTCAGAACATGCCCTAAGGGCTTACAATAGCATAAATTTGGAGATAATTTCTCCTTTTAGGACCTTCTCTCAAACTCCACTCCGAACTGCCTTTTACAATTGCAGAAATCTCCTTAAATAGACCCCGGAGGGTTAAGGACTAGGAGTACATTCTAGAAAGTGTTAGTAGGCATCCACCAACCAAATGGAAGGTTCTGGAAGCTGCGGTAGAAGTTGGCACAAATCTAGAAGAATCTAGAAATGGTAACCGAACTTTCAGGAGGCATAACTTTTGAACCATAGCTCCGATTGATGAATCGTTTACATTTCCAAAAAGCTCTTGAAGCGTTGTATAGCCTTATGGACAGCTTCACTCATCCCCCATTTTTTGGCCCTTTTTGAGGTCATTTAATGCCCCTAACCTAACTTTGAAGTATTCTTAGGAGGTCTCCAAAACTCAAAAAACTGCAATAACTTTCAAACTGTGGGGCGTTTTGACCTGATTCTTTTTCTGGAATGCTCTAAATCACAATTACATTCATTTGGCCAATTTACACCTTCTAGGTCACCAAAATGATGGCCAAATTGCATGCTCCTATTTTTTTGGGATTTTCTAGCACACTGATAGTTGAACTGTGAGAGTTGGAACCTTTATTTGACCCAAATGGGTATCCAAAAATGTAAAGACATGAAATAGAAACTAAGTCTAAGTACATTTTTTTGGGTGATATAGGATTGCCCTTACACCTCTGGATGCTCCTGCATCAGACACCCAGGGTAGATTGAAAAGTGACCCTGTCACTTTATGAATGGTAGAGGAAATCCCAAATGGGAAACCTCAGCTGTTAAAATCCAAGTTGAGTCCTCGATTGGTTGTCCTTTCCATTTGACCAAATACTCTTCATACTGCCTATTTCTGGTACTCCTACCCACACAATGATCTAGAATGTCTTCTATCTCCTCCTTCTTAGAAGCAGGAATTGGACATGGCTCTAATACCAGCTCCTCATCTGCACCATCATCATGATACTCTGTTAAATATGCAATGTTGAAAATGGGAGAAATGTGAATACCATCTGGCAGCTCCACCTCATACGCATTTCTTGAGTCATGTTTCTTCAAAATTTTGTAGAGGCCAAATTTCTTCATTTTTCAGCTTGTTGTAAGTACCGACTGGAAATCTTTCTTTTCGTAAGTGCACCATGACTAGATCCCCTACTTGGAATTCCTTATGTCTTCTCCTTTGATCAGACCTAGCTTTATACTCTTGATTCATCTTGGTAATGTGTGCCTGAACCTCCTCATGTAGACGCTTGATATGTTCAGCAAATTCTTCTCCTTCAACACTTGTCCTCTCCCCTTGCTCTATCTTCCTTAATTCTGGTGCAGTCCTTGGGCTATTCCCATATACAATTTGGAATGGTGATATTCCAGTACTCCTATTTATAGAGTTATTATAAGAAAAATTTGCCTGTGGTAGAATCAAATCCCATCCCTTGGGCTTATCCCCAACTAAACATCTCAGCAAATTGCTCAGACTTCTGTTTGGCCATCAATTTGTGGGTGATGCGTGGAACTGAATTTCAAGTCTATTCTCAAATTTTTCCATAATGTCCTCCAGAAATACCCCACAAATTTAGTATCTCTATCAGAAACTATGCTCCTTGGAAGACCATGTAGTCTTATCACCTCTTTGAAAAACAAGTCTGCAATATGGACAACATCATGAGTTTTGTGGCATGGAATGAAATGTGCCATTTTGGAGAACCTATCAACCACCACGAATACTGAGTTGTTACCCCTTTGTGTCCTTGGTAATCCAAGAACAAAATCCATACTTATGTCCTCCCATGGCCTTGATGGAACAGGAAATTGCTGATATAGGCCAGTATTGTGACTAAACCCCTTGGCAACTTAACAAACCTGGCAACTCTGTACAAACTTCTTCACATCCTGTGAAATTTGTGGCCAAAAATAATGTTCTCTAAGAATGGAAATGGTCTTATCTCAACCAAAATGTCCTGCCATCCCTCCACCGTGTTTCTCCTTAATCAAATTTTCCCTCATGGAACTTCTTGGAATGCACAATTGACTACCCTTGAACAACATGCCATCCTAAATCAAATAGTCTAACCACTTGATTAGGTTCTTTACAAGCTTTCCATGCTTTAGCAAAATCAGGATCCTCGGGGTACAAATTCTTGAGTTCATCAAACCCAACTACTTCAACCTGCATTACTGTAAGCAATGACTATCTCCAACTTAGTGCATTTGCAACCCTATTAGATTTTCCACTTCTATGCTTCAACACAAATGTATAACTCTGCAAGAATTCTACCCACTTCATATGCCTCTGATTCAATTTACCTTGGCTATTTAGGTACTGTAATGCCTGATGATCAGTATACAAAACAAATTCCTTTGGCAATAACTAATGCCTCCATTTCGTTAAGGCCTGAACTATTGCATAGAACTCTTGATCATAAACAAAATACTTCTTCTTTACATCATTCAATTTTTCACTGAAATATGCAATAGGCTTACCTTCTTGGCTTAATACAGCCCCAATAGCACTGCCACTAGCATCACAATCCACCTGGAATACTTTTCTAAAATCTAGAAGTGCCAACATAGGCTGTTCTATTACCTTCTTCTTCAGTAATTCAAAACTTCTCGCAGTTGCTACAGTCCATTTGAACTCTTTTCTATCCCCTCTTATTGTATCAGTTAGGGGTGCACATATGCCACTAAAATTCTTAATAATCTTCCTGTAAAAACTAACCAGACCATGAAATGATCTTACCTCAGTAGCAAACCTTGGAGTAGGCCATTCCAAGATGGCTTTTACCTTCTCTGGATCCATTTTTAGACCTTCAGGTGATATAACAAACCCCAAATAGACTAACTCCATTTTTGCAAAGTTACACTTCTTTAGATTAATTAATAGTTTCTCTTCCCTTAGCCTTTCAAGGACACTGCAAATATGCAATAAATGTTCTTCCACAGTCTTGCTGAAAATTAAAATATGATCCAAATAGACAATAATAAATTTTCCCAAGAACTTCTTAAGTACCTCATTCATGAGCAGCATGAAGGTGCTTAGGGCATTCATCAATCCAAAGGGCATGACTAACCACTCATAAAGAGCCTCCTTGGTCTTGAAGTTTATTTTCCACTCATCTCCTTCTCAAATCTGTATCTGGTGATAACCACTCTTCAGATCTATCTTTGTGAAGTACTAAGCTCCACTCAAGCAGTCCATAATATCATCCATCCTTGGCAAAGGAAATCGGTACTTGATGGTGATCCTATTTAGAACTCAAGAATCTGTACACATCCTCCACTCCCCATCCTTCTTTGGTGTGAGTATTGCAGGTACTGCACATGGACTCAGGCTCTCTCGAATCAAGCCCTTCCTCAACAGCTCCTGAACCTATCTATTTAGCTCCTCTGTTTCAGTAGGAGTCATCCTGTGAGCAGCCTTGTTAGGAAAACTAGCTCCTGGAATCAGACCTATCTGATGACTTATTTTCCTTGCTGGTGGCAATCCATCTAGAACATTATCAAAGATAATATCTCCAAAATCTCCTACTAAATCTGAAACTTCAAGTGGCATTTCACTACTACCTTCTTTATCTTTCCTAGGAATCAAAGCATAGCACATATGCTGATGTTTCATGCCATCTAAAAACTTCCTTTCATCAACAAGACAAATCCTAGCACTGCTACATACCTTTTCACCTTCCTTTTTCATGGGCTTCAATTTGTGGCGAACTCCATCCTTTGTCAGAGAGTATGTGTTTGCATGTCCATCATGTACTGCATGTCTATCAAACTGCCATGGTCTACCCAATAATAGATGGAAAACATCCATCAAAATAACATCATAGAGAAATTCATCATGGTAACTCCCAATTTTGAATTTCACTAAACATTCTTCACTTACCAGGACCTTATGATCATCTTTTACCCAAGCAATCTGATAGGGCTGGGGATGTTTCTCCTTGTTGAGCTTCAACTTAGAGACCATCTCTTCTGATACCAAGTTATTAGTACTACCACCATCAATGATCACATCACAACATTTATCCTCACACTTGCATCTGGTACATAAAAAACTCCTCCATTGTCCTAGTTCAATCTCACCACTTAGTAGGACTCTTTCATTTACCAAGGTCTCTCCTCTTTTTGCATCCTCTGAATGTGATGATTGTGCATCTTCATCCACATGAGAAACCCTAGCTTGGCCCTCATCTCTTCCTTGTCATTGAGGGCATTCAAAGGCACGATGACCTTCTTCATTGCAATGGAAATAGGTACCATGAAAGCCTCCTCTTCCTTGTCCATGTCCTCTACCTCTTCCTCTTTGATTTCCAAAGTCTTGATCATGGGAGTGGTTGAAACCCTCATTCCTCTGGTTCCTGCTAGTACCCACATCTTCATTTTTATTTTGGGTTTCATTGTGGCCTCCAGATGATCTACCACTTCCCCTTCCTCCTTGATCGTGCCCTCTTTTTCTTCCTTCAAATCTTTTATTCAGCTTCTCTTCGACTCGTAGGATAAACTAGTATGCCTCTTCAACACTGGTCATTCTTACCAGACTTAATTCCTCCTGGATGCTAGGTCGCAACCCACTGATATAACAAGCAACCTTCTCCTTATTTGCTTCTGGATGTCCCACTCTAATCAAGAGTCGGTAAAATTCCTCTGTATATTCTTGGAATGATCTTCCTGCTTGCTTTAACCCATGCATCTTCTTAAACAAATCAAGCTCGTAGTCCACAGGAATGAACTTCTTCTTCAATTTGTCCACCATGCGATCCCATCTTGTGATCTTCTCCTTTCCTCTTCTGTTTCTTTCCAATTGAACCTCTTGCCACCAAATTTTGGCATGGCCTTTCAGTTTGGCCTTTGCAAACTTAACCCTATCTAGGTCCCTGATATCCTAATACTCAAAGTATTCTTCCAGTTCATTGATCCAATCAATCAACTCATCTGGTTTCAGATTTCCTAAAAATACACCCACTTCAATTGTGGGTCTTTTCCCAAACTTAGTAATGGCCCTAAAAAGCCTTTCTTCTGCATGATTCAAAACTTCCCCATCAAATTCCTCTTTTGGTCCCATTACTTCTTCTTCATTGTCATCCTCACTATTGTCACCTGCAGCAACATTTTCTCCTCTACGGAGCTCCTCTTGCAATGCTTGTACCTACCTTTGGAGGGCTCTAACCTCCTCAGGATTAATAGCTCTGGCCCTTTTGCCATGCTCTCTTCATGGAGGCATCTTCTAACTCAAACCCATAACCACACAGTCCTGGTGCAAACTACCTCACAGTCGGCGTTCTGTCTACACAATCAGGAAAACCCGCTTTGATACCACTTTATGGGGACACAACCCAAGAATAGAATGGACACAACAAAAAAGGGAAATTATATTAACTGAGAAAATAAGCTAGTACAAATAGTACAGAGAAAATAAACTTCAGAACATGCCCTAAGGGCTTACAATAGCATAAATCTGGAGATAATTTCTCCTTTTAGGACCTCCTCTCAAACTCCACTCTGAACTGCTTTTTATAATGCAAGAAATCTCCTTAAATAGACCTCGGAGGGTTAAGGACTAGGAGTACATTATAGAAAGTTCTAGTAGGCATCCACCGACCAAATAGAAGGTTTCAGAAGCTGCGGGAGAAGTTGGTGCAAATCTAGAAGAATCTAGAAATGGTAACTGAACTTTCGGGAGGCATAACTTTTGAACTGTAGCTCCGATTGACAAACCATTTACATTTCTGGAAAACTCTCAAAGTGCTCTATATCCCTATGGAAAATATTTTCTCATCCCCCATTTTTGGCCCTTTTTGAGGTCATTTAATGCCCCTAACCTAACTTTGAAGCATTCTTAGGAGGTCTCCAAAACTTGAAAAACTGCAATAACTTTCAAACCGTGAAGCCTTTTGACCTAATTCTTTTTCTGAAATGCTCTAAATCACAACTACATTCATCTAGCCAATTCACACCTTCTAGGTCACCAAAATGATGGCCAAATTGCACGCTCCTATTTTTTTTTAGGATTTTCTAGCACACTGATAGTTGAACTGTGAGAGTTGGAACCTTTATTTGACCCAAATGGGTATCCAAAAATGTAAAGACATGAAACAGAAACTAAGTCTAAGTACATTTTTTGGGTGACACAGGATTGCCCTTATACCTCTGGATGCTCCTGCATCAGTATGCACCTTGAAAAGGTATTTATCAGAGCTCTTAAATATGGTACTTCTTTGAATCCAAGGAAGTGTGCCTTTTCTATTACTTAAGGTAAATTATTAGGCCAGTTGGTTGGAAAAGGAGGAGTTAGGATAGACACAGAGAGGGTGGAAACTATAGATAAGATTCAAAAGCCTAAGAATGTAAAAGGCATCCAATCATTCTTTGGGAAAATAAATTTCCTTAGAAGGTTTGTTACAAATTTTGTAGAGATAAGTAGACCTATCTCTAAGATGTTAAAGAAGGGCTCTGAAATTAGATGGGATGATGAACCAAGTGTATCATTTCAAAAGATAAAATAAGAAATAAAATATGTTCTTGTTTTAAGGGCCCCTAACTATTCTAAGCCAATGCACATATTCTCCTTTGCACCATTCTATATTATTGCAATAGTTTTACTATAAAAGAATGAAGATGGATATGAACAACCAATAGCATTTTTTAGTAAATCCTTGTAGGCTACAAAATTAAAATTTGACACAAATGAGAAGCAAGCCTATTCATTAGCCAAGGAAGTGATGGTATTTAGGTGTTATCTAATGTGAACTACTGTGATTGCATTTGTACCTAGTCCTGCAATAAAAGACATCTTCTCATGACAACAAGTCTCTGGGAGAAGGTGCACATAGATCAATAGAATTCAAGACTTTAATATAGACATCCAAATTACCATGTTGGTGAGAGGATAAGGACTTGCTAAGCTGATGGAAGAAACAAATCTTGAATCAAACTAAATAAATCAACTTGATGATGATTGCAGGGATGGATTGTGTAATCTGGATGTCTATGATTGGTACAAAGATATAATATTTTACTTGAAATACATGAAGACTCCACTAGGATTAGTGAGAATCAAAAAAGAGTTTTAAAATTAATGCTATCAAATATGTTATTTTAAGTGTGCAATTATGGTGGAGGAGTATGGAAGGTGTCCTACTCAAATGTGTTGATAAAAATCATTCAATGATAATCTTGAATGAGATGCATAATGGAGTATATGGAAGCAATTATATGGCTAAAACAATAGCTCACAAAATGATTTCAGCTAGATTTTGGTGGCCTAATATTTTTAAAGATGCACATAAGCTTGTGAGAAAGTGTGAAACTTGTCAAAGATTTATTGGAAAATTAAAGTTCTCTTGAAATTCACCATTAAAACTAATAGAGGTGAAAGCACCATTCCAATAGTGGGTAATTTATTTCATAGGAGAAATTGCAAATAAGTTTAGTGGAGGTGATTTGATTCTAGTGGCTACTAACTATTTTACAATATGGGTAGAGGCAATCCCTACTAGAAAGTCTACTAGCAAAATAGTAGTGGATTTCATTTTGAATAATATCATTGTTAGGTTTCTTTTCCCTGAAAGAATTTTCATAGATAATGCAATGTGTTTTAGATCTTAAGATTAAAAATTTTTTTCCAAGAAATATGGTATTACTAGGTCCACTTCATCCTCATATCATCCCTAAGGAAATGGATAGGAAGAATGAAGCAATAAAATCTTACTAAAGATCATCAAGAGGATCTTAGATGAGAACAAGAAAGCTTGGGATTCCAAATTGTCATTAGCACTATGGGCTAACATGGTAACAATAAAGAAGGTCGTATGATGTGCACCATTTGATCCAGTATATGGAATATAGGCCAGGTTACCATGAAACAATTTAAGAGGAGTGTATACGATTTCTTAGCAGTATGATGAAGATATCATTGATGAAATGTAGATCAAGATGGACAATATTATGGATTCCTTTCAATAATCCACACCAAAAACCATATTGAAAGCCTAATTGAATTGCAATTCACAAGTCAAATTGCACTCAAATGCTTGGTAAAAGGCTACAAGGATTAGCCCTCCAAATGCACAAAAACTAAGATAACTTGAAAAATCCCTTAACACTAGAAAAAACCAACAATCATTACATATACTCTTTTTAGAGATCTTTAATAGTTTGCAATTCCTAAGTTTCCAACTGATCTGATTTCTAGGATCTAGGACTACTATAGAGAATTCTAACCAATTACGTAAAGTTAATTTTAAAGCTTTAATAAAGAAAAATTAACATAATTGTAAATAAGAAAACACAAAATGAGATGATAGAAAGAGAGATAGAGACACAACACATTTGATTTTGAAGTTCATCCGGGAAGGACTACGTCTCTAGGTCTAGCTCCAATAGGGGAACTGATCCGATTAACTCCAATAAATCAATAGAAATGATTTATGACAATTCCCTTCAAGCACATGCAACAAAATTCTTCTATGTGCAGGAAAAATCACTAAGTCTCCAAATACATAAAGTCTCTCTCACCATTTGCATCATTTCTCCCTTAATTTTCATGCCTTCAAAAGGCCCCTAAACCCTCTCTTTTATACAAAATATTTGCCTAATAATAGGGCAAAACAAGATTTTACATATTTAGACCCTTACAACAGTCTATCTTCAAAATAAGTCTCATTCCGATTTTTGAAATTGGTCCTTATTTAATAATTGCATTTATTTAGGCAAGAGGGAATCGGATTTGTTTCCAAGTAAAATAAAAGTCATGCACATTAATATTCAAGACACTCACGTGGCATGATGTCAAAAGAGTTTTTGTTGAAAGTAGAGGTCGGTGGTTCCAACCCCCACACTGACCTCTAGGCTTTAACTCAAAATAGGACTGTTTCAAACCATAAATAAATCATTCCCTAAATCAATTTCAAAGGTTGCCGATGGTGTAATGGCCATCGGCTGGATTTTAGGGGCCGATGGTTGTGGGTTCAAATCCCAACACTGTTAATTATTTTTTTATATTTTTTAAAATTTATTATTATTAATTTTTTTTCCACCTCATCATCTCAAACTTGATCGGGCATATCTTTTGCATACGAGCTCCATTTTTGATGAAACAAATGCCATTGGAAAGCTCTTGACGAGATCTTCAATTTGAAATCCATTGTTGACCACTTTTGAGATGATTTTATTTTCACCTTTTGACGACCTTTGTACCTAGTTTGACCAAACTTTGACTGGCTATAACTTTTGCATATGAACTCCTTTTTTGCCTGTTCGAATTGCTTTGGGTGCAGAATTTTGAAGACTTTAAAATGATGTTGATTTTTGGAGTTTTGGAGATACTTCAATTTTTGGTGAAAATATCCCCCGGATCAAGCCTCCCCACTAAGAAGCTTTTGGACCACCGAAAGTTTGATTTACTCAAAAAGAAGGTGAGGGTATTTCTCCCTCACTTTACCAATCTCCATCCATCTTTCCTTGCTTGGATCGGAGGTATTCAACTGGTCCTCTTCTTGAATTTTTGACATTCTTGTCTAGGATGACATCTTCTAGCAATTCTGTCATGTACTCTAGTGAAAGATCATCAACTGATGGAACCTAAAAACTAATGTCCTCATCCAAGATCATTGGAGGCTCTTACAAATTTAGATTCTCAACATTGACAACTGAGTAAATTTGCATGTATGGAGGAAAGATTAAGGCAAAAGGCATTGGTACCAATCTTTTCCAAGATTTCAAAAGGACCATACCTGATAGGATTGAGCTTCCTTCCTTCACCTTTCATTCTTTCCTTACTGATATGTAACCAAACTCTATCACCAACTTGGAACTGATAATCAATGTGATGCTTATCATGGCGAGCCTTGTATTTTTCTTGGCTCTTCTCCAACTATGCTTCTACTACCTGATGGATTTCTTGGACCTTTTGGATGAACTTCAAAGCCCTTTCTACATCATGGCATCCACCTACAACATCGTCCTTCCCAAAATAAAAATCCATTGGTGTTTTTGGCAAATATCTAAAGCAAGTCTCAAAATGAGACCTTTTTGTAGAAGAGTGTGTTGCATGGTTGTAAGCGTGTTGCACATAGTGAAGACTTTCATCCCACAACTTAGGATGCTTGTTGCAGTAACCTCTAAGAAAATGAACAACTGTCATGTTCACTACCTCTAACTGTCTGTCGGTCTATGGATGGAAGTTTTGTACTCTTCTTCAACTTGGTATCCATGAGTCCCCACAAAGATGACCAAAATTCCCCTAAGAATTGAGAATCTCAATCTGATACAATAGAAGTGGGTAACCCAAAATGAACCCATACATTTTGAAAGTACAAATAAGTAGTCAGTTTAGTAGTGACTTGCTTTTTACAAGGCATTAAAATACACATTTTACTGAATCGATCAACTACTACATACAAATAATCATGACCCTTCCTAGACATAGGTAAACCCCCCACAAAGTCCATAGACACACTTTCCCATGGATGGGATGGTACAAGTAATGGTGTGTACAAACCCAATTTCCTATTACTTGGCTTATTGGTTGCACACATTACACATCCTTTTATATACTTGGTGACAGTTTCCTGCATACGATGCCAGTAACAATATTTCTATAATTGAGCTAATGTCTTACTTACCCCAGAATGCCCCACAATCAAAGAGGTGTGTGATTCATGGATTACATGTACCTATTCATCTTTAGGAATGCATACTTTTCCCAAGTGGTACAACAAATTATCTTACACATAGTAATCTTTCTCTTCCATAAGTTTACCCTGGATTAAAGCTGCATAGATATCCTTAAAGTCCTCATCATTAGCATATTGTTCCTGAAAACTTTCATGAACCATAGAACTATTCTGAAGGATTATCGAAGCATTCTTAATCGGAGGCCTAGAGAGCATATCTGCTACTTTGTTATGGGAACCCTTTTTATAATTAATTACCAAATGAAACTGTTGTAGAAAACCCATCCACCTAAAATGCCTACTCTGTTGCAACTTAGATTGTGAGTGCAAATATTGTAGTGGCTGGTGATCAGTGTGGATTATAGTTTCCTTTCCCATTAAGTAGTACTTCCATTTTTTAACACTTTGAACTAAAGAATAAAGCTCCTTATCATAAGTAGGATAATTACTTACTGCTCCTGAAAAAGTCTCAGAGTGGTAGCAGACTGGTTTACCTCCTTGCAGAGTACAGCTCCCATGGCAAACCCACTTGCATCTGTCTCAATCTCAAATGGTTGATGTAAATCTGGTAAAGCCAAAACTGGTGCAGTGCTCAACCTTTCCTTCAAAGTGTCATAAGCCTTTTGTTGTGGACCTCCCCACTGAAAGGTTGCCTTGGTATTGGTCAATGCATGCAACAGTGATGCAATATAAGAGAATTTTGCAATGAACTTTCTCTAGTACTAAACTACACCTAAAAAGCTCCTGACTTCTGTAACTGTACTTGGCTTAGGCCATTTTACAATACATTCAACATTCAAAGGGTCTACTTTCAATTGACCATTTCCTACAACATAGCCTAAGTATACTAAGGATGTCTTTGCAAATTCGCATTTTGACATCTTTACATAGAGTTTTTCTTTTCTCAATACATCAAGTACTTTTTTTACATGAATTACATGATCATCCCAAGACTTACTAAATACAAGAATATCATCTAGATAGAAAATGAAAAAATCATCAATTAAAGGATGAAAGACATCATTCATGACTCTCATGAATGTAGCTAGTGCATTACAAAGCCCAAATGGAATAACGAGCCACTCATAAAGTCCCTGTTTTATCTTTAAAGCAGTTTTCCAAATATCATTTTTTTCTATTCTTATCTAATGATATCCACTACGTAAGTCTAGCTTGGTGAAATAAATTGCATGTTTCAATTGATCAAGTAAATCATCAATTCTAGGAAGAGGGTACCTATTCTTTATCGTTATCTTGTTCAAAGCCCTATAGTCAACACACATTCTCCAAGTCCCATCTTTCTTTGGAACTAGTACAATAGGGGAACCACAAGGAGAAGTACTAAGATGGATAACTCCTTTCTCCACAAGCTCTTGAACTTGCTTCTTGATTTCCTCATTCTGCAAGATTGATAAGCGATACATGCTAATATTAGGAAGTGGCACTTCTGGCTGCAACTGAATTTCATGTTGTATCTCTCTTTTGGGAGCCAATCCCTTTGGTTCCTGAAACAAGTCATCATAGGCAAAAACAACTTTGACATTTCATCTTTATGTTTTGGATCACATCTCTTAAATGCCTCAGATGTTTCATCTTCTTTGGCTTTTACAATCATCAACACAAAATTCTTACTAGAGTTGACTAACCTTTTCATTTAACTAGCATTAACCAGTGCTAGATTAGTCTTAACCTTATGTGCCCGTACAATATATTCAATTTTATCTTTAAACAGATGATACTTATTTTCCCCCCTATAGAAGATAGCCTGTCGATCATATAAATAGGGACTCCCAAGTACAAGACCACAAATATCTAGAGGGACTACATCAGCTTCTACCTCATCTACAAAGTTTGCAATGATAGCAAATCTTAACTTATATTGCTTGGTTACTTGTAATTGCGCATCATTGCAAACCCATTCAAGAGGAATGGCATTGGATGAGGTGTTGTAGTTAGATTGAGCTTCTTGACAATTTCCTTAGATATCAAATTAACTTGTGAACCCATATCAAATTATGTATCAACCTTATTTTTCTTGATGAAAACTCGAATGTGAAACAATTCATTCCTTTTCTTATCATTCTTAGGAGAAGAATCTTCACTTGTACTTGCGCTTATGCTAGAAGAACTGGTAGTTGATGAAAGCGAAATACCTTTTCCTTTACCTTGGATCCTAGTAGCAATGATCTTTGTTTCATCTCACGAGTCAGATCCAAGATCCTGTTGAGCTACAACAATAGTCTTTTGTTTTCCTTTATTTCTACCAAATTGCTTCGGCCTCTTTTCAGGATACAGCTTCCAACACTTAGAATCATCATGCCCTTCTTTCTTGCAATGTGAGCATGTGGGTTTCTCACCCTCTTTCTTTACTGTAGCTGTCTTTTTACCTTTCCCTTTGCCTTTGGAATTTTCCTCAGACTTAGATAACTTTTTGTCCAACTTATCAATGAAGGTACCCTTACCTCTTGACTCTAAATGTGTTTCCTGGAAACATACTTCATCCAAATTACTAGGATTCAGGACAATAATAGAGTGCCTTAGGTAAGAATGAAGACCACCTATATACTTGAGTAAAGTGTCCTGGGTATACAATGGGACATTTAATGAAATAGCCCTTTTACAAAACTCATGGGTGTACTCTTGGATAGTTTGACCTTTCCTTTGCCTAAAATGTTTCCAGCTCATCATTAATTGCTACATATGGCCTAGGGGGTAGAATTGCTTCTTTAAAGAACTAACAAATTCTGACCAAGACATATTTAACTTACCATGTTTTAAAGTTTCATGATGGGTCCTACTCTCCCACTAAGTTAGAGCTACACTACCTAACCGAAGAGTGGCTAACTGAATTCTATCAACATCATCTACAAGGTTTTGGACTCTACAGTAGACTTCTACTTGCTAAATCCAGTCATCTAATTTCTTAGCATTTAACTCCCCACAATATTTTGGCAAGTCAAACTTTACATCAACCTTAATTCAAGGCTTATCTCCACCTTTAAAAATATTAGAAGACTCAGAATGTGTAGAAGAGGGAGAAGAGGAGGAGATGGAGAAGAGGGAGAAGAAGGAGGAGATGGAGGCTCATGATCAAGATCATGATCAATGCCTTTATTTTTCCCTTTGTCATCATGAGTTGCATGCCTTCACATCTTCTCTTCTCTTTCTTGTAACAAAACTTCTACCATTGTTTGCAAACTCTGGAGAGTCTTCTAAACATTTTGATCTTCTAAACCTTGTCCACCACCTTTATCTTCCATTTGAAATGGTGGATTAGCTCTTCATTTTTTGATCTCAGGATTATATTCTTCAAGATCACCTTCACCTTGATTCAACCTGGATCTTGTTAACATTCAAATCTACAATACTAGTCCAACAAAGCTCTGATACCAAATTTGATCTAATTTCTAGAATCTAGGACTATTATAGAGAATGCTAACCAATTACATAAAGTTAATTTTAAAGCTTTAATAAAGCAAAATTAACGTAATTGTAAATAAGGAAACACAAAATGAGATGATAGAAAGAGAGATAGAGACACAACACATTTGATTTCGGAGTTCATCTGGGAAGGACTACATCTTTGGGTCTAGCTCCAATAGGGGGACCGATCTGATTAACTCCAATAAATCAATACAAATGATTTGTGACAATTCCCTTCAAGCACACACAGCAAAATTCCTCTATGTGCAGTAAAAATCACTAAGTCTCCAAATACATAAAATCTCTCTCACCATTTGCATCATTTCTCCCTTAATTTTCATGCCTTCAAAAGGCCCCTAAAGCCTCTCTTTTATACAAAATATTTTCCTAATAATAGGGAAAAACAAGATTTTACATATTTAGACCCTTACAACAGTCTATCTTCGAAAAAATACTCATTCCTATTTTTGAAATTGGTCCTTATATAATAATTGCCTTTATTTAGGCAAGAGGGAATTGGATTTGTTTCCAAGTTAAATAAAAGTCATGCACATTAATGTTCAAGCCACTCATGTGGCATGATGGAAAAAGAGTTTTTGTTGAAAGTAGAGGTTGGTGGTTCTAACCCCCACACCGACCTCTAGGCTTTAACTCAAAATAGCACCATTTCAAACCATAAATAAATCATTCCCTAAATAATTTTCAAAGGCACCAGTGGTGTAACGGCCATCGGCTAGATTTTAGGGGCCGTTGATCGTGGGTTCAAATCTTGGCACTGTTAATTTTTTTTTTATTTTTTTTTTTTTAAATTTATTATTATTAATTTTTTTTCCACCTCATCATCTCAAACTTCAATCGAGCATATCTTTTGCATACGAGCTCCATTTTTGATGAAACGAATGCCGCTAGAAAGCTCTTGATGAGATCTTCAATTTGAAATCCATTGTTGACCACTTTTGAGAAGATTTTATTTTCACCTTTTGATGACCTCTGTACCTGGTTTGACTAAACTTTGACTGGCTATAACTTTTGCGTACGAACTCCTATTTTGCCAGTTCAAATTGCATTGGGTGCAAAATTTTGAAGACTTTAAAATTATGTTGATTATTGGAGTTTTGGAGATACTTCAATTTTTGGTGAAAATATCCCCCAGATCACCAACTTATCCATACAATGCAAGCACAATTTTAGCCTTATTTTGAGGGTTTCAAGGGTTAGAGTGGTTT
Organism: Cupressus sempervirens; assembly: GCA_028749045.1. Lineage (NCBI taxonomy): Eukaryota > Viridiplantae > Streptophyta > Pinopsida > Cupressales > Cupressaceae > Cupressus > Cupressus sempervirens. The sequence continues at coordinate 782,926,331 of CM053790.1, read as the reverse complement.
TTGCTGTAAAAAAATTCTTAGGGTCCTTACAAAGACTTCTCCTTTAGATTAGGGTTATCCCACACCTACTTCTCACTCACCACATGCTTGGATTGATGTCTCAATACTCTCAATCCTCTCCACAACTCATTTGTTGACCCATGATCCTTAACCAAACTAGAACAACTTGCCTAGGGTATCACTCTAAAAATACTTCTTATGCTTTCCATGGGCTCTCCTTTGATATAAATAATGTAAATAGAGTCTATTTCAAATTCCCAAGATGCTTTACAATTCATATGGTCCGAGGTGGCCCTAGAATTCCATTTGCTCAAGTAGCTCTATTCAGAATAGCCAACTACTGATTCACAAAATAATTAACTTTAACACACAAAGCTTGCTAGAATGACAAAAAAAAAAAGTAAAAAATCTTGAAACAATCCACCCTAACTATTCAAACAAAAAAATGTGTAGATTCAATCTACTTTTATGTTATTAACACCAAAAACACAAAACTATCATTCACTTGTTGTTTGCATAGTCTGTAAACAATCAATTCTAGTTTTTCCAACCCATGGATGAGAATGAGTTTGGCCTTATAAAGAAATTCCAAGAGCGATCCAACCTCCTTTATGCAGTTGAAGATCTCTAGCTGATAAATTTCTCTTGTTGCAATAAAATTGTACAAAGTTGTCAATGATAACTTTTCAAGAATTAAGCATTTTTTTGCAATTTTGCATAGTTACCTCTCAAACTTGTTGCATCTGCTACCAACCTATGAGGTATTAGATAGGTACAACACACCTAATAAGGATCTCTAAACACTTACCTTATTCCTCCAAACCTAAAAATGCTCTATTAAGCCAAATGAACAATTTTTGAGCAATTTTAGCAACATTACCATTTTGGGCTTTTCCAACCTATCTATCCACACCCTAGGACCAAGTTGGTCCACTTATTGATCTAGTGATGTGGATTGCATCATTAAAAGTGAAAACATCAAAGAAGCCCTAGGTGCACCATACTCCCCCCAATAAATACAACTAAGTTATAGCTGATGGAAACATTTTAGGGGGTATGCCAACCTTCTTGAACTTTTTTTCAGCAACCCAAGTAGCCTTTGAAATTGGCTTGCCCTTCCATTGGATAAGATGCTCCACATACACCTTGTACCTTGTACACTTCTTCACTTTTGAGTCTAACAATTTCTCTGCCACCAACTTCTTGATATTAGGTGTTGCAATAGGTTCAATGTTAGCTTGAACATTTGGATTGATATGAGGTAATGTAACTTTGAGTGCCACCAAGTTTTGTACATTGGAAATAGGGGATATGCCTAAATATGAAGGTAAATCTACCTTATAGGAATTTTCTCCATAGTTTTCCAAGATTTTTCAAGGCCCTACTCTTTTCATCTATAGCTTGATAGGAAAACCTTTTTGAAGCCTTCATTTATTCAAATGGACAATTACATAGTCCCCAATGGAAAACTAAATATCCTTTCTCTTTTTATCCACTTTGATTTTAATCTTTTGACTCCTAGCTTGGATGGTCTTCTTGACTTGCTCCTAAGTCTCTTTCATGGTTTGAAAAAAGTCTTCATCTTGACCACTTCTCTAATCCATATCACCAAGATATCTTAGTTCAAATACACCCTTTGGATGCATTCCATAAACAATCTAAAATGACTCTTCGAGTGGTCCTATTCCTGCTAGCATTATAGGCATAATCTTCTTGTGAAATGATAACATCCCAAGTCTGACCATATTCTTTAGTTAGGCACCTTAGAAGGTTTCCTAAGTTCCTATTAACTACTTTAGTTTGATCATCAGTTTGGGGATGGTAAGTTGAACCAAAAGACATGTTTGTGCCAAGATTTCTCCACAAGGTTTTCCAAAAATTGCTCATAAACTTAACATCCCTATCTAACACAATGCTTAATGGGAGTCCATGAATCCTAACAACCACCTTGAAAAAAATAAATAGACAATATGACTTGCATCATTAGTTATCCTACATTGAATGAAATGCCCCATTTTGCTGAATCTATTAGCAACAACTTAAATGCTATAAGATCCTTGCTAGGTTTTTGGAAAACCTACAACAAAATCCACATTGATGCAATCCCATGACCTATTTTGAATTGTTAGAGGATGATAAAAACCTAAATTTCTCATTCCTCCCTTGGATTTCATGCATACCATGTATTGCTTCACATATCACTAGCTTTGGACAATAACAAAACCTTTGCACCAATTCTGAAGTTTTTTTGACACCAAAATGTCCACTTAGGCTACCATTATACTTCTCATGTATTAGGTTCTCTCTCATGGAACCCCTTGGTACACACAACTGGTTAACTTTGAATAGAAATTAATTTTTCAAGGTATATTCTAAAAAATTAATATGAAAATGGTTCTCAAAATCCATTCATACCTTGTAGGCTTCAAAAAAGTCCTCATCTTCCTTGTAGAGGTTTTTAAAACTCCTCATTCGAAGGCTTTGGAGCTGAATCTATTGGACTATCATGATCCTTCTACTTAGTACATCTACCACTTTGTTCAATTGCCTCTTCTTGTGCATGATTGTGAAGGTAAAGGCCTGCAAGTAATCCATCCACTTCAAATGTGTGTTACTTAGATTGTCTTGAGTGTTGATATAGCTGAGAGCTTGATTATATGTAAACACAACAAACTCTTTGGGAGACAAATAGTGCCTCCACTTCCTAAGATACTATACTAAGTCAAGAGCTCTAATTCATAGGATGGATACCTCTTCTTGGCCTTGTTGGAACTCAAATTTGAAGCCTTGATTTTGAGTACCATTCAAAAAATCAAGCCCTATAAGCACTTTTTAATACATGTGTACCCAACTGTCCATTTGAGGCCTAAGAGGTGTTTAATGATTCTAACACCTTGTGTTATGTATATTCACTCATCCCATGAAGATAAATTGCCATTCTGATTCATTCTATAAAGTTGCATTTTGTGCAACGTCCAAATCTGCATTTTTCCTAAGTGTCAAATAGTGATAGGAGGCCTTGTTTGCATTTGAATATCTCACACCTAGTAATGTTTCATAACTCACCACTTTAGGATTATTTAGTATCCATAATAGAGAACTTAAGTTTCATATTTTGAGTCATTTTAATATTTTTTTGATTAGGTTTTGAATCCCTCAAATTTGGTCATTTATTGTTGTCATGTTGTGCTAATTGTTCAGCATTCCATGAGGCCCTATTTGACCAGTTATAACTCTAACCTTGTTGACCAAACTGAGAAAATGCCTTTTGCATTTCATTCTAGAGGTCAAAGAATTTTTATGTTTCAATTTTGAGCTAATGAAAAAAAAAATTGGTCATTTTTCGAATGTGATTCCAAAAGCAATTTGTAATGTTTTACTAGTGTCATAAAGTGCAGATTGGTTGGTACCCCTATTCATGATGTCATAACTTTGAATCTAAGATAAGTGAGATCAAATGGATTGTACCATTGCATTCTACTCTAAAAAATCTTTAAGTGTGCAAGCTTACAAATCTTTAGGAATCTATTTGGATACTTTTCCAAGTCTTTTCCATTTGCAAAAAATGATTTTCTACCATTGTTCTCAGTTCTACAAATCTGAGTAGCCCACTTTGACCTCTTGCCATTTGTGGCTAGTGATTCATCATGAGCCCTAATCATGGATATATATTATCCTCATGAAATTGAATGAATTCCCCAGTTTGTGTGCCCCCAAGTATCAGTTTGACTTGTTTTTGAAGCCAAATCCAAATGTGTTTTGTTTTTTTCTGACGTGTTTTCATTACAAGTAGTTTTGAGAAGGCAATTTTGATAGTAAATATCTTTTGATTGAGGATTTTTCATAGGATAATATTTGGGAGGGTGCAAGAATGATGGAAAGAGAATTAGCACATCTATTCTTAGAGCCTGATCATGTGTTTTGGTCAATTTTTAAAGCCAATCAAAAAACTTCTTGGCATGAAACATTTAGTTTGCAGTAAAGGTTGATGGTCAATTTTTAAATAATGCAATAGTGACCAAATTTTGATCAAATTAGTATCAAGTGATTAATGGATCAATTTAGAATATCAATTCTTTGAAAATGAAAAATTGTTTAGCCAGACCCACTTTGGGCCTTAGCTGACTTCATCAAGATGATAATGCAGGATGTGAAGGTTTTGAAGATGTAATAATTCAAATCATTATAATATGTTGCATAGTGCATTTGAAGTCGAATAGAGTTGTGACATCATGAAGAAATACTCAAGCTTTGTATAGCTTATGTGATAAAAGATGGGGTAGAATGTTTGTGCAAATGAGTTAAAATACAATTGCACTCAAATTTTTTATTTTCAAAGTATTCAAAGGTTTCCATTTTTAGCACAAATGCTCTATTGATAATAATTTAGATATTTGGATCATGTGGAGCATGATTTTTCTAAATGTGATTTGGAACATAAAGTTACCCATACTGAAGACCAACATGACGGGACCCTTCACCATTTTGTAATTAAATGGAACCTTGCCTATCATGTGGAGATCTTGTGTTTTGATTGAGGATAATTTTTTTGTTTCAAGTTCTCTTGTTGTGTAGACTATCAAATTTTGGACCCTCTTTATAGAAATTGAAACTTTCTGCCTAGTTCATACATTTAATATAGTTAATTCATCTATAAGTTAGCTTCTTGTAGTCCTCCAATCAATCTTCACACATACAAACATTTAAGTTCAAAACCAAAGGAAATGCCCAAAATGTAGCTCTGATAGTAGTAGCAATTAGGGAATGGAGTTGTAAACATTTTTTTCACTTTACATGCTTTTAGGACCAAAAACAATATATTTTTACTATCGTCATTTTGAACAAGAATCTATGTCTATGACAAGATTTTCACACCCCTATAAGAGAAAATTATTATAAAATATATTTTTAGAAGTGGCATCACTACTATTCAAATCAATGCTCCTTAGGCAATAGGTAAACACAAAAAAGAATTATCTCTAACTTGAACTTTTCAATTAGAAATTATCCAAAAAGAACTCTCTCATAGTATGTGTATCCTTTTCTTCACTACATAGTGAATGGTCCTCCTACAGTAGGTGCTATTTATGGAAATGGGTCTGGATTCAAGGCTAAGACAAGATGAAGAAGCTATGGAATTTTTAGACGTGTGCACCAACTTAAGAATGGATGGAGTTAATGAGAGAAAGAGATCTAAGGAGGCATAATGACTAGCTAGAAAAAGCCCAATAATTGCCAAATGAAAGCATAGCAAACATAAAAGAATCTTTTAATCCCACATTGGGTGGGTTGAGGTAACTTCTAATTTTTTAATACCATGCTATTCATATACTAAGATATATTAAAGGTTGTAGCTTTTTAGGATGTAAGGTCATAAACACATGTGGCACACCACCATCGATGGATGACAACTGGTAGTCTAAGAGGAATATTTTGACCAAACACACACAAACCAAAGATGTTCACATGGATTTCCAAACGAATCATGCAATGAAAAGTGGCAGAGGCCTCTAGACATGGCATGATTCTCAAGGTGATGACATGGTAGAAAGTGACATGTGTCACAATGTCACTATATTATGATGACATGGCATGATGTTGACTTGTCATGCAACATAGCAACCAATGATGTGGTAGGCTGATGTGGCATGGTGACATGGTGATGCTAACTAGATGATGATGTGTCCTAAGGTGCCACGTGTTGTGATATTGCTATATCATGAGGACATGGCATAATGCTGACCAGGACAACAACATGGTGACCAATGATGTGGTGATGACATAGCTCAATGATGTGGTGGGTGTCAGGTGACTAAGCAAGAAATGAGCCAATTAGAGTGTGCCACATGTCACAACTTAGTCAAACATGTTTGACCTAGAAGAAAAAGTGAAGGAAAATCAAAAGGCATAAAAAATTAATTTTTATGTTTACTAAATCTATAGGATTTTTTTAATAAATGAGAATTATATTCTATAGTCCAAAATTTAGAATTTCTAAATTTTTGAAAAAATGAGATCTAGTTTCAAACATAGTCCAAGAGTCTATTTTTCATTTTGAGATTTTGGGTGTTTCTGATAAGCAGATATGACACTATTATATATTGTCAGAATTGAGAGAAAATGAACTTTCCATTCTAGAGTTTTTATTTGCACATAAGGCAATTGGTTCAAGTTATGTGAGGATTTGTCTTACATGCCCAATTTTTAGTTTAATTCAATTGGGGTAGTATATGTTAGGATAAACCACGGATAGAAATAAAACTACATGCAAATATAACCAATAACATAAAATAATAGATCACACAAAAATGAACACAAGGCACCAAGATTTAACGTGGTTCACCCAATCCCTGGGCTACGTCCACCAAACAACAAAGTCTGATCTTATTACAATCCAGTGATTACAACCTGATTACAATCCGTAATCCCTTACAGCTCAATACTGCCGCAAGAACCAATTTTGTATCACAACATAATGAAAAAAATACCTAACCCTAAACCCTTTTCAACAAGTATTTTATTCATTTTAGGGTTTCAACATGGCGGCCATAATATGTCGGCCACGGCCAAAAAAAAAATTTGAGGCATCCCCACTATTTATGAAGTATGTATAGTACTTTCCTGATCAGTCATCGTAATCTAACAGTTTAGATTGGATTTCCACTAAAATGGTGAACTAAGTGAATGTAAAAGGTAGTAAAAATATAGTTATGTGCGAGTTTTGTCACATCCAAATCAATTCAATCAAGGTATTATTAGCATTTCATGATGCATTTTAGATATTTTAGTAGTAGAAGGGCTTTCATCATTGAGGAAGAGATATTTTGGGTTTGTTACAAAATAATGATGAAAACCAAATTAGATTTCATGGGTAGAAAGATGAGAGATGCTCTACAATAGCAAAGAATGGAGATTCAAGTGGAGACATGTCACTTCCATATTAGATCTAGGATTCCATTCTTCTTCTATATAATTCTCTTTCTCATCCACTATAAGGGTTGGTAGTTTTTAGTGTGAGACCACATTGTTGGTTCCAATTTGTCTATGAGACCACATTGCTGGATCCATAGCTATGATTCCACCATTTTCTTCAAAAATTTCCCTTGTAATAAACAACAAGAAATAAGAATACAAATAGTTTTGATTTTTCAGGCAGTTTTACATTTCAATTTCATGCATCTTATTGTAATTTTTTAACAGAAATGAATGAAAATTCAATAGCAAGCTAATCTTCATTCTACTATCTTGTCTCCCATTCATGGTGTTTGTGATCTTTTGTGTTTGGTAAACAAAGGGTATGAAACTCAATTGCAATTTTTTGGTTGTGTATGTTTATTTATTTTGCTTATGAATCAAGGAGTTATCTAAAGGTTTGATTTCTCATCATAGGATTGAAAATCTCATTAAGGAATCAATCGACTTTGAGGTTCAGAAAGATGCAGATGTCTAATTCACAAGGTGAAAAGATAGACCGGGAAGTCTTGGTGTATAGGATATGTCAATGAATTTCAGGGATGTATTGTTGGATACAATTGTTCAATTGTGTGTTGTTTTTTATGTTACACAAATGTCATATTAGTTATCAGCCAGAGTCTACCAAGCTCAGTTGGTTAGAAAAGAAAAAGATAGAGTTTACTAAGCTCAGTTGGTTAGAAAAGAAAAAGATAGAGTCTACTAAGCTCAGATGGTTAGCAAAGTGAATTACAGAGTCTATCGAGTGTTCTTGAATATTACACTATGGAGAGAGTTTCTATTGAGCTCACTCGGGCATTGAAGGATTCTATGGTAGAAGTTAGTTTGTACCAAGCTCAAAAGGTTATCAAAGGAAAGGTAGTGTTCTCTGAGTTCACTCAGTCTCCAAAGGATTTTGCAAAGTTCTCAATGTTTATCAAGCTTTAGTTGGTTAACACTAGAAATCATTCCTGGAGCAGTGTTTACTGAGCAGGGTCGGGCAATGAAGGATTTCAATGTTTTAGAAAATAAAGTTTAATTATTTCATGTAATGTTTGTAGCCAACTGATGTAATGATTATTGGTAATTGTAACTTTTAAATGAGCCGACTGGATAATTTTTAAGATACAAATAAAAGATCAAGTTGTGAATTCTAAAGTATGGATGAATGAATGAGCGAGCATGCAAGTGAGTTAATTGTGTGAGAAAATTTTGAAGAAGGATCAAATATCCTTGAGGATCAGCAAAGATATATTCGATTAGAGAGGATCTAGTGAAGAAGAACAGAGATCTATAACAACAAAGTTTAGTTGCATCTCATTCAAGTCACTTCATTCTTGTTTTTTCATCATTGTAACAGTGATTCCTAAATCTCTTAATAGAGTTGGTTTAACAACTATTTTTGTAAATTCTCTAACAAGGTGAACAATTCTATTGAATTTTTCTAAAGTCCTCTAGCAAGGCCACTCCTAGTAGGGTGATCAAATCCTCTAACAAGGTCACATCTAATAGTGTGTTTTGTAACCTTTAATAGGGTTGGGTCCTAATAGGGCTTACTTTAGAAGAGTGAAAATTGGTAGCTAGTTACTTGGTGGTTTTTCTCATATTGGGTTTCCATGTTAAATCTAATGTGTCTTGTATTGATGTTATTTCTTTTATGCATGCATGTTAAATCTTTGTGAATGCTTAATAAGTTAACATCTACCAAGTTACAACATTTTTTTGTGTGGCTACTGACTGATAGTAGTAACAAAGTTTATAAGACATCTAAGGAATTTGTGGGTTTTTTTTTGTGGTAACTAATTCACCCCCCTCTTAGTTACTCCATATATATTTCCAAAAATTGGTATCAAATCTTTTGGTGCTTGCAGAAAGGATTTCAAGGATCTAAGCTAAAGAACAAGATGTCTTACAAGAGGGAAATTCCAAGGCTTAACAAGGATAACTTTTCAGCATGGCAAGGTCTCATGAGACTCCATCTGGCTTCCATTGGAGACACAAGATTGAAATATCTTGATGAAGCATATTCAACTCCTTCTGGTACACTATCTATCAATGACATTGCTGAGAAAAAGACTCATAACACCATGATGATAGACATTGTATCTACCCTAAGCTATGAAGAATTTGATGATGTCAAGTACTCCAAAACTACCTTTGAAATGTGGAACAAGTTGAAAGATATCTATGGAGTTGATGATAATGTGAGAAGAGCCAAAGAAAAAAGTCTAAGAGGACAATTTGATCAGATGATGATGAAAGAGGATGAAAATATTGCCAAATATGTTGAAAGAGTCAAAGTAGTTGTTAGTGCAATCAAGGCTTCTAGAGGAGACATTGAGGAGGAAACAATTGTAAGTAAAGTTCTTAGAACATTACTTCCCATTTATGCAATTAGAGTTTATATAGTTCAAGAAAGAAGATTTGAAGCAAATCATGAGATAAATTTAGAGGCCATAGTAGGAAGATTGACTATATTTGAGCTAGATAACTATGACAACTATGTTCTAGCTTCCAAGAACATTAAATCATCATTTGAAGCCAATCTTTCACTCAAAGAAAAAGGAAAGAAGATAAAGGATTCTCAGTTAGAAAGTGAAGAAAAATTAGAAAAAAATTCTGATAGTGATCTTGAGGTGGTTGAATCTCTACTAGCAAGGAAATATTCTAGAGGCAGAGGAAAATACAAAGGTAAGGTTCCTTTAATCTATTTTTCATGTGAGGAAATTGGATATATTGCTACTAGGTTCCCAAACAAGAAAAATAAGGATGAGAAGAAAGGTCACAAGTGCAATGGCAAGAAAAATTTCAAATCATTCAATGAAAAAGGTAAGAAAACATGTTTCATGGCTAAGGATTCTAATGATTTTGATGATGGTGAAGATGAAATCGTTTACATAGCTGTGAAAGATGAATTTGATAATGATGAAGATGATAAAATGACACTTATCTCTCATGTGAGAAAAAATGATGCATGGATCATGGATAGTGGTTGCTCTCATCATATGACTAATGATAAAACTAAGTTTGAACATTTGAAGACTATGATGGTGGTAGTGTGAGGTTTGGTAATAATGAACCTTGTTGTATAAAAGGAAAAGGAATAATCTCACTAACCAAAGAGCTTGTATGTGATAATGCATATTGGGTTGAAGGTCTGAAATATAATCTGTTGAGTGTAGCATAACTACTCAATAATGGATTCAAGGTGGAATTCATGTATGGAAAATAAAGATTGTTGGATGATAGAGAAAAGCTGATTGGATCAAGCATAGAAACAAAAGGTAACTTATTCTATCTTGAACTTGGTGAGTGTTCATGCTTTATTGCTCAAGTTGAAGAAAGTTGGTTATGGCATATAATGTTATGTCATGTGAATTTTGATAACCTAGTGAAAATAAGAAAATTCAAGAAAGTAAGAGGCATTCCTAGTATAAAGAAACCTAAGGTTGGTCTATGCAAGAATTGTTAGATTGGTAAGATGGGAAAGACTAGCTTTAAAAGTAAGAACTATCAGTCTAAAGAAGTTTTGCAAATTGTACATACTAACTTGTGTGGACCTATTAGAATTGAGAGCTATACTATAGAAAGTTCTTCATTCTTTTTGTTGATGATTACTCTAGAATGATGACTGTCATGTATTTGATAGAGAAATTAGAAGCATTTGAAAAGTTCAAATGGTACTTGGCTAGAGTAGAGAAGGAAACAAGGAAAAGACTAAAATGTTTGAGGTCAGATAGAGGTGGTGAATTCATCTCCCATAAATTCAATAACTTTTGCATTGAAAGGGGAATCAAAAGACAGGTATCAGCACTTGGAACTCTTGAGAAAAATGGAATAGCTGAAAGGAGAAATAGATCTATCATGGATTGTGCAAGAACTCTAATGATTGAAAAGAACATTTCTATCAAATACTGGAAGGAAGCTATCAACATTGTAGTTCATACCTTGAATCGAGTACAACTAAAGAAGGACTCATTCAAAACCCCCTGTGAGTTATGGTATGGCTATAAACCCAATGTAAGTTACCTAGAAGTATTTGGAAGAAAATGTTATATTCTAAAAGAATCTAGAAAAGTTAAATTTTTTGTGAAGGGTGATGAAGGGTGAGAAAATTTTGAAGAAGGATCAGATATCCTCGTGGAGTAGCAAAGGTATATTTGATTAGAGAGGATCTAGTGAAGCAAAATGGAGATCTATAACAACAAAGTTCAATTGCATCTCATTCGGGTCACTTCATTGTTGCTTTTTCATCATTGTAACAGTGATTCCTAAATCTCTTAATAGAGTTGGTTTAACAGCCATTTTCGTAAATCCTCTAAAAAGGTGGATAGTTCTATTGAATTTTTCTAAAGTCATCTAGCAAGGCCACTCCTAGTAGGGTGATCAAATCCTCTAACAAGGTCACACCTAACAATGTGTTTTGTAACCTTTAACAGGGTTGGCTCCTAACAAGGCTCACTTTAGAAGAGTGAAAATTGATAGCTAGTTACTTAGTGGTTTTTCCCATATTGGGTTTCCACATTAAATTTGGTGTCTTTTGTGTTGATGTTATTTCTTTTATGCATGCATGTTAAATTTTTGTGAATTCTTAATAAGTTAACATCTACCGAGTTATAGCATTTTTCTGTGTGGCTATCAAGTGACAATAGTAACAAAGTTTCTATGGATTTTTTTTTGTGGTAAATGATTCACCCCCCTTCTCAATTACTCCATCTATATTTCCAACATGTATGTAAGGGTTTGTAAGATTTCCCAACATACAAGGCACTAATCAACTATAGAACCAAAGTGTTATGTTGTTCATGTCATATTTTTGCTGAAATCAACATCACTAATCAAATATCTTTTTGTTTAATGTTGAAAGAACTGAGATGTTATACCCTCACTTAGCTTAGAAATTTCTTAGGCCATTTTATTAGCTATTTTATGTCTGAGACCTTTGTATAAGTGTTAGAAGATCAAGGGTTTTATCTTCTTTGGTAGATTCAAGTCTATGTTTTAGCACTAGTACCATATATGTGAATCTGAGATTCACCCACCTAGGTTTTGTAGAGCCTAAGGTAGAAGAAGGTTCTAGCCTTATAGTTAGCCTAGTTATTAAAAGGGCATGTTGAAGATGCAAAGTAGCTACCACTAGATGTATCTTGTTCTCATCAGGGTAATTTGAAATCGTGAAGTTTCAAAACACCAACAAGCTTCATTAAGTTTCTCACTATAGAAGGCTATTGGTCTACCTTCTTGACTCAAAACACCACCTATTTCTAAGCCATTTGCATCATATTCTAGGGTGAACAATTTCTCAAAACTAGGCAATTATAGGATGGGTTGACTAGATACTTGTTTCTTCAACATTTCAAATGATTTTTCATCTTCTAAAGACCATTTAAACTTAGACTTGACTCCACCCTTTATAGTATCAAGGAAAGGTGCACAAATACCACTAAAATTCCTAATGAATTTCCTATAAAATTGAGATAGACCATGTAAAATTATTACCTTACTAGATGTGGTAGGTGTTGGCCAATCTCGTAAAGTAGCAACCTTCTCATTGTCCATCTTTAAGTTTCCTTGAGACACCACAAAGCCCAAGTACACAAGTTCTTGCTTGAATAAATCACACTTCTCAAGGTTTATGCCTAGCTTCTCTTCATTAAGTCTTTTCAAAACTACCTCAACATGTTTCATATGCTCTTCTCTAGCCTTGTTGAAGATAAGTATATCATCTAGATATACAACCAAAAATCTATGAAGTCTTTGAGAACTTCATTCATGAGCCTCATGAATGTGCTAGGAGCATTGGAAAGACCAAATGGCATTACAAGCCATTCATAAAGACCATCTATAGTATTAAATGTTGTTTTCCATTCATCTCCCTCATTTATCCTTATCTGGTGATGCCCACTCTTCAAGTTCAACTTAGTGAAATATTTAGCTCCTCCAAGATAATCCATAAGGTCTTCAATCCTAGGAATGGGAATCCTAGACTTGATTGTAATCCTATTTATGTCTCTTGAGTCCATACATAGTCTCCATTTTACCCCTTCTTAGATTCCAACACAATAGGGATTGCACATGGGCTTATGCTCTTCTGTATCAAACCTTGATTCATAAATTCTTGGACTTGTCTTGAAACTTCTAAGTCCTAATCTAGAGTGAGCTTATATGTTTCTTTATTATTTAAGGAAGCACCTAGAATAAAGTCAATTTTATGATTTATAACCCTCCTAGGAGGTAGGATAGTTGGAGTACCATCACTCACTATGTCCTTGAACATTTCAAGAAAAGTTTGGACTTCTCTTGGTAAGGGTTTCTTGAATAAATTTTCCTTTTCTTTTGACTTCAACACTAGTGCATAACTTTGACATTCCTCATCTCTAAGATCTTTGACAAATTCCTTCCCACTAGAAAACAACACTAGGCAGTTTGGCTTTTGTTTCCTACTCTTCTAGTAATGACTAAATTTTAAAGGTCTTAACTCCCTTTTTGAAGGTTATGAAATTAGCTCTACCAACATACACAACCTCCCTATAAAATTTCCAAGGCCTACCTAGCAAAATATGACAATCATCCATAGACAATACATCACACAAAAAAATGTTTTTGTATCCTGTTATGGAAAAATCTACCCAAGCTTGCTCATTCACCAAGATGCTTTGCCTTTTGATAAGCCAAGTAACCTTGTAAGGGTTTCTAAGAGGTATCTTCTAAAATTTTAGTTTAGTTACAACCTCCTATGATATTATATTATCAGTAGACCCTGAATCCACTAGCACTTTGCACACTTTTCCTAGTATTTTGAATTTTATCCTAAGTAATGCCCTTCTATGTTTAGGTTCATGAAGAGATAGTTTTTTTATCAGCACTCTCCTAACCATGATATTCTCACATTTTTTACATTCAATGTGATCCACATCTAATTTTTTTCTACAATTATCCTCTTGCACATAGGCCACCCTTTTGTCTTGATTTGAAGAAGATGGCTAGTTGGATGACCCAAATGACCATAGTTATAAAATTTCATACTTGAAAAGTATGAGTTGGATCTACATGATCCTCTTCCCCTACTTTTTCATCTTTGGTTAACTCTTCCTCTATTATAACTACCTCTTAAGGAGTTATCACTGGTTTTCTTTGTAAGCTTGCTCTCACCTTGATTATTCTACTCACTGCCTCTACCTTGGTAGCCTCCTCTTTGTCCTCTCTAATTTCTACCTTTTCCTCTATCCTTGAAGTTAGAATTCCCTTTCCTTTTTTTCTTTTCTTCCACCTTTAGAGATAGCTAATGACATCTATGAACTTTTGTAGGTGCCCACAAACTAATCTCATCTTGGATATTGCACTTCAAACAACCTGGATATCTTACCACTCTAATTGGTTCCTTTTCTTGTTTTTTGGATCTCAAACATAATCTCTAATATTCCTTAGTATAAGATGTTGCATCTAGGTTTTTTTTATTCAATCCTTACCTTCTTTTGTGGAGTTGGATCTCAAAGTCTTTAGGTAGGAATTTCTCCTTCACTTTAGTGACCATAGCCTTCCAATTAGCTATAGGAGTCTTGCCTATGTAGATTTTTTCATCGTGTAGATATTTTCACTATGTCAATGGTGAACCTCTAAGCCTTGAATTATTTATTTTAACCTTTGTGCCTCTAATATGCCCTCACACTCAAAATGGTTCTCCATGCCATCTACACTATCCATGATTGCATCTACATCCATCTTTCTATTCAAAAGTGATACACCTTCCAAAGACTTTTCGCCTAGGGATTTGATAGCCTTCAAGAAGGGCTCTTCATTAAAGATAAGGTCAGGTTCAAGACTACATCCTCCTCTACTACCTCTTTACCCTTCTTATATTCCTCTTCTTCCTTTCTCTTGGATTCTTTAGAAAATGAATCCAATTTCACCTTACCTCTACTAGGGATTCTTCTAGAACTTTGTTCTTCTCCCTTTGTTCATCAAATTCCTTAGCTAGTTATAAATTATTCATTATGCTAGTTTCACCTACTAACTCTCAAGTAGCTGTGGACATCCACCAACTCTTCCAAAATCTTTAACCCTCTCTAATACCACTCTGATGTGACAACCAACCTTTCTCTCTCCCCAAGCTATCTTAGGGTCTCCTTAGGCCATATGCTTGAACTAGATAGGGTTTCTACTTCCTTATGTTTGCTAGGAATCTATTAAATAGTTCCTAATCATTCAGTTGGCACACATCAGTAAGGTAGAACAACTTGATTGCATTTCTCACTCACACAAATAACCTTGAATGGTTTTTTTATCTCTAAATGGATGGATAACCATCTTGACATTTTTTTGGACTCCTTTCAAGTTTGCACACTAAAAACCATACTAAAATCCTAATTAAGTTGTAATCCACAAGTCAAATTGAACTAAAATTCTTGGAAAAAGGCTACAAGGATTAGCCCTCCAAATGCACAAAAACCAAGATAACTTGAAAAATATCTTAACACTAGCCAAAACCAACAATTGTTGTAGATACCCTTTTCAGAGATTTTGAAGATTTTGGAATTCTTAAGTCCCCAACTTGTTCATATAGTGCAAGCATAATTTTAGCTTTATTTTGAGGGTTTCAAGGGTTTTAGTGTTGTTTGGTGTAAAAACCTTCTTACAGTCCTTAGCAAGAATTCTCTATCTGATTGGAGTTATCCCAAACATCCTTTTGACTCATCACATGCTTGGATTGTTGTCTCTCCACAACTCATTTTCTGACTTGTGATCCCTAACTGAATTTGAATGGCTTTCCTCGGGTATCACTCTAAAAATAATTGTTGTGATTCCCATGGGCTCTCCCTTTCTATACATTATGTACATGGAGCCTTATTTCAAGTCCTAAGAGTTTGTAGAATTCATACAGTAGGAAGTGGCTTTAGAACCCTATTTTTGCGAGTAACTTTGTTCAGAAAAGTACACTGTTGATTCACAAAATAATTAACTTAAACACACAAAGCTTGCAAAAAAAAAAGAACTAAACACAGAATCTTGAAACAATCCACTCTAACTATTCCAACACAAAAATGTGTAAAGTCAATCCACTTTCATGTTAGTAACACTGAAAAAAAAAAATTGTCATTTACTAGTTTGCACAATCTGTACACAATCAATTATAGTTTTTCAAACCTATGGATAAGAATGAGTTTCACCTTATACAAGAATTCCAAGATTTCTCCAACATCCTTTAGGTAGTTGAAGAGCTCTAATTGATAAGTTTCTCTTGTTGCAAGGAAATTGCACAAAGTTATCAATGACAACTTTTCAAGAATTGACTAATTTTTGTAATTTTGGATATTTGCCTCTCAAACTTGCTCAATGTGCTACTAAACTATGAAATGTTAGTTTGTGGTGACTGATCAGGGAAATACTATATATACATGTGGAAAAGGGCTTAGGGTTAGGGATTGTTTCATTACGGTGATGCAAAAATTGGTTCTTGTAGTGGTATTAAGTTGTAAGGGATTATGGATCATAATTAGGTTGTATTCACTAGATCATAATAATATTGGACTTGATGTTTGGTGGACATAGGCCAGGGATTGGGTGAACCATGCTAAATCTTGGTGTCTTGCATTCTTTTCTATGTCATCTATTATTTTTTGATATTGTTTATATTTGCATGTAATTATTATTTCCATCCTGGTTTAGTCCTAGCATGAAAATAGTCTTAAATGGTAAAAAATAGCTAATAAGGACCTCCAAACACTTACTTTCCCTATTTATCGACTGGTTTCCCAAGTTTTAGTTCATATCTTCTTGCTCTAGGGTTCTGAGTCAAGTTAACTGTCAATGTCTTGAGTTTGTGTCTATATTTCCCTTAAGGAACTTCTCCTCTCATCTATCCCTTTGTGTGTGCTTAGGTGGGAATTCAAAGAAATATAAATCATTTTTTCATATTAGGGGATTAAGAAGGGGAGGGTAAGTTTATGCATTTCCTAGATGAGAGGGAAGTTGTTCAAAAACCCTAACTCTATAATCTAGTGTTTCATTGAAGGCACAATACAATTAGAATGAAGAGATCATGAGCATATTTAGAGAAAATAGTAGAAAAGAATATGGGAAATAGGGCTAAAAGATGATATGCAAATCACATGAACATCATATGAAACTAGAGAAATTGGATCAAATACAGGAGAAGCAGACAAATCCTCATAAATGGTGAAAGAACCTGATCAAAGGTGGTATGACTTTCTTTGAAATTAAATCAATGGCTCATATTTGATCTAACTATCTACATTGAAAGGTTGATAAGTCAAATGACTTAGAGATTAAGTCTAGATCATCAGATATAGACTAGATCAACAAATAGTATTTTAAGATAGAATTATAACTAACCTTAGAGATGCATCTTCCTAACCGTCAGATCAAAAGAAGATTTGTGCTTGTCATTATGTTGCTTTCCAAATTTTCATGAGGAATAGTCATGGAAAGATAGAGATAAGCTAAAACATGTCCATGGGACCCAACTGAGGTGATCTAGAAGGATAAATTCATGCCTATAGGAAATCACATATTTTGGGTAATTATATTCACCAAGGCATTGAATATGAGGAAGGTTTCAAGAATTTGGAGTGGGAAGAAGTACTAAAAAAGATATGGGAACAAAATAGGGAACCAGAAGAACAATGGTAAAAGGAAAAAGAATAGTTTAAAGAATACATTTAGAAGATCCCAGATTCCCCTAATGTAATTTCAAGAACTATAGACAAGCCAATACTTCAACTCTTGGAGCATGATGTGCAAATCCTTGGTAGGATAAATGATGAGAAGGATGAAATACTTTTAGATTCAATAAAATTTGTAAATGATGATGA
Organism: Cupressus sempervirens; assembly: GCA_028749045.1. Taxonomy (NCBI): domain Eukaryota; kingdom Viridiplantae; phylum Streptophyta; class Pinopsida; order Cupressales; family Cupressaceae; genus Cupressus; species Cupressus sempervirens. The sequence goes on along the minus strand of CM053790.1, from coordinate 782,908,548 downwards.
TTTTATGAAATCCAAGGAGTTTATGGATGTTTTGTATAAGCATAGAGGAAAATTATTGAGACAAAATATCCAAAATATCTCTCTTAAGAATGAACAAGAGCTAATCAAATTTTTGAAGGAATATATCAAAGGGAATTTGCAAACATAATTCTGGCAAGAGGAAGACAACTATTGAATGAAGTAGGAGTCATGGTTCTTCTTGGATGGGATTTTAGTGCATCATATATTTTTGATACTTTAATTAAATTTGGTAAAAATCATATGAAACTTGATGTACAGGGAGTCAAAGATGTCATAATTGGTTCAACATTTGAGGAAGATGAAAAATCAATGTTATTGTGGGCCTTATGTTCCCCATGCAAAAGGCCACAAATTAATTGTTGATCAAGATTTTGGTCATTTTATGATACTAAAAGTAGGGGTGACAGACCCTAACAAGGTTGTAGGTATGCAAGTCTACTTGGCATTATTTAATTGCAAGTGTAAAGCAAGTGACATTTTAGAGGGATAACTATAAGAAATTATATGAAAATATGTTAAAGTCAAGGTAGCCTCAATGGCATCCAATGATACAATCATCTACTAATGCTTTGATAATTGAATTAAAGAAATTTCAAGAAGAGAATGCAAAATTGAAAGATGTTCCAATGATAAGAAGATAAGTCTCTAGCTCTCTGATCAACAATTGTTTTAAGAAGTTGCTTGACAAATTAGGTCAGATTTGTGATATTTACAATACTTATAAACCCCTAACTTTGAGACATAATTAGATATATAAGAGCATGGACAAAGAAAAGAATACCCTCAAAGAAGATGAGGATATATAGGAAGTGGAAAGGTTGATTAAGGATCATACTGCATATTGATAGGAATTTAAGTTTACTTTCAAGTTAATGGAGGAATTAGTTATAAAACACATAGTGATATCTTAGAATGATGAAATGGGGACATCATTGATCAAGAGAGATGGATGGATATGTGTTATGTGATAAATGAATGAGCCCTAAAAATTGCATAGAATTATGGCCTAGAGATGTCAAAGGCTAGCATGTAGATAGAGCATATGTTTGAAATCAAGATCAAGGCAAGAAAAGTAACCAACAATGTAGATTTACTAGGAAATATCAATATGAAAAAAAATGAGGCAATGCACTGATTTATTAAATCATCATCATTAGAATAGGAATCATAAGTCTTTGTTTTATAAACTTGTTTTATGTGCATATAGTTACTTGTTAATTATTACAAGCTAGAGTTATCATTGAACCAAAAGATCAACCTATCAATGCCTTATACAACTAGTAGACTTATAGAAAATAGGAGGTTGTTAAGCCATGTCATGAATCCCAAAGAGTAATATTGGTGGTTTGTCCAACAATCCCCCTTCAGCATTACTTGAGGAGATTTGAACCTATGACCAGGCTTTGATACCACTTGTTACAAGCTAGAGTTATTTTTGCACCAAAAGATCGACCTATCAATGCCCAATACAAGAACTAGACTTATAGAACATAGGAGGTAGTTAAGCCATGTCACAAATCCTAAAGGGAAAATTTGGTCATCAGTCCAACATTAATGAGCTGGTGAGTTGTAAATTTTATAAACAAAGGGACATACCATTTCACTATTGTTTCCCATGTTTTAGTTCATATTTTTTTGCTCTAGGGTTTTGAGTCAAGTCAAGTGTCAATGACTTGAGTTTGAGTCTAGATTTCCCATAGGATGGCCTTTCTTCTCATCATTCCTTTGAGATAACCCAATGTGGGAAATCATATGAGCAATGCACTAGTCCAATAGCTAGGTGATTATGTTTTGGAGGGTTTGTTATGCATTTCCCTAATGAGAAAAAGGTCTAGATATTCTATTGATTCATCTTTCTTTGTTCCTAATCATATTGAAGACAATGATTCATGTTGTGTAATAGTTTTTCATGGAAGCTATTGCAAATGATCAAGATTGAATGCAAGAGGAGAAAATAAATCATCAAAAATGGTGAAAGTAACCAGTCAAAGGTGGTATGACTCTTGTTACAATAAAATTTATAGACTATATTTAATCTACATGTCTACATTGCAAAGTTGACAAGTCAAATAACTTAGAGACTATATCCAAATCATTAGATAAAGACTAGATTCACATATGATGTTTTAGAGATGGAATTATAAGTATTCAATGATGAATCTCCTCAACCATCAGATGTTTAAAAAATCCATGCATGTCATTATGTCTCTATGGAGAATTGCATAAAGAATAATCATGGAAACATAGCGATGAGTTGACATCTATCCATGGGATCCAATTGAGAGTAAGATTGTTAGAAGAGTCATCATCGTAGATCAAACATGAGATCAAGGGTTGTCATTATGCCACTATGGAAAGTTTCTCAATTGTTATTCATAGTGACATAATGACATAATGATGTGTAATGCCCCGCCTAGGGATCCAAAGAATTAACCTAGAATTTCACTAAGTTTGGTAACATTTTTTTTTTTATAACATGAAAGTAAATACCACATATAACTTGTACATAATAATGGAAGCAATAGCAATGTCCATCTAAAAGTAAACATAACATACATAGCCAATTTCATTCTTTAAGAATCCCTTAACGTTGAGTTACATCTAAACTAACTAACATACATGAATCCATCTAGTACAACATCCACATGAATAATAATGATAAGTCCAATGTTCATACATTACATTTCCAAATGCTCAATCATCCACTATACATATCATAGGGTATGAAGGCTTAAAAGAATATACATATGTGAAATAAGGTACATCATCCTATTCCAATCCATGATACATCAAAGTAGAGATAATCACATGATACATCATCATAGAAGACATATACATCCATCATAAAGATCAAAAAAAATAAACTAAGTGCATGGTTCCTTCCAACTGTTAATAGCATCATTAGACCATTGTGGGCCCTAGCCATCCCTTCGTGCGTAACATCCCAAATCACCGAAGAGATCATCGGTATTAACATAGTAGGAATGTCACTCCTAAAACATCCTACTAACATGAAAAATAAAGCATAAGATATCATCATCTAACATATGCAAATCATCAATGTCAGAAATATACCAATAAATACATCCATCATAAGGTATATCATCTATCATAATGATCCAAGAACATAATGAAGATAAATACCAACCAAGAATACACCAACCACAGAGTCTCAGACAGATCTCAAATGATAAGAGTGGAAAAACACTACCACCCGACCGCGTGGTACCTAAGTGGTCCACTCCCATCGTGCTGAGGAGATAATCTCAAGTCTCAAACAAGCTATCAATCCACAAAGCATTAATCTCTATAAGTCTAGGAATATTAAAAGTATACTAACTCAAAGGTTCCAATCACACACAAAATTAACATTTAATTCCCAGAGGCACACAAAGACATGTAGGAAACCTACTCTGGAAGTGGGAAAGTGTCATCGCAATTATCACGTACAAGTTACCCTGGAAGTTAGCTAAACTCTACAGGTCCATACTGATCTCATGTGGTCACTAGTATCCTCTCATACTGACGAGGCATACTATGAAATGCATGGTCGCAACCATGCGTTCTCACTACTCCTATCCTAGCTTGTACAAGCACTCAAGGCATGGGCGAGAATATCAAAACAATTATCTTTTTAGGTTCATTTAATCCCCATTTAGTGTGTAAATGTTATCACTTATTAACCAAACTTACAATGAGTTACCTTGGCAGCCACTTAGGGCCCCGGCCCCCATTGCAAGCCACTTCCTGACACTACAAGTAGATTACCTACCCTAAGCTCATCGAATCATAAAATCACCACAGTCCTGTACAAGCAACTGTAAAGAAAATCCAAAAGATAATATAAAAAGAATCATCAAATATCCATAAGAAGAATCATCAAATCTCCAAGATAAGAATCATCAAATCTCCATGAGCATCTGGAAAAGAATCCATAAAAAATTATGACCACAACAGTTTTCTATTAGCAACTGAAGGCATCACTGATAATCATAAATATCCATTGGTTCTCAATAACCAAAATATATCTCAAAATAAATCACAATATCCATTGGTTCTCAATAAGAAACTAAGAATATCTCAAAATCATACTGATCGATGACTCAAAAATGATTAGCTCAAGTGTCTCATACACATATATCTCAGCTTCACACATGAAGACTGATGAACAATAACAATCAGTAATCACATCCAATACATAGAGCATACGGTCACATTACCATGATTGGGCTTATAAATATTGAGACCAAATAAAATCAACATGCCAACACATCTCATAACCTCTGAGCCTCTGGTAACAACCTAGGACTGGTCAACACTAGTCAACCCAAAACCCAAAACAAGAAGTATATAGAATACATGATGCAAACACATGTTTTGGTTTTGCTATAATCTCATAGTTGAATAATGTGTAGGGGTTTCCAATTTTCTATTTCCAAGTATACTTCAAGTGTCTAAGTTTCATCATTTGACCTACAAGTCAACCCATTTGTTCCCTGATAGCATTATCCTTCCATTAATTAAAAATAGTACTTTAAGAATAACTTAAAGATAAATATTCACTAAACTGATTATCATTGACCTTTAATTGTTCTCTTGATTTAACTATGATCTATATTCTAATTGATTAACTCTTCTTTAAGGTTACTTCAACTTTTCGAGATAATCAAAGATCATTATTCATTCATAAAAGAACCAATTATCAATCTTTGAATAAGAAGATTGTAACTTAATTAAATTGATCAATCTAATCCACTAATTAACTTAGGTGCACAATTCCATGATCCATTAACATTTTAATGGTTAAAAATCAATTAAGTATCTCTAACACTTAAGCCTCTTAATTATAATCATTATTAAATTGTCACTAATAACCATTAAAATATCTAAGTCATTATTCAAGTTATTAGAATAAGACTTATCAACTTTGATATCAATATTTTACAACCTCGTTAAAAGAATCATATCAATTAAATCTTCATTACATAACTTAATTATTAATTAAATCCAATTAACTCTAGTTAATTGATTTAATTAATAATTTCACAGCCAAACCATCAACCCAATGATTATTAGTTGACTAATAACTAAAAGTCAGCCATACACAAATGTTCATGTTCATAGTTCAATAATAACAACTTGCTAATATTTAATGACAAGCTATATTGAAAATCTTATTAATAGATCACATTCATCATTCTTTATGAATACTAATGTTTCCTTAATTAATTCGTATTAATGATAGTCATTTCAAGATAAATCTCAATTGCATAATATAATTATATTGACAACTCAATGAATGTGAATTGATTAAAAATCACTCATACTTCAAATCTAAAACTAATATCTTTTACCAAACTTTAATCATCAAATAATCTCCTCTAGATTAACTCTAATCGAATTTATTGATAATTATTTAAACCATTATTTATTAATAGTTTGTTAGACCCAACAAACATTAATAAATAATAAACTCATCAAACTATTATTTTCATAAATCCCATTAGTTAATATTTGACTAACTCTTAACACCATAAGGTATTCAAACGTATTAACAATTCAATCTTAATCCAATATCATTTAGAGTTTCTAAATTTTAAATCAACATAATATAAATTATCATCATACAATTATTTAATCAATATTAAAATCAACCATTAGACTCCATTTTCTAATTGTTCTAATAGTATTTTGTCTATATAAACGTTGTTTGAAAAAGATCCCTATCACAAACCAATAAGACTCATTGTAGATTTTAACATGAATAATCTCCAAATTCTTAACATTATCATCTTCATTAAACAACTCTAAAATTGTTTAATATATATTAAATAGTATTCAATATACATTATAAAAAGTCCACTATATAAATTATATTAAAATCTCTTCTCTTTTAATTTTCTCTCATTTAAAATCTCATTTACTTAGATTGACTAATAATTAATTACACTTCTTCGACTATTAACTAATCTTAATTAAATTTGATTTAATTAGATTAGCTAATAAACCATATAAAACTAATGCATATTAATAAGATTCTAATAAGGGAAGATTGCAATAATATCTTTAATTCATTTCATGCTTTAATATATATTATTTTTGTGAAGTTTAAGCATAAAGAACTCTTAGTTATGAGAAATGGAAAAATATCTGTCCTTGAATAAAACAGTCCCAGTACGACAGTCATATCTCCCTAATGAACCATTGGATCGAGCTGAAATTAAAATATGTTGGAGAGGGCCAAGTTGTGCCAATTCTGACTGAAGCGATCAAATAAATTTGATCACGATAAAAAGTTATGAATGACTGAGTTCGGGTCTATCCAAGGGGAAGCGATAGGACAATTTGTGATGAATTCAGAATTTCCTCTTAAAATAATTGTTCTCTAAATTTATCCATTCATCCATCTAATAGGTTTGTCCATATGCATCTGAAAATATAATTTGATAGAAAGCTTACATCTATCCATTCAAATTTTTAACTTAGAATTTTTATTTTTATTTCAAATCTTGTCTATCTAATTTCACAATATAAATTCGAACCCAAACCCGATTAATATCTAATTTCCTCATCAATAGAATCTAGGGTTTTCTATTGTTTTCTTCTCAACCAAATAGCATATCTAGATTCCTATTTCAATTATAGATTTAATCACAAAGTATTCAGATACTTATAACAAACATGATGAAGACAGGAAGAGAAATAGTGCAAATAGAATATGTGATTATCACGAGTGCACCTGGACACTGATGCTAATTCGTCATGCTTCAAAAGTCCATAAAAAATCCCTTCCTTCTCTATCATTGCAATTCCTCCAAGATCCAAGCCAACCGAGAATCTCCAAGTGACTAGAAGTGCTAGATGAAGTATAGAAGCATGCAGAAAATATATGAACATATGAACTTCTCCCATCCATGTAAGCTTTGAAGCTTCTATTTTAAGCTTGTAGTTTGTAGCTTCCATTCAGCTTCCATTAAGCTTCTATGAATGCCTGAATATAAAGAGTTCTCAAAAAACCTTTGGAATGCTTCTTGAAATAGCTAGAAGGTGTCACCAACTAAGCATGGGTCTTTTCCAACCTTTTTGATGAGTCATAGAGTTGTAGACACCTTGTGCTTAATTGATGCACTAACCCCCGTGTTGTTGACACATGTTAATTCCTATGCAAGCTTATAACTCCAATTTACTTTTTAAATAATTTCTATTTAAATTTTATAACTTTCATTTTAATTTTTATAACTTTTATTATTATTATTTTATTTATTACTTTATTATTATTAATTTTAATTTCTAGTTTTCTTTTATTTAATTTTTTTTTCCCAATAATTCACATTTAATTAATTACAATCAAAATATCAAAGATCATGATATTTATTAAGTTTCTCAAATAAATAATTTATTAATTAAATCTATTTATTAAGACTTAATTAATGGAAAATTCACCATAGACCTCCAAGATAAAATATGAAAACCCATCATAGAACAAATCATTCAAAATAAATCTAAAGGGTTAAAAATCACGAAATATGTCATCCGACACATTCGGTGGGTATTCAACTTTGATACTTGTCCTAACTCACTAGGACAAATGGTTTTTAGGTTTGGGATTTGGACTTGAGAATTTATCTCCCTTCTCTTATCATTGAGATAATGTGATAGGGTACGCTCATCCTGGCAATTTGGGGAAGTCGATACCTGGTACCTACAACCTGCATAAAAACTATGCATGTACAAGCACAATATATACTAAACTAAATAGGCAATGGCAGGAAGTGGTGCATCGTGTAGATCCCGACTAGCAGGTGACTACGAATCCCTTCCTTAACCACATTAGACACACCATACAAAAGCAAACACACAAAGAAAACACGCACACCATACACATGCAAGTATGGGGTAAGTATCCATAAGAAAACACATGTGATAATAAATCATCTTACTAATCATCATTAATAACTGAAAACACTAAAAATAATCATCATACATACATGAAATGTAGAGTCTAAGTAATCTCATCACATATCAACTGAATCCATAGCACAATATCTGATAATCTCATAATAATGTTACTAACCATCAACATGAAACTAGCTCTAAAAGAGTTTAGCAATGATAACAAAATGCGAACCAAAGGCAGGCACTACATGATGTGTGTCTTGATGGGCCTATTATATTCCACAAAGTGCCAAAAAGAAAACCAGTCCAATGTTAGATTCTCCAAGCAATTGAATAGTGCCACCTATTTTCCATGATGTGCATAGTTGGAAAGTGGACCCACATTACAAAAAAAATAGAGAGTTAATATCTTTCATCACCACTATTAGATCAAAAAGAGATCAACACTCATCATTATGTCTCTATGGAAATTTTCCCAAATGTTAATTATAGCAACATAACAATGGTTTGACACATGTACATAGAGGGACCCATGGAAGAGATTATAAAGGAAAAATAAGGAATTGTTATGTTTTAATCACAATCATTGGTTTAAGATTGATGGTCAGAATTCAAAATTGTAGTGACCATTGGAATGTAAATTATACAGACTTGGCATGAAACAATAGAATATGAAGAATTGAAGATTTCTAAAGGATTTTATGAAGTTTTAGGAAGATAAAAACTCATCAAATATTTCTAAAAGTACCATGAATCCAAAATCATTGATAGAATAGATGCCACCTATTCATATCATTGGATAATTTAATATTTTATTCTCTTTTCTATTTTGTGACTGTTGCTCTAATAAATTGAGGGATGATAGAAAACTATAAATGTAATTTCATTTAACCATACAAGGGTCAACAAACTTGATGGTGAATTGGTCTATAATTCCATTTATCCTATTTGCTTGTCATGTTTTTTGGCCCATGCATAGATTAGATTTACATTAAGAGTTGAAAGACAATCATATGTGATTCTTTGAATAAATAGATGAATTCTATTTCACTTTGATGTTTGCAGTATAGTGATTCCATTTAATTTTTTTCATATATGGTTATGTTCCTTCTCTTGTTAATTTCATAACATGTTGGATAATTTCATTGGTAAATGAAAGATGAATGTGTATGAATCTATTAGTTATTGGTTGGATTCTATTTCATTCAATGCTAATAATGAAAGCAATTCCATCTATCCTCATGTGCATATCCTCTTCATTCCTCTTATGTATTTAGATGTTTAATCTGCATTTATAATAGATGTAAGAGTCAAAAATATCAAGATAATATACTATAGTCATTGCACTATATGTTATAGGTTATTAAAATTCATCTTGCCTCAATTGTTTGTGCCTACAAACAATTTGGTTATCATTTACTGCTCTCAGGTTAAGAGTTTATAATGTCAAAACTTTTGATCTCATAAAAATATATTCATTGCAAGTCATAGGGAGCTATACATAGTAATTCAGAGGGAAGTGATATAATACATATAGTGACCCATTTGTTGGTAAATATTATTTTATCTCTCCAAAACATTGGGAATCAAAGAGTCAGGTTATAAAATCTAATAAGAGGACAAACTGTTAACAAATAGTTTTTGGAAACTCCACTAGGAAAGATTCAAATGAAAGATCTAAAGAATTTTACTTCATATTAATTTTTAATCTATTTCCATAATTTGAGTTGCAAGAAAGGACTTGTGGTAGTGAGATGTTTACCATAAGAACTTGATACTAGTTTTATAGCCTCATCCTACTAATGAAAAGAAGAAAATTCAAAGTTGAAGATTGGTAAGGTAAATTCAAATCACCATTTTCCTAAATATTTTATACAACCTAGATTCCAAATATATGAGGAGTGCCAAGGAGAAAGGAAATATTGACCCAATATGCAAAGATATCAAGAAGGCCAGTTTTCCTATCCTAGAAAACCTTTGTAGAAGAGGAAGAGCACATGCAAGGGAATTTGTGACCAAGAAACTCCAAGATAATCAATTATTTATAGCTATTCCTCCTAATAGATCACAAAGAAGTAAATCTTATTCTCTTCTTGTTTCTAGGACTTCCATTCCTACTGCTTTTGATGCTTTCTTTTTATTGGTGCAACACTTCCAATTTCTGTTACTTTTTAGACAAATCAGAATATTATACCAATAGTTATGGAACTTCCTTGAAGAAATTCTATTGGTCCTCTTTCCTTTGGAGCTAATAATTCTTTTCCAAGAGCATCAAGGAAGAATTTTCTAAAATTTAATGATGATGGTGCCATTTCTGCAAAACAACACATAAGTGCTTTGCATAAAGCCTATGGTGTAGTAAATCCTCAACATGAGGATGTGGTAGTCAGAATGTTTATAGATACATTGTAGGTAATGTTGCTAACTAATTTCAAGACTTGCCTACAAGATGCATCATAAATTGGGATACCATGAAACAAAGGTTTGAATAATGTTACAAAAGTATAGAAGATGCACAAGTAGTGTTGTTGCATTTGGAACAGATAAAGAAAGAACCATCAATTTCTATGAGAGATTTTAATGCAAGATCAATAAAATCATGAAAAGAATACCTTCTGTAAGTGCACCCACAAATGATAATAAGAAGACTTTCTATATTAGGACTATGTCTCTTGATTCGGGATATCAAATTAGAAGATCAAATGTAGAAAACTTGCATGTTTTCCAGACATTAGTTGTGGAGATGGAGGATGATATGATAGATTCTAGTAAATGGAAGAGAGAATTCCAATCTAGAACCATGAGTAATATAGCTAGTATTTCTAACAATACATAAGCCATGCTTAAAAAATTGTCCAATGAGCTCATTTCTTTGAAGAAACAAATTAATAGGCCTACTCATTCTTTTCATCAACCTCATCAAGAAGGATATAGAAACCTGAATGGAGGTCAAACACTACAAATACAACTATTCAATAGAGATTAGCAATTGAAACTACTCCAAAAATACAAAACATGTGTGCTTTTCATCTAAGAGTAGATCATGATGGAGATACATGTGTTGATATGATCATATATATGCATATGGTGGATAAAAAAGAACAAACAATTGAGTACCCTGAAAGTGAGGATGATCATGCTACTTATGGTGACTCTAAAAATTATTTCTTGGAGTATGAATCAAGTTTAGAAGCAAGAGGTGACTATTTGGAAACTATATAAGGACCTTAGCTAATAGTAATGATGAGAGATCAAAAGAATAGAAATCAAACTAACAATTTAGTTCCTATCAAGCATAATGCACTATAAAAAAAAACTGATAAAGAAAATGGCATAGTAATTTCATCTTCACAAAAGGAGCACAAAGGTCAATTAGCTAATTATTTTGACATCATACAATACTATGAAGAGGTAAGAATCCAAATATCTCCATTGGATTACCTAAAGTCTAATCTTGATCAATTGAAAATATTAGCTGAGCATTGTAATAGCAAAGATGTGTGTCATGTTAATATTAGTGCTAATGCTGGTCACCACAATAAAACTAGCACTAGTGAAACTTCTTTGACTAATGAATATTTTGCATTCCTAAGTTGTTTAAAGAAGAACATCTTGTCTTAACAACATGCCCAAATGGAAAACTAGATCCCTTCTACATTTCCTTGTTCATCAATGTCCAAATAGTTTGAGTAATTGTATCATAGATTCAAGAGCCTCTATAATGTAATGTCTACTTTTGTAGAAAAATCTTTAGGACTTCTATTGACTAAAACTTTTGGTAAATTTTTTTTCAATGGAAGAAAAACAAGTGCCTTTTCTTGGACAGATAAAAGATGATCAAGTTTCCCTTGTTGTCTAACCTTCCAAAAGGATAAAAGTTATTATTCTAGTGGCAGACATCCCTACAAGCTATGGCATGATCCTAAGTAGAACATTCTACAAAGACATGGGGGAGAGATAAAAATAGACTTGTCTTGTGCCACTATCCAAATTGGAGATAAATAGGTGAAGCTAGAACTAGAAGAAAAGGAAAAAATCACTGTCTTAAAATTAGAAGATCCTTGGTCTCAAATCTTGTACCATGAAATGTAGTTTGGTAATTATATGTTGTTCTCTAACACCCCTAATATTTTAAAACAATCAGAGTAAACTAAAGGTGATCAGTTGGGGACTTTGGAATTTGATGGAAGTTGTGCTAATGTTGGTTTAGGTGTAGGAGTATTGTTGACATCAGCTAGTGGGGAAATGAATCTTATAAGTATAATTTTAAAAATACTAACAATACTATAAAATATGAATCTTTTATCCTTAGTATAATGGCAGAAAAACAAGAAGGATTCAAGGTACTTAAAGCTCAAGGAAATGCAAAGTTGGTGGTGAGACAGGTCAAAAACCAATATGAATTACAAAACTCAAGATTGAGGAATCATCGTAATAAGGTGTGGGATAAAATTGAGGGTTTAGATTATTTTGTATTTATATCAGTACTAAGGAAATTCAATTCAAGAGCTGATTCTTTGGTAGTTTATGCATCTTTGCTCCTACCAAACCCTAATTTTAAAGATCAAGTTTATAAAGTAAAAGTTGTATTCAAGTCCAATGTTCCTAGTAATGAAGATTCGTGGTAGGTGTTTGAAGATGATAAGCACATACTAAAATTCATTTAATGGGAACATCCTTTTGAATTCTTATATTTTGAAGGAAGCACTAATGCAAAATGGTGGTGATTCAGTGACAGCTGATAAAAAGAAAATAGAGCCTTATATGATTCAATTGAAAGGTAATAAGATTCCACCCCATCTAATCTCCTTTGAAAAACTTTTTGATAGGCATGATACATACAAAAAGAGGGAAAGAGATAAAAAGTAAAAACCTATGGTGAATATGATGGAGTCAATATAGGGACATAAATCAGCCCAAAAACGGTAAACATAGGAAAGTGTTGCACATAAGAGGAGATGATAGAGATCAAAAAATTACACATTGAATTTCAAGATGTATTTTCTTGTAGCCATGAAAACCTTAAAAATTTCATGGGTGGAAAGTTAAAACATGAAATCCCTCTTAAACCAAAAGCAACACCATTCAGGAAGAAACAAAGAAACTATAACCCAATAGTTGAAGGAGAAATCTTTAAGGAGATTGAAAAAATGTTGTAGGCTAGGATTATACATCCTATCCATCATTCTAATTGGGTCACCAATATTGTGCCTATGAGGAAAAACAATGGAGAGATAAGGATTTGTGTAGATTTCATAAATCTAAATCAAGCCTCACTCAAAGATAATTTTGATCTCCCTAATATGAATCATCTTTTACAAATTGTTGTAGGATCCTAAATGATATCCATGTTAGATAGATTTTTAGGATATAATCAAATTTAGATAAATGAAACAGATTAGTTCAAAACTACATTTACCACACCATGGGGTGCTTTTTCCTACAATAGAATGCTTTTTGGCTTAATTAAAGTAGTTGCAACCTTTTAGCATGGTATGAATTTGGCCTTTTCTAATTTGAAAGATAGAATCATTGTCATATATCTTGATGGTTTGATAGTCTGTTCTAAGAAGAGAAATTATCATATCAAAGATTTTTTAAAAAGTGCTACAAAGATGTAGAGATCATGGTGTCTCACTGAATCCAAAGAAGTCAGTACTTTGTGTGATAGAAGGAAAGCTTCTTGGTCATATTATGTCTCAAAAAGGAGTGAAGATTGATCCAAATAGAGTTAAATATATCTAACAATTAAGTCTTCCATTGAGTAAAACTAGAGTGAAGTCCTTCTTTGACTAGGTAAATTTCTTGAGGAGATTTGTTCTTGACTTCCCTAAAATAGTTAAATGTATAGTTGATATGATGAAAGGTAATAAAAAATTTAGATGGAGTGATGTTGGGACAAGGGATTTTGAAGATATCAAGGGTGTAATTTCCAAAGCCCCTGTGCTTGTCCATCCTCACTACACTAAAGAATTCATCATTTATTGTTATGCCTCAAAACATATTATGTCAACTATATTGATGCAAGAAAATAAACAGAGAATAAAAGCTCCATTTTCTTTCATGAGTATAACATTGAAGGATCAAGAACTAAGATACTTAGAGATGGAAAAATAAGTAAATATAGTGGTGAGAGCCCTTAGAAACTTTAGGTTTTATGTTCTACATTCTTATTTAGTGTTATATGTGCCAGATCTTTTAGTAAAAAGTATTTTGACACAACAAGAGGTTGGCTGTAATAATAGAGGATTTTGGATAGCAAAGTCCAAGAATATGATATAGAAATTAAGGCATCCAAACTTGTAAGAGGTAATGCACTCTATAAACCCTTAGCAAAAGATCAAAAATTCAAAGAAGAAGATACTCCAAAAGTTCTTATGGTAAGTCTTCAGGATCCTTGGTTCTCAAACATTGCTTATTTTATGACATATGGTGAATGCCTTGTTGGATTGAATACTAAGAAAAGAAGAGATCTAAAAATAAAATTCTTGAAGCATTTGGAGTACACTTTTCTTCTACTGTCACTGCATTAAAATTTTGAGGCAATCCTATTATTATCTTGACATGTTAAAAGATGCATATAAGTGGGATTCTAATTGTGATAACTACAAGATGTTTACTGGTAAACCTCAACTTTTTGCCCTACCTCTTAGGCTAGTGGTAATTGAAGCTCCTTTCCGTCAATGGGGTTTAGATTTTATAGGCCCAATCAATCCTCCTTCCAATCAAGGACACTTGTATATATTGACTACCATAAACTATTTTAGTAAATAGATTTAAGCAAAGCCAATGAAGAAGACTTCATCACAAGTAGTATGTGAATTTCTCAAAGAGCATATATTGATCAGGTTTTGAGTTCCAATGTAATTAATAATAGATAATGCATCTTATTTTTCTTCCTAAAAAATTATTGAGTTTTTCTATTATAATGGTATTCAAGTTGGTCATTCCTCTAATTATTTTCCTTAAGGAAATGGAAAAACTAAATCTAGAAATAAAAATTTGATTAATATTTTGAAGAAATTGGTCACTGATAATAATAAAAGTTGGCATAAGAAGATTCATGATGCTTTATGAGCTGATAGAACCACACCTAAAAGAGCTATAGGTATCTCACCTTTTGAATTAGTATATGGAGTGGAAGCTAATTTTCCACTACCTTTGGAGGTTGTTGCTTTTAAATTAAAGACTATGATTGAAGATGATGTTTTCAAGGATAGATTAGAGAAGAGGATCTTGTATCTTACAAAAATGGTAGAAGAAAGAGAACAGATTGTTGATAAAATTAGTATCAAGGAAGGGTAAAGAAATTTTTTGATAGAAGAGAAAGGCCTAGAAATTTCATGGAAGTTGATTTGGTGTTGCTATGGGATAAGAGACATGAGCCAAGAGGCATGATTCCAAATTTTAGTCTTTGTAGAAAGGGCCATTTCAGATCATACATGTGAATTAGAATAATTCTTTCAAGTTGGCATATCCCACTAGAGAAAACCTCCCATGTTCTTATAATGGGTAGGATTTGAAATTGTATCAAATGCAAAATTAAAAGTAGGTAACCCCTTTATAGTAGTTAGATAGGTAGGCTTTCCTTTAATGTAGTTTACTTTAGCTTAGTTGCTTGCTTTCCTAGGTAGTTTTTTTTTGTTTTCCTAGTTCAATCTATTCTTTTTGTTTCCAAGTTGTCACCTTTTTTGTAGAACAAGAGATTGCTAGAGTTCTTTCAAGAATTATCATGCTTAAATCTCTAGACAAAGCCAACAATTACCCAAGTTTTAGTTCATATCTTTTTGATCTAGGGTTTTGAGTCAATTCAAGTGTCAATGTCTTGAGTATGAGTCTAGAATACCCATAGGATGGGCTTTCTTCTCATCATTCCTTTGAGATAATCTAATGCAATAAATCATATGAGCAATGCAGTAGTCCAATGGCTAGGTAATTAGGTTTTGGAGGGTTTGTTTTGCATTTCCCTGATGAGAAGAAGGTCTGGATATTTTATTGATTCATCTTTCTTTCCTCCTAATCATGTTAAAGACAAGGATTCATGTTGTGTAATAGTTTTTCATGGAGGATATTGTGGATGATCAAGGTCAAATGCAAGAGAAGAAAATAAATCATCAAAAATGGTGAAAGAACCCCATCAAAGGTGGTATGACTCTTGTTACAATGAAATCGACAACTTATATTTAATCTACATGTCTATGTTGCAAAGTAGACAAGTCAAATGGCTCAGAGACTAAATCCAGATCATTGGATGAAGACTAGATTGATGTATAATGTTTTAAAGATGGAATTATAAGCATTCAATTATGAATCTCCTCAGTTGTTAGATCTTTAAAAAATCCACACTTGTAGTTATGTCTCTATGGGGAGTTGCATGAAGAATAACCGTGGTGATATAGTGATGAGTTGACATCTGTTTATGAACCAATTGAGGGTAAGATTGCCAGAAGAGTCATCACCATAGATCAAACTTGAGATGAGGGGTTATCATTATGTTGCTATGGAAAGTTTCTCAATTGTTAATCATAGTGATGTAATGACAAAATGACATGTGTCTTGATGGGATCATTATATTCCATGAGTGCCATGAAGCAAATAATTTCAATGTTAGATTCTCCAAGCAATGGAATAGTGCCACCTATCTTCCATGAAGTGAATAGTTGGAAAATGGACCCAAACTGTGAAACAAATAGAGAGTTGTTATCTTTTATTGCCATTATAAGATAAAAAAGAGATCAACACTCATCATTATGTTGCTATGGAAAGTTTCCCCAATGTTAATTATAGAAACATAATGATGATTTGGCATGTGTACACAAAGGGACCCATGCAGGAGATTACAAAGGAAAAATAAGGAAGTTTTTTATGTTTTAATTGTGACCATTTGTTTAAGATTGATGTTCAGAATTCAAAACTACAGTGACGATTGGAATATGAATTATATAGATTTGGCACCAAATAGAAGAATATGAAGAATTAAATATTTCTAAAGGATTTTCTAAATTTATAGGAAGATAAATAGTCATTGTATGTTTTTAGATGTTCCATGGATCTAGAATGATCGATAGAAAATATGCCACCTGTTCATATCATTTGATAATTTCATATTTTATTCTCTTTTCTATTTTGTGATTGTTGCTCTACTAAATTGAGGGATAATAGAATACTATAAATTTAATCTCATTTAATAATATGAGGGTCAAAAAAATTGATGGTGAATTGGTCTATAATTCTATTTACTCTATTTTCTTGTCATGTTTTGTGGCCCATGTATAGATTAGATTTGCATTAAGGGTTGAAAGACAATCATATTTGATTCTATGAATAATTAAATAAATTTCATTTCACTTTGATATTTATAGTATAGTGATTCCATTTACTTACTTTCATATATGGTTTGGTTCCTTCTCTTATTGGTTTCATAACATGTTAGATAATTTCATTGGGAGATGAAATATCAATGTGTATGAATCTATTAGTTATTGGTTGGATTCCACTTCATTCAAGGTTGATAGTGAAAGAAATTCCATTTTTCCTCATGTGGATATCTTCTTCATTCCTCTTCTACATTTAGATGGTTAATCTACATTTAAAATAGAAGTGACAGCCAAAAATATTAAGATAATCTACTACATTAATTCAATTGGGTGTGATATGTTATTCAAATTCATCTTTCCTAAATTGTTTGTGCCTACAAACAATTTGGTTATCCTTTACTACTCTCAAGTTAAGAGCTTATACTATCAAAACTTTTGATCTTTTAAAAACATATTCATTGTATATCATTAAAAATCAATGGGATTTGTACCTAGTAATTTAGAGGGTAGTGATAGAATACATACACTTACCCATTTGTTGGTAAAAATTCTTTTGTCTTTCCAAAACATTGGGAATCAAAGAGTCAGCTTATAAAATCTAATAGGAGGACAAACTTTAAACCAACAACTATTTAACCAATCTGATGCCTATATTATAATGACTAGATTTGGAATAGGATATTTGTTGACAATTATCTATATGTAGTGATGTAATTGTTGTCATTAATGGCAATACATGATGTACATGTTATAGAAAACCTCAAAAATAAAGATACTTAGCTTTTGGTACTTAGAAAATTGTCTAAAAATGAAATTGGTCTACAATAGTGTATCATTTTGATGTATAACTTGTTTATATGATGTTATCTATGAGAGAGAGGTTAGATGGAGATAGTATATATGTTGATGATGATTTGTATAACTTCATACATCAGTATAGATAGTACAAAAAAGAGTTATGTAAGATTTATAGGACAACAAAATGAAAGGTAAGGGAATTATTTTGTTTACAAAATAATTACTTGACTAATTAGGGCCAACATCCTATATGTTTACTCTAAATTGGAAAATTATATTATGGTCCTAGCAAACCAAGCAAAAATTTGTGAAAAGGCATGGTATTTATGCAAAGACATCTTGCAAATTTACCGGGAAGTGATTTTGTAACATGTGAAAGTTGTTAATGAAAATTTTTGTGTCATATGCAAAGGAAAATTTTGATAACCTAATTTTGTGATATGAGATTGAGATGAGATTAGAGTTTAGAGAAAAGAAGGTACAACATCCATACTTACAAGAAAATTTAATTGGTTGTTTGGGTAGTGAGCTCTTCTTGTAATTAAAAGTGCATGTTTGGGTAGTGAGCTCTTCTTGCACACACTATACCACAACTCCTAATAGGGTTGGAATATCCTAACAGGGATTCAAAGTCTCTTAACATGAACTACTATATACTGAATGATTTTATAGACTCCTAACATGGTCCATCCTCTAACAAGGAACATTGATATTAGTACATCATCTTGTGTGTATCATCCCCATCAGAGTTTTCCTATGGCCAAGGTTTCCCTAGTTAACAAAATATGGTTTTATGAGTTCTCTTTATGCATGGTTATTATTACTATTTAGCATTACTTGTTTAGTTTCTTATGGATGGTTTAAAGAAATAAGTAATATCTAGTTGGTGATGAAAGTTTGTAGAATATTGATTCACCCCGCCACCCCCCGATACTATTCCCTATTTCTAACAATATCATATCATATAGAATTACTATCAAGACATTATTCTTATAGTTATACAGAGAGAAGATAATTCTATTTTCTACTTTGGATTTTGGCTAGAACTATCTACATGTTTATGATAGTAATAATACTATGAAAAAATAGAGGAATTTATTACAATTAAATTACATAAAAAGATTAGATAAGTTCTAGTTGTATGCTCACTATAATATAATTGAACTTTTATATCAATTTATCTTGTACATAGAATGCAACAAAACATATTGCAAGTTGCATTTTTGAAATTAAAGTATTAAATATAGAATTAGCAGTATAATAGTTTTAGATAATTATGACCCTTATAAATAGTTTAAGATCTTCAATAAGTCTATGAATCTAGTACTTGCATATCTATACTTAGAGAAACAATAACTATAGTAAGACATGAGAACAGTAATTATTCATCAAATAAAAAACATAGACAAAAAAACAAAAACAAAAAAGATGATCTTGGTGATCTTGTAAATGATCATGTAATAACTATACTTAGACAACTTCCACAATAGAGGAAGATGATCTTGTAAATTCTATGAAGACAAGCCACTTTGCTATTAGAAAAGTGTGTTTTATTAATGGTGTGTCAAGTTACCTATCTAGTTTCTCTACAAGACCATATACACCTTCATCAAGCATCATGTACATACTTTTGTAAACTTTAATAAACAAATAACATTTAGGAACTTACTGCATTAGACATCGTTGCCTTCTTTTGGCCGCTACCACCATTCACTAGCTTGCAATCTTTTGCATCATTCTTCTCATTAACACTCCCTCTTCTCTTGTGACCACTACCAACACCTCTTACCTTAGGTTGGGGAACTTTTGCATCATCATTCTCATTTGATCCTTGCTTTTCCATGATAGAATTAAAAGACTAGTATGCAACAACTATGGAAATGCTTCTAAAATAAGAAAATTAAAATTAAAAAGACAAAATCTTCACCTCATCTTCCAATATAGATATTGGTTAATCAACATCTCCTTCAACCTTGGTAGCCACAACACTAACCATTTTCAAAATCTACGTGACAAAATAGAAATTAGATGCAAAACAATCAAATGAAGAAAAATTACAACCATCAAAATATGGGGTTTCTACTTTGGTTACAGAATAAACCATCATAATGAATGTACATGCAACCTTTTAGCTATGACTAATCATGAAAGATAGGAAAAGAGATATCACCTGTGAGGAAATATTGGCAATTCAACCTTATAAAATGGAAGAGATATAGGTGTAGAACAATTTAGGTTTCCACAAACTAAATTGGAGTCCGTTGAAGATGCTACATGCAACTTTAGGTTCATGGCACTCAAAAACTAAAGCTACATGCTTTAACATTTATCATAACCACATTAAAATAGATATACTACTTTAAATTATTCATCATTAGCAAGAAACTAAATATAAGCCATCAATTAAGAATAGATCAAATAAAAAAGACTCCATTATTTTCAAAGATTAATGCCTATACCATAGAGTATCATCTCATCATCCTAGACCTACAATGAATGAAATTGATTAATTAATGAAGGTATGTTAGTTTTACCTTCACTTGGTTTAAAGAATACTTTAATGTTCTCTACTTAATGAGGCTAACTATTAGAAAGTGGAAGCTCATTTGATCTCACCCGCTCCCCCTAACATCAATATAAATTTTATTATCATCTAATTACATACTTCACTCATTCATTCATCCATTTATGAACTATAACATTTAATCAATATAATCACATAACATTTATTAATATTATATAAAATTAATTAATTCACAATACTAATCAAGACTTCATTAACACATAATAATATTCATTAACATGACATAAAAATCAATATTAATATGCAACATTCATTGATAATTACTTAAAACAACGTTATTTCATTTTCCAACAAAGTTTATCAAACAAGGTCTATCAAAGAGCATTTTTTTCAAATCATTTCTTCTTTTTGTTTTTCTTAGCTTTCTTAAGGAAAAGGATGATAGGAGCATCAATATCTTCCCCATTCTCCTCCTCTTGTGGCACATGTAATGTCAAATTATGATGCCTCCTCCAATTTTGAGGAGCATGAGGTTGCTACACTAAAGGGAGGCTCTATTGCAATAACAAGTAAATGGGTTAAATTGGTATACTCTTTTTAAAAAAAAAAAAATTGTTACAAGTATTTCATTAACCAATAGAACATAACATGCATTTTTCTTACCTGACAATTCCACATCATGTACAATAACATTTTGATCCACCGCCACCTCAACATGATGAACACTTTTAACATGCTTCGCTCCTTCACCATGATGTTCAACATGCTATAAAATATTCAAAAAAGGGTTACACATTAAATTGCAAGTGAAGATGTTTAATTGTATTCATAATTGTGTAATTAATTTCCAATATAAAATTAATATGTCCACCACTATAATGCACATCATGATCTTCATCATGCCCAAGTTCTATGAAAGGATTTGAAGGTTGTAGTGAAATGTTATATGCATTGTTATATAGTCAATTTACGTTGGAAACTAACACCAATTTTTTTTTCTCAACTATTCAATTTGATTTAATTTTTATTTGATCAATTTACTTGTGTCTCATTTGGTGCACTAGATTCTTGGCATAGGCATGCAACCATGACTTTATAGCCTTTTGTCAAGGCATTTTTTTCTTCTTCATCTGTGCTCTCTACACTGAATTCTGTGTGCTTTATTTTTTTCTTAATAATATCTATTTTCCATGTATGATTTGATTAAAAAATTTGTTTGTAATATTATATAAAAAAACTTTATCTAACATTCCATTGCTACTACTTACAAGTTGAGAGTGAAGATTCATATAGCCACTAGAGCCAAGTTTGTTTTGGCCAAGCTTTTCTAGTCTTGCTTCTTTAGCTTTTGATGTGTCCTACAGTCTATGAAATGTTTTTAAAATGTTAGATTGTATATTTACAAAGATCAATAATTAGTGCATGATTACATTCTATTTAATATTGTTGTGACATACCTTATTTTTCTCTTTTCTAGTTCATTTTCTTTACCATGTAGCCTTTTCTCTTTTGCATCTTCTATTATTTCATTCCACTCCATTGGTGGAATCATAGGAGGATGCTCATACCTTGGATTATCCTTTAGACCCCTTCTATATTTTTCCCTTGTGTGCTCTTTTGAGAAGTAGGGCATTGTCATAAATGTTTTTTGCCAAAAAGGTCCTCAAAATATGTAATGAGCTGATTTTTTAAGGACGCTATTCATTCCAACTTTTTGAAAAAACAAAAAAAATTGATAGATAAATAAATTTAATATAGTACAATAAATGAAAGAAAGAAAAATATTGTAGCAGTGATATGAAACTACATACCTTTTATGTATGGTGGGTCCAAATAGCTTCAATGTCATTTCAAAAAGATGAGCATATAAAATATCATTTGCTACAAAAATAGCATGGGATTATCAGTCCAAAATGAGTTATGTATAAGTAAAATAAAATTACAATATAGATAATAATAATTTTAAATCACTTAGAAGCTTTGGTAAATTTAATAGAAACATATTTTTCATGTCCAACAACAATGTCCCATAAATGAACCAGTACAAGTCACACTCGTAGCTCCAAGAAATGGTTCAACTTTAGTAGTACTTGTTTGTGTTGTTCTATCAACTGATGGTGTATCTATTAGTGCAAAAAATAGGTCCATGAGTATAAAATCCACCCAAAAAAAAAAACAATGCACAATTAGCACATTACAAAATATAGCAAAACAATGTTTTACCAGTTGTACTTGGCATAGTCAACGATGTATGCAAGCTCCTTGTTGCCAACAATGCAATCAACAGTATTAGAGAAAAGACCAAAGAAGGTGTATACCCTTCATCATGAGGTGAAGAATACATTATTAGCAAAGACATTTTGAATGGATAAAGATTGAATGGGATACTAGATAAAAGCATCTAAAAATCAAAGTTAAGTGTTATAATGTTGATAAAAATAAACAATGATGCACTAGTAGGCTCATAATCTTCTGTTCTTGCTCATATTGTTTCACGTGTAGCTAGTGAACTTCATTTACTAATCCTTTCATTTGGAGAAACAAATCCATCTCTCTCATCATATCAGTATGGAATGATTTGTTTCTATCGGAGAAACAAATAGCTTCTTATTGTGGTTGCATGTATAGATGATATGTATGGAATGATGGCAATTACAAGTGTGATTGGTTTCTATGGTTGGAAAGATATAATTCTCAGATTGTATATTTTGGTGCACTATAGTTAATTATCATATGCGTACTAGGGTTATCTTTTTATAACTATAGTAGTGCAAAAATTTGATGCAAGAATGTGGTGTACAACTGCTACATTCTTTCTTCTCATAAGAGTTGTTTTATGCACTTTGGAGCATAAATCAAACCATGATTTTCAAGGACATCCAAAGGAGCAAGCCAAATTGTTAGAAAAGACATTTGTAACATTTTTTGTTTTGATTTGAAATGGATAAAAATTAAAGTTAATGTTATAATGTTGTAAAGAGAAAGTTTTACTTCCATGAAGGTTGTGTGCTACAACCCTCACCATATTAACCACATGGTCTCACAGGTGTCACAAAATCTTGTAACACATAATATTTTAGATTAAGATCTATAAGATACTATAAAGTATAAACATCTATTGAACTTTTATTATTTCTTAAGATCAATTACTACATAACTTCAAAGAATTGACTCTAAGTATCAATTCTTCTTCAAGTGCCTCTGTTGTCTCAGTTATGTTTCTTGTGACCACAAGGTTAAGAATTTCATCACTTTATTTTGTTAGGAGTTTATGGGCCATTAATATGAAATCATAGCTATATGAGATGACATCTAAAAATGATGCCTATTTTTTAGATCGTATTTAATCTACTTTTATTTTCACTTGTCCCTACAATAAGTATCAAGTTGTGACATTAATATTAGTAAAATTCCATCAAAATAAACACAAAGATATAAAGAAATAACATAATAATTATTGGTCTTAGATTGGTTTTGAAAATTTAATGTCAACACACTTAATAAATTTCTAATTTGATGCTGATTATAATATAGATGTTGAGCTACAGTATGTGGCTAGCCAAAACTTCAACAAGTGTCGAGTTACAATAGATGTTGAGTAGATAGATAGTGCTGAGAAAGTTTTAAATGCTAAGTGACAATTGATACAAAGTCAACATATGTGCCAAGTAAAGTATAGGAGCTAAGAAAGATAGATTTCCTATAGATGCCAAGTAAGAAAAAATTTCTATAGATGTTGAGCAAGACAAAATTCCTATATGTGTCGAGCATTAGTAATTAGTAAGTGTTGAGGAACATAGAATCAACATAAGAGTTTGTGCCCTCACAAACTTAGACGTAAACCATTTTTGAGTTGAAAAAAGATGAATCTCAAAGGATCTAAAGGATAAGATCAAATATTTTTAATTCCCTATGAAATCAACATGCAACCAGTCAGAAAAATGGGAAGAATTGAACGGGAAAGATGAATGAATATCAATCATAGATTCATACCTAATCCTAAGTCTCAAAACCTTTTTAATGAGGTCAAAACCCCATACTTTAGATGATACAAGAATGCAAGGAGAGAATGCTAGAGAAGTTTAAAGGGGTGTAAAGACTTAGAAGAATGATAACATTGTACAATAAGGTTATCAGAACAAAGTATCAACACTACAAACATAGTCATATCAGATCGAGAAGGATTAGATCAGATTGGTCAAGACAAGAATCTAAAATTAGAAATTGAGGATTGTAAGTTATAAGGTCATCACATTCTACTATAATTTCTAGCCATTGTATTAGGAGAATGAAAATCCTATAATTATAGGTTGGTTTAGCAGCCATATTGTAAATCCTTTAACAGGGTGACATTTCAAGCTAGTGTTTTCAAATCCTTTAGATAGGTCACATTTAACAGTGTGTTAGAGCCTTTAACAGGGTAGAAATTTCATAGGGTAGACCATTGTTGATGGTCAAACTTTATAACCTTAACTAGTTACAAATAGCTATAGTGATAAGTTGTGGGTGTCATCCCCAACCCAATTTTACCTTCTAGTTTTGGAGGGTTTCTGGGTGATCAAATCTTGTGTTATATATTTTCATACATGTATTTACTTTCATGTAAATTAGACATGTTATATGCATGTGATTGATTTCAATTAAAAGTTTTATAGCTTAAAATTTGGTACTTCTGATTCACCCCCCTCTCAAAAGTAAATCTTCCCACTTGTAAATTCCAACAATTGGTATCACAGCTAAGTTCTCAAAAGGATAAGCCTTATAGCTTGTAGAAAAAGATCTAAAAATGAAATTCTAAAAACTTGGAAAGATTATAGAGAACTATAAGATTGAGATACATCTTAGTCTACATTCTCTGGAAGAAGCTAGGGAAGAATTAAGGAAATCCCTAAAAAGAAGAAGAGAGATTGTCATAGCTAAGAATGATACATAGTACAAGGAGATTGACACCTCAAAAGTGTTTGCTAATGGAGATTCCAAGGAATTTGATGCAACAATAGTAGACTTGATGGAGAGAAATAGAGCTCAAGTAGAAGAGATCAAAACTCTCAAGATTGAACAAGAATAACAAGCCATGATGCTTTGTAAAGAAACTGAATAGAAGAAGAGAGTCATTAAGGGTAAGGCTATGATAGAAGATGACAAGATAAACCTTGCTAGAAAATTGGAGGAAAAGTAAATTGAGCTTGCAAGAATTTCCAACATGCAGCTAGACACCCTAAGCTAGATAATGAATGAACATCATGAACTAAATGTTAAGGACATTGAGATCTCTAGACTGAAGATGCAAAATGAAAAACTGCAAAATGACTTGAGAAGAGGGAAGTAACTTGCTGAGACCTTCAACAAACCTAATGAAGCCATCAAGTATTTTGAATAGCTACTAAAATCACCAAGATCCAGTAATGACACTTCAAGATTAGGATACACCAGCACTAAAAAAAGGTGAGTCATCAAAGACTACAGAAGAAATAAGTAACAAAGATAAGAAAATTAAACCCACTTGTCATTTTTGTGGTAAAAAGGGACATACCTCTAATGTGTGTAGGAGCAAGAATGGTAATTAGCATGAAAAACCTAAGAACATGGGTCATTATCACAAGTGAAACAAGTAATGACATTAGAGACATGACTACAGGACTATCAAGACATCAAGATTTGAAGGTCACTACTACAATTTCAAGAAGTATGGACATAGAGCTTTTGAGTGTAGATCGAAGCCTATGTGGACACCTAACCAACCAGCACAGACCAAAAGTCATGGACATCCCTACAATTGGGACTACAACACCAGGAAAAGATGTCACTACTATCAAGAGTATAGAAACATCCCTAAAAATTGCATAATAACAAATTTTAGTGGAAGCTATAGCAGATGGTTGAGCCAAACAACATGCTTCAATTATTTGAAGACTAGTCATATCAGCAAGTATTGCCCAACAAGATCAAAGGCACCTAACTCAGAGTTCAACAAAGGAAAAGGAAAATTTGATGTTGAAAACATCAAAGGAGAAATGAATAAAACATGGAAGAATAAAGAAGGAGGTAGCACATCCAATGGAGGGATCACTTCACCTAAAAGGTCAAGTGGTTACACTACATCCAACTAAGAAAAAGAAGGTATGCGGAACTGATATACAATGTTTTATCATACATTAGTTCCAAGAAAAGTAAGTACTAAAAAGGATAGATCAGCATGAATAGAGATGCAAATTTAAAATTTCAATTTTTCACAAGTGTTGTTGAGTAAGGAAAGATGTCTTCAGATGTCGAGTAAAATCCTAATATATGTCAAGTTGTCTGCCAAAGTCAGTAGAAGCTAAGTGATTAGTTGCAACTACATTAGTAGTGGATGCCAAGTGAGGGTAAATTATTATTAAAGTCGATTAAGTGAAACTCCAATGTATTTCGAGTGTTGGAAAGAAAATGGAAGCTGAGTAAAGTAGAATTTCTTAAGGAACCGAGTGGAAAGTTGTTCAAGCACTAAGCATTAAATGCTATAAAATGAAGGGTATATGGTCACTTTTTTTATCATTTTTCATCATTGTGATAATAGAGCAAGAACAAGAAGAGATAAAAAAGATTTTCCAAGAAAAGATTCAAGCACTTGAGAAGATTCCAACACAAATTCAGAACCATTTCATCAATTTTAAGGTATTTACACTTGTGCCAAGCTATATAGTTTCATTATTTCTATGTGTTAAAACCCTAGACTATAGAAATGGCCTCTAGCTCTAGGAAACCACAAGAAAAAGAGTCATTTGGTTCAACTAGTCAGCAATGAAGTCAAGCAACCCAACTTTAGACCAATCCCTAAGGTTGTATACAAAAATGACCTAGCTAGAGCTTTATCAATGATTACACCTAAAGTGGTGATGGTGCAAGATGTGTGAAGATGTTACAATTGATAGATTGGTGCAATAGGTGATATGGAAATCAAGGAAGCATATGACAAATTGTGTGAGAATAGAGTTTTGAAGGAGGAATTTCAAATTGTTGAGAGGAAGGGCTTCACTCATGCCCTATATTTTCCTACAATATTCAAGATAGAATAGATTAGAATTGTGTTGAGTTGAATCCACAATGGAAGCCTTTAGTTGGAAGATGGACCCATTAAAATATACAAGAGAATTATACATAGTGTTACTGCATATCCAACCCTAAAATGACCTAATACCCTAAGGAGTGACTCAAAAGAAGCTATAGAGAAGAACATTGGTGCAAAATAGAACAAGAGAGGGATGAAAATAGAGACAATAAAAGACCCTCTTTTTGAATTTGTAGTTAAAGTCATATCCCACAAGTTTTACCAATCAAGTTGACTCAACAGCGTTCCCTATATTGTAGTGGATGTTGGTCACAAACTTTTCAAAAAGGATCATACTTATGATCTAGCTGAACTAAAACTACAATAGATTATGGAGAATTTGGGAGCTATAAGAAGAACAAAGGGAGCCCAATGCAAATTTGGAGCAATTTTGATATGTTTATTCTTTTATGTATAGAATGAATTCCCTTCTTTTGGAAAGGTAAGCTAGAAGACAAATAGGTCTATAGTAGTCTAGATGAATGAATACATTGAACAAATGGGGGAAAATTTTGAAACAATCATGACCAA
Source organism: Cupressus sempervirens (assembly GCA_028749045.1). Taxonomy (NCBI): domain Eukaryota; kingdom Viridiplantae; phylum Streptophyta; class Pinopsida; order Cupressales; family Cupressaceae; genus Cupressus; species Cupressus sempervirens. Next base: position 782,880,374 of record CM053790.1, on the reverse strand, counting down.
CTACTTTAAAGACTTCAAGAAGTCTATGAAATAGAGACTCAAGCTACCTATTTCATTAGTTGAGAAGTACATAAATGATATATGATTTTTTAGTAGACATTAACTATACATATATCCAAGCAGCAATACCAAGGGTCAGATGGTTGAGGCCACTTGATTATGAGATCAATATTGATGAAGCATCTATAGAAATCACTGCTTTTCTTGCAAAAGAAGTACATAAAAGTGCCCAAACCTTTGGCACTTATGATGTTGTAAGATCCAAGGTGGATATGGAATTGAAAACTACTTCAACCTTGAAGAAAAAGGATAAATTGGTGAAGAAATTTAAGGCTAAATTTGGTAAAGTCACAATAGAAGCCAAGAAAGAAGAAGAAGAAGAAGAAGAAGAAATTTGGGAGCCACTTGCATTGACCCAAGGAATGGGTGAAGATGTTGAAGAAGAAAAAGGTGCTAAGGAGGAGCAAACCAAGGAAGCACCTAAGATAGAGGCAAAGAAGAGAAAGGCACAAAAACAACCTACAACTCTACCTAGAGGAAATAAAATAGCCAAACCTAGCCTAACAAAACCCACCACAAGGGTAGACACAAGAGCTGCAACAAAGGTGGCTAAGGAAAAAGAAAAGAAAAAGACCATAGAGTAGGGAGGACCAACTAATAAGAAGTAGAGAAGAGAATAAGTGGCACCTCCTGAATCAAATGAGGAGAGGACTAAATTAGATGAGGAGAGGACAGAATCAAATGACAATGGAAAATTCAGAGTGGTAAGCCACACAACTAAATCTAATTTAGAAAATATATGTGATAATATAAGAAATAATGCAGATTTATCGGGCTTAAAAGACATTAATTTTAATAAGTTAAGTAGAGAAGAATAGAACATTGTGGAAGAATCAATTTACACTGTGATGGTAAAGTTCAAGAATACTCCACTTGAACTTGACAATACAATGCCTAAGGAGTTTTATTCAATTATAGAGAATAAATGGCACTATAGCCTCAATATGGAAAAGGAAATAAGAGAGTCAACACTAGCTTGTGTTATGCCTGAACTTAGAAAATGGTAAATTGTTAGAATTCTTTAGAATAATTGAGAGGGGGAGGGGGGGGTGTGAATCAGTTATCCAAGATCTAAATGCCCTAATAATAATTTTTTACCAATTATAGTGAGACCATTAAAATATTCATCCTTCCAAGCTTAAATCAATCATCTTAGCAAGTTACAACAAATCAACATGCATAAATAAAACATGCAAGATCAACATATGACACAGTGATTTATATGGAAACCCAATTTGGGAAAAACCACCAGTAACATGCTACTTAATTCTCACTCTTCTAAAGTGATTCCTTATTAAAAGTCTACCCTGTTAAAGGCTTACAACACACTATTAAATGTGACCTTGTTAGAGGATTTCACCTTACTGTTAGGAATGGGCTTGGTAAAAGGACTTTAGAACATTCACTTGGAATGTCACCCTGTTAAAGGATTTACAACATGGCTATTAAACCAACCTAAGTCCATATGGATTAAACTATCTGTTACAATTGCTAGAGAGTTACAATAATGGCTTTTTGATTTGATACAACTTATAGCATATCTTGTAGATTTTAGATCACACTTTAGTTCAATCCTTTGCTTGGCTTTAATCACTTTAGCTCTGATAGCTTGTCATCTCAAGCTTCATCTCCTTGAGTCTTCTAACTCATCATGCCAATGCAACCATATCTTTGGTCATCTATTGAAGCAGGGTAACTATGTTCTCTTACTCCTTAGCACCTCCTTCAGCACTTTATGCTTTCATGCTTGACCTCCTCACTTTTTTTTGTGACCTTATGACTCCTTAAATAGAAATTTGGATTTCCTTTCCCACTCGATTCTCCCTCTCCAACTTTAGGGTTTCAAATGGATTAGGTAGGATACAATGTATCTACCCCATATCTTGCTCTTATCTAGAAACTTCGTCTAGAGTCCTGTTGTATTCTTTAAAAAAAAAAATGTTCTACATGGTGTTCTATGCCATTAGCTCATCACTCTTATCTTCTATTTAATTCACAAAATTCTAGATAACAACCTTGTTGACTTAGATCTGACGAATCTTTAATTTTTGAAATAATGCAACAACTTGGCACTATTGGTTTACTGATGCTTGGCACCTCTGTGTTACTTGGCACTTGTATTTGCTTGGCACCTAATCTTTGCTCGGCATGTGATCTTTACTCAACACCTGAAGATCACTCAACATTTGTTCTTTACTCGGCACTTGATATTCACTTGGCACATACTGAAGTTGAACTTGCTCGGCTTCAATTAAGAATCTGGTTGGCACTAACTAGCTTGTTTGGCTCTTTCTCTCTAATGAACTTAGTTAGGCTTCACAAATGACTTAGCTAAAACCTTACATCTTTGATGTGTTTTAGTGTGCCCATTCTCTGTGTCTTAGAGTATGTCATCAATACACTATTTCATCAATGGCTTAGCTGATCCTTGTAGTACATTACATCATCATAACTTCAACATTTCTCCAGGTATTCTAGTTACACCTTATTGATTGCCACCTCCTTGTCAATCAACCACTTGATAGTATTTGGATCACTAAAGCAATTGTCATTCCTACAAGTAGCAAGTTTGACATCAATGACAAAACAATGATTGAGAACATTCTTTACTAGTTTCATTACTCTTCATTCTTGAGCTTGTTCAATCATTTCCAACAATATTCCTCATGATTGTTTCAATCATTTCCAACAATCTCCCTCTTTGGCATTGATGGCAAACCAAAGTAATCAATTGATCAACTTAGTTACCACCAAAATTATGTGTTTTTTGCTTCTTTCCTAACTACTACATCCTTACTACTGATCTCATATATCTCCCTCTTTCATATATATCTCTCTCTTATTTTGCATTGATCTTTTTTTGCATATATCTCCCTCTTTGACATAAATGCCAAAGATGTAGCATCTTTAACATGCAAAGTATAAGCTTTGCATCTCATGTTTTCTCCCTTTGTCACCATGCTTGTGACTAATTTGGAGTTTTTGCTCCTACTGTCATCCTCTGCATCATTCTTTAGATATTTCAATGATTTGTTTCTGTTGATGCAGGGCAGCCTCCTTGTTGCTTTAAACTGCTTGAGTTAGGGGCATTACCCCCAACTTGCCTCTAAGATATTCATAAGCATCCTTGGGTAATGGTTTGGTAAAGATATCTGCAGTTTGTTCCTTTGTGTGAATGTACTCCAACTTCACTTGTTTATCTTCTACCAACTCTCTGACATAGTGATACTTGATTGCAATATGCTTGATTTTTGCATGCATTACTGAATTTTTGGATATTTTTATAGCACTTGTATTATCACAATACAATATCACAGGTTTGGTTACCTCTTCTTTCATTCCTTTCAATAGATGTGTGAGCCACACAATGTTTGTGCAATTGACTAGTGTTGCCACATATTTTGATTTTACAATGGACTGGGATGTGCATGTTTGTTTCTTGCTAGTCCAACTAACTAGCCTTTTACCTAAAAATAATGCACCTCCACTTGTGCTTTTTCTGTCATCAATGTTGCCTCCCCAATCTGCATCTGTATATGCATTGAGCTCAAACTTCTCATTCCTTTTGTAATATAGACCAAAGTTATCAGTTTCTTTAAGATACCTCATTATTCTTTTTACTTCTATGAGATGATTTTCTTTGGGATTAGCAGAGAATCTAGCCACTATTCCAACTACTAATGCTATGTCTGGTCTGCTATGTACAACATATTGTAGTTTTCCAATCATGGATATGTACATTTTTTGCTTGACTTCAGCTAATTCATCATTTTTGGATAGCTTATTTCCTGTTTCCATTGGTGTGCTGACTAATTTGGATTCCTCAAATCTAAACATTTTAAGTATCTCTTTGATGTACTTTGATTGTGTCACAAATATACCATGTTTTAGTTGATGTACTTGCAATCCAACAAAAAATTTGATCTCTCCAAACATAGACATCTCAAACTCATGTTTCATTTTGTCATGCCCAAAATTTACTATAAAAAAATAACACAACAATATTTTTCTTTTTTCTTTTTCTTTTTTGCTTCCTAAGGAATACCTCAACATTCAATATAACAATACTAAATATTCAAAACTAACTAGCTTTAAACTTTAACATATTCTAACCTAAAACATCTTATTGACCAATTAATACTAACTACCCTTTTTATTATTCATTCTATTTTAAATTAGAAGCCATTTGCTTCTAATGTCTTTAAAGTTAGTTTTAATAACATTCCTATACCTAACCCAACATAATTACTAAGAATTTGCATAGTGTCCCTTAAGACTATCATCCTCTCATTTTAATCTTCAAGTGTGTACTAAGGATGTTTAAAATATTTGTCTCCAAAATAATTGTCATACTTACTATACTTTTATTTATTTTCAATAATTCTATGATGTTTCAGATTTATGTCATGAAATCATGCTTGTTACATTCTATGTAGAAACTATCAGGTCATGGTTAAAGGAATACTTTTATTTTACTATTTAATAGTTTAATTCAATAACAATACTATTAAACCCCTAGGTAATATAGATTGATCTTTAATTAAGAATTCTATGACATCTTCTAACAATGAAGTTAATATGCTTGTTTTCTTTTATCATCTTAATTTATTTTATAATTTCCATTACTCATTTTATTAAAGTTTTCTTTCTAATTTCACTATAAATCTACTGTTGATTAATTTTTGAGAGATGTGTGTTCAGGATTGGTGGTGTGCCAAATCAATATCTCAAATCACACCCTAAGATCCAACATCACGTTGGATATTTACTATCTTCAATATTAGAATCTATAACATCTTGCTTTAATAGCTAGATCAATGAAAGATAAGATCATGGGTAATAATAACCTAACACATTTTGTGATGAATCCTATCACCAAATACCTTTAGCTAACTATATCCAATTCTCTCTAAGCACAAATACAAATCCAAAAGTACTAACTAACCAACTTACTTTGCCTACACCATACATTAAGTCTATTTTTATTTTATTTTTATATTTTTACTAAATTTTCTATCATAAATATAAATTCAACACCCACACACATACCATATTAACTAATTACAATTTTAAAGGTAATTACACTAAATTAATTCCTAACTAAAGGCATCATCATTACACCTCCAATATTACTAACTAATCATATCTACAATTTAAAATTCCAATTATAAAAATAAGATTCTATAAATAACATGCATTTACTACATAGTATGCTACTACAATTTAAGACATACTTAAAGCTATTGTCTAACCTCATAAAAAAACTACAAAACATTTTACAACCCACAAAATAAACTACTTATTTAACTCTATACTAACCTAGTATAGTAACCATCCTATGTTACTAACCTAGCACTCTTACACTTCCCACAAAAGTCGACGCCTATGTTTGAGGCATTGTGGGAGACAAGATAACGTGGAGAGGTGGAAGTCATGTGACTTCCCTCTCCCCATACACATTACAACTCCTCATTTTCTTAAAACAATGCCTTTCTTTCTAATTGCCTAGGTGCCTAGAGGAGTACGTGGTCCCCTCTATATCTTGGGCAGAGGCATTGCGCCTTCCTAGGCGATCAGACTACTACTGCATGGAAGTTAAGATATGAAGTGAAACAAGCGAAGTTTGAAAAAAAACTATGTTTCCCCTTTTTTATTAATTTCTATCATGTCTTGGAATATATATATATATATAATTATAAGTCACTGTCAATCTTGTGGATTGATAAAGGCTTAGGTGATCACTTAGTATTGGCCATATTACATCAATTCTCTACCACTTATAAGTCCAACTAGGAGTTCAAGTACATGTTCAACATTATTATATTAGTTTGTATTCTTGGAGTATTACTTTTCTTTCTCCCATACATTTTCCAGAGAGAAAATGTGCACATTTAGGTTTAGAATTCTAGTGGTGAGTTTCATCATAAAGTTATTAGATTTAATTTTCCTTCCATTTAAATCATAATCTGAAAATTTTCTTAATGTCATTATCTACCATGGATATACAATGTTCCATTAACAATATAATGCTTTCTTGTGATAACATAGGATTTTACAAGCCCATCACTTATGCGTCAAATTGAGACAACTATATCAACAAAAAAAAAAAAAATTCCTCACAATAATCTATGAAATTTTTCTAATAAGAAAGAATGTCTCATTACTTAACTTCTCTAGAATTACATCAAATCTCTAATTGTGAAACTTACAATGACTTTTTCTAAATCTACCTTGCTTAATGTTACAAGGATTATCCTATGTAAAGTCCTTGTGAGGTTTGGCTTTAACTAACAAGAAAAGTTCATATGTGCAAAACTTGTGCATCAAATTTCAACATGTCTTCCTTCACAATCAATGTTTCCATATGAGAACATATTTCCATACAAGAACAACAGTATACAATTTTCTAATCGATTCCACATTCACAACTAAATACAATAGGAAGTAGCTTTCTTCTCTTCCATAACTCATGATCATATCTTAACAAGGAACATATATATACAACATTTTCCATTATTTCTTCTACATATACATTAGGTAACAATGATACAATCTCCTTTCATCACAATGAGACAACAGGAAACCTTTCGAAATCATATGAAACATGATCATTGAAAGACATGAACAATGAGTAACATGAACACTGATCATCATGATCATTGAGAACATGAACAAGCTAGTGAATCCTCCTTCACAAAGGAGGGGCACAATCTCAAGTTTTCTCACCCATACATCAATCTGCAAGGTGGTCATTCCAAGCCATTTCTATTTCTCCCTTGGGCACAAATCTGCAATTGCATCACAAAGAAAACAAAAAGGACCATGGGTGCTTTCCACCCAACCATAGGCCTCCAAAGAGACCACCCCCGCGCTATGGGAACAAGGCTCGAACTAGGTTACACACACATACATCACAAAACTTTGCATGAAGAACCAACACAAAACACAATCAACACCCTTCCATGGCTTGCACAATGATTCACCATTGGAATCATAAAATGTTGGGTGAAGGTGGGCTCTTCAAGGGGGAGAAATTCTAACATCATAAATATCATATTGCCAATGCATTTTGCCTCTCAAGGCCACCACAACATAAACAACATATTGCCACTGCATTGCCTCTCAAGGCCTTCAAAACAACCATCTTCTCCTCATCCACCAAACCTCCTTGTACCTCCCAAACAAAAAGATTCATGGCCATGATGGAGCCCATGCTCCATGATAATAACAACCTCATCATGAGGTAAAAACAAAATTTCCTTTCTCACCTGCAATGTCAAGCCCAACTTATGGCCTTCACCCAAGGCTTCTCTGCTCTCCCAAGGGTGAGTGAAGCCTTCTCACCCATAATCATAGTCAACACTTACATTCAAACAAGAAACAACAACAAAACAAATGAAGAACAACAAAAAAAAACCAAGAAAGGATCTCCAAAAGCACAAAACACATTCACTTCTTCCCGACACAATGACAAGCTCATAAAACAAGATTGACAATGCAATGCATACTCTATTGATAACTTTTCACACTTGAAAATCCTTATTATCCATACCAAAGAAAAGGAATAAAAGAACATGTTTAAGTCACCAACCTTGGTCCAAGCTAGGGTTAGGATAGTTGTAGAAGAGCTCCCTTAATCTCCCTCCACAACCTAACTGTCTCTAAAATTAGAGAGTGGGTAGACACCCCACTAGTTTGGCCAAGACCCTCTAATAAAGTCTTCCCACTAACTTATTTTAGCAAAAACACTAAGCCACTACTTCTTACAAGCTTGTCTCCTCTAACTTTTCTATTTTTGACTTAGTGGGGACATAGATATGACAACTCCAAATTCGAATTGATGGAAGAATGCATGGGTAAATGGGCCCTCTAGGCTATCTAGGCACTCACATGGTCAAAAATAGGTTCCTAACATGATATACTATCACATGGCTATCTTATTTTCACATAAAAGACACTTTGGGACCACCTAATGACCCCTAAAAACCCTAGCCAAGTCCATATTCGAATTTCCTTTGATTGAGACTCCTCATGGCATTTTCCTATGTGAGGTTAACTTGGGTACTACATTGGGGTTAGGTTTAGGTTAGGTTACTTCTTGCCAAACCCTCAATGACATGGCATTTACACATGGACAACACAAGTGGCAATTGACACACACAACACAACATATTACATTAAAAATGACTTGTCTACAATAATACATGAACTAGACTACTACATACAAATTCACATATACGAAGTAAAACACATTACAATGAGGTATGAATCTTTTCCACTGATTCAACCTTGGCTATGTCATGTTTGTAGTATTTTGAGCCTTAATTCCCCTTCAAACCCATGGTCAAATTCCTGCACACTAAACTCAAGCATCAGTAGTCCAAGAAAATCATGTAAACAATAAGTACATAAGTAAAATAATCACTATCTCATTCAACATTAGACTTGCATATATTTCATCTCAAATTAACCTTCCCTTTCTTAATCATTTCAAATATAACCTTCAAAATATTAAAATATCAAAACTAACATATCACATTTGACATTTGAGTTCCATACTTCATTCTTTTTAATTAAATTACTTTTTCTAATAATTTCAATGTAAAATGCTCAAAATACTATAACATCACACTTTACTTATCATAACATAGTCAATTTAATATTTTGAATAGCTTCATAGTCTATTTTTATCATTGTGACAAGATGTTGAATCCACAACTATTGAATCCCTAGGTATGTGGGTTAGGTCTCAATGCATAACAAAATTTATCTTTTTACTCTAATTTCCACTTTAAACATTACATTCTTACAGTACAAGCATTTCTACCATTCAATTTCTATTAAAGAAATGTCAATAGCTTAAAACATGAATAGAATCATTAAATGCATCAATTAGGTCATAATATGCAAAAGTAATTACAGATCATCAAAATGTAGATATCAAAATAACATAACCCTACAGTCTCAAAAGTGTATCAATACATAGGATTAAAATCATCGTAATACAATTATCTCATTGGTACTATGACGGACCGAGTGAGGCCTCACACATTTTGTTAGAAAAGCCTTTACAAAGCACTTCCTTTCCTCCAAAAACTATGTCATCTACAAAGATTTTAGATACAATAATATTCTTACGTTCTTCTGATTTGATGTACATGTTGTTGTTATCATTAGTTCTTTCAAATCCTATTTGCACTAGATACTTGTGAAGTCTCTCATACCATGCTTTGAGTGCTTCTTTCAGACCATAGACTGCTTTATGTAGTTTACAAACCATATTCGTATTGTTTTTATCAACAAATCCCTCTGGTTGTTCAATATAGACTTCCTCTTCCAATATACCATTTAGAAAATTAGACTTTACATCCATTTGATAGACTTTAAAACCTTTATATCTAGCATATGCAAGTAAAGTTATTACTCCTTCCATTCTAGCAATAGGTGTGAATCTTTCCCCATAGTCTAATCCTTCTTCTTGAGCATAACCCTTGCATACTAGTCTAGCTTTGTTTCTATTAATCTCACCATTCTCATCTAGCTTGTTTCTGAATACCCACTTGGTGCCAATCACATTTTTGTCAACTGGTCTAGGAACTAAACTCCAGGTTTTGTTCTTTATTTGATCAATCTCTTCTTCCATAGCTTTATACCAGTCATCATCTTCTAATGCACCATATATTGTCTTAGGTTCAAATTTTTTGATCAGACATGATTCATGTCTTAGTCTATTCCTTGTTATTGGTCTTGCATCTTTGTCACCAATTATCTATTCAGTAGGGTGATGTCTTTTTACATATTTGGATAATCTTGGTTCTATCTTTGTTTCCATGTTTGATATTTCATATTTAGGGTCACTATAAACTTCGTTATCAGGTTGTTCTTCATCTCTTTCATGTGTACTAACTTTAGGATCAGAATGTGCATTTTCTTCATTCTGCAACTCGACTTCTGAATGTAGCTTGACATTCGTTGGTTGTGACTTGGCTAAAATTGAAACTTGTTGCTAAATCCTAATTTGATTGACAACAACCTCGTCAATAGGCATTCCTTCATAAGAATACACAAAGGTTCTATATTCATCCATTCTCTTTGGTTCTTCAGCTTGGACTTTTGTATGCTCATCAAAGTTTACATTTACACTTTCCACAATTTTGTTAGTGTTAGTATTCAAACACTTATATGCTTTACTTCTAGTGGAGTAACCAAGGAATATGCCTTCATCACTTTTTGCATCAAAATTCCCATTTCTAGCATTTTTAAGGATAAAACATTTGCAACCAAATACTTTGAAATGTTTTACATTGGGTGAGTGACCATACCATAATTCAAAAGGTGTTGCACTAGTACCTTTTTTGACTTGTACTCGGTTCAATGTATGAACAGCTACACTTATAGCTTATTTCTAGTATTTTAGAGCAATAGTCTTTTCCATCATTAATGTTCTGGCACAGTCAATCATAGAACTATTTCTTCTTTCAAAAATTCCATTTTGTGGGGCAGTTCTAGGAGTTGACGTTTGTCTCTTGATTCCTTTGTCATTGCAAAATATCTCGAATTCATTTGATGTGAATTTACCACCTCTATCTAATCTTAGGAATTTCAAACTCTTTCCTATTTCCTTTTCAACTCTAGCCACATACCACTTAAACATTTGAAAAGTATCAAATTTTTGCTTTAAGAACATAACAGTCATCATCCTGGAATAGTCATCAACAAACAACATTATATATTTATCTCCTTTGTAGCTTTGTACTTCCATTGGACCACATAAGTCAATATGAACTAACTCAAGTACTTCTTTAGATGTATAGTTTTACTTTTGAAACTTGACATTGTCATATTTCCTAGCTGACATTGTTTGCACATGATGTTGTCAGGCTTCTTTCATTTAGGTAAACCTCTAACTTTCTTCATTTTACTGATATTGACTAGATTGTCAAAATTGACATGACATAGGCTTCTATGCCATAACCATTCATCATCAAATTTTGCAACAAAACAAGAAACGTCATCCGTATCAAGATAAAATAGATTACTTCTTGTTTGATCTCCTTTTCCTATCAATTTACCATCAGTATCATATATTTTTGCAGTTTTGTTTCCAAATTCTACTTTGCATCCTACATTGCCTACTGTGAGACACTTAGAAAATTATAGTTTAGTCCTTCAACATAGTATGCATTATCACATGAAATTTTCTCTGTAAGATTAATAGAGCCTTTTCCTTTTATTTGACATGGAGCATCATTACCAAATCTAACACTATTTCCATCATACTAAGTAAAGTTAACAAACTTACTTTTGTCTCCTGTCATGTGATGCGGGCATCCACTGTCTATGATTCATCTGTCATTCTTGTTCATACATGTTACCAATGTTGTAGGTTCTTCTTCATTAGATTGGTCCTTCATGGCTACATAAACAACTTCATCATCATTATCATAAGAATTCTCTTCAACAATATAACACTTCTTACCTTTGTCTTTTTAATCTCTCTTATCATCTTCTCTTCTACATTTGTACTTGTTGCCTTCCTTGTAATCCTTTTTCTATGTACACCTTGCAGCAATATGTCCTACTTCATTGCAATTGAAACAAATGATAGGCATCTTACCTTTGAATTTTTCTTTTCCTCTGTGAAATCTTCTAGCTAGTAATGCTTCCAATGTTTCCACATCTTCCTCATCAGTGCTACTGTCACTGGATACATATTTCATTTTTCTTCCTTTCTTTGATTTCACCTATTTAGCATTTTTTAGTGATAGCTTGGCCTTGAAAGCAGATTCAACATTGTCAGGTCTGTAGTTGTCAAAGTTAGATAACTCAAATGTAGTCAATCTACCCACTATACATTCAAAACTTAGATTGTTTCCTGGTACGCATCTTAGTTCTTGTATTGTTGATACTCTAATAGTATAGAGAGGGATCAAGGTTCTTAAGAACTTACTATTGATAGTATCTTCATCCTATTGACCACTCAAACATCTTATTGCACTTACCACTTCCTTTATTCTAGTGCCATACTAAGCAGCATTCTCACTTTCCTCCATTTTCATATCATCAAACTTTCCTCTAAGGCTTTCTCTTTCTGCTCTTTGGAGATTCAGATCTCCTCCATAAATGTCTAAAAGGGCTTTCCACTTCTTGAATGCAGTGTCACATCCTTTGATATCATTGAATTCAGCATAGTTGAGTGTAGAAGCAATCTCCAGCATTGTTTGATTGTGTTCCTATTTGTTTTTCAAATATTTTGCAATAAGAGTACTAGTTAGATCAATATGTTCAGTAACAATTGAATTTTGGGTATAATCTCCTATGGATCTAAGATGTAGCTTCATCAAACTTTGTCATGCAACAAAATTGTCTTTGTTGAGCTTGGGAACTTCTCTCTTAGGGATTTTGATCTTTTTCTGCTTCTAGTTCCTTTAAACTTAATCAGTAGCAAGGCTTTGATACTAATTGTTAGAATTCTTTAGAATAACTGAGAGGGGGGGGGGAGGGTTGAATTAGCTATCCAAGGTCTAAATGCCCTAATAATACTTTTTCATCAATTATAGTGAGCCCATTAAACTATTCATCCTTCCAAGCTTAAATCAATCATCTTAGCAAGTTACAGCAAATCAACATGCATAAATAAAACATGTAAGATCAACATATGACATAGTGATTTAAGTGAAAACCCAATTTGGAAAAAACCACCAATAACACGCTACTTAATTCTCACTCTTCTAAAGTGATGCCCTGTTAAAAGCCTACCCTATTAAAGGCTTACAACACACTATTAAATGTGACCTTGTTAGAGGATTTCACCATACTATTAGGAATGGGCCTAGTAAAAGGACTTTAGAACATTCACTTGGAATGTCACCTTGTTAAAGGATTTACAACATGGCTATTAAACCAACCTAAGTCCATAGGGTTTAAACTATTTATTACAATTTCTAGAGAGCAACAATAATGGCTTTTTGATCTAATACAACTTATAGCATATCTTGTAGATTTTAGATCACACTTTAGTTCAATCCTTTGCTTGGCTTTAATCATTTCAGCTCTGACAGCTTGTCATCTCAAGCTTCATCTCCTTGAGTCTTCTTACTCATCATGCCAATGCAACCATATATTTGGTCTTCTGTTGGAGCAGAGTAACTATGTTCTCTTACTCCTTAGCACCTCCTTCGGCACTTTATGCTTTCATGCTTGACCTCCTCTCTATTTTTTGTGACCTTATGACTCCTTAAATAGAAATTTGGATTGCCTTTCCCACTTGATTCTCCCTCTCCAACTTTAGGGTTTCAAATGGATTAGGTAGGATACAATGTATCTACCCCATATCTTGCTCTTATCTAGAAACGTCATCTAGAGTCCAGTTGTATTCTTTAAAAAAAAAAAATGTTCTACATGGTGTTCTGTGCCACCAGCTCAACGCTCTTCTCTTGTATTTAATTCATAGAATTCTAGATAACAACCTTGTCGTCTTAGATCTGATGAATCTTCAATTTTTGAAATAATGCAACAACTCAGCACTATTGTTTTACTGATGCTCAACACCTCTGTGTTACTCGGCACTTGTATTTGCTCGATGCCTGATCTTTGCTCGGCATGTGATCTTTACTTGGCACCTAAAGATCACTCGGCATCTGAAGATCACTCAGCACTTGATATTCACTTGGCACATACTGAAGTTGAACTTGCTTGGCTTCAATTAAGAATCTATTCAGCACTAAATAGCTTGTTCGGCTCTTTTTCTCTAATGAACTTAGTTAGGCTTTACAAATGACTTAGCTAAAACCTTACATCTTTGATGTGTTTTAGTGTGCCCATTCTTTGTGTCTTAGAGTATGTCATCAATACACTATTTCATCAATGGCTTAACTGATCCTTGTAGTACATTACATCATCATAACTTCAACCTTTCTCTAGGTATTCTAGTTACATCTTATTGATTTCCACCTCCTTGTCAATCAACCACTTGATAGTATTTGGATCACTAAAGCAATTGTCATTCCTGCAAGTAGCAAATTTGACATTAATGACAAAACAATGATTGAGAACATTCTTTACCAGTTTCATTACTCTTCATTCTTGAGCTTGTTCAATCATTTCCAAAAATCTTCCTCATGATCATTTCAATCATTTCTAACATAAATAAGTAAGGAAAAGGAAGCATGGGAGAAAATTTGCACCCAAGTATAGAGTCTTTAGTATAATATAGAATAAAATTGAAGATGTTGTGAAAAAGTCCACAGAAATGTGGAAATTGATTTATGGGCTGACAATAGTGAAAGAAGGAGAAGAAAATCCTTTTGAAGGGAGAAACAATGATGAAGAAGAGGAGGAAAATGATAAGAAAGAAGAAGAAGGAGAAAAAGAAAAGGAAAGTGTTGCAGTGGAGAAGGACACACAAAAGAGTGAAATGGCAACTACTAAATAGTAGCAAATAGATCAAAGTGTATAAGATGCACAATTGCCTCCACCACGTCCTCCATATGTAACTCCCACACCAATAGATATAATAATTATAAAGGATGTTCTTGACACTTTTGGTCAGAACATAAACTCACTGACTGTAGAGGACATTAAAAAGATCCTTCACCAGACTACTCTTCAATCACATTTTTTTAGTAACCAAGTCCTGGTGAGTGTGGAAGAACTGTAGAAATTTTTAGCTAACATTACAAAAGAGAAGGTGAATCCATAAGAACCACCTTCACATATCCAAATAGCTAAAAGTGGACAACCCCAAGAGCAAGTTGTACAAGACACATCAACTAGGATTGATTTCATAGTACTAGACACAACAATTGTCAAGGAGCAAGAAAAGGATCAAATAGGATAGAAGGATACCTCTATTCCTACTGCATAAGGACAAGGTGCACCATCACAGATCATAATAACAAGTGAAGGCTAAACAAAAGAGGAGGAGACCCCTAAGGAGAAAAAAAAAGAGGCAATACAAACATTGGTCAATTTTCCTACAACATGGACTCCTACAATGCCTCAAAAGTCGAGCACTGAATCAATACCACTTCAAGTTTCAATACTAGGCTCAAGCTCTACATGAGTTGCAAGGGTACTTCACTATGGAGACCCTGCACTAGATGAGGACATAGTCATTCCAAAATATGACTATGAAAATATGAACATAGATCAAATAAATGAAGTGCAAGAGGCACTTGAGAGCAAGAAAAAGAAAGAGACACTTGGAAATTAGTATAAAAAAAGGCAAGCTTTAATTGAGATTAAGGACATATTTTTTGATGCATTTAGCTTGTAGGTACCTAATGAAACCAAGCCAATTATGGAGCAATTAGCCAGTATAGTGGACTAGGTATAGAATGAAGACCTTGATACTAATGCCAAATTGTTAGAATGGTCTGAAAAGAAGTTCCAAATGAAAGTAAATGAATGAATATCAAGTGAGATAACACTATCTCAGGTGGAGCTTGAAAAGCAGATAGAAAAGGTAAAAGTAGTACTTGAGAACATATTCTCATTGTACTCCAAATTGTGTGATCCATAAATTTTTGCACAAGAGACTAGCCAAAAGATAACAAGCTTGGAGAGGAACCTAAAAATATCAAGTGTGCAGCTACCCAAGGATCCAACTCAGAGTGAGAAGTATTTTGGTACTACACTTCACACATAGAAGGAATTAGTTGTATTAAAAGTAGATGAGGAAAACATAAAGGCCAAATTGATACAACTACAATTTGCTATCACCCCTCACATGGAAGTTTTGCAGAAGGAACTGGCCTATGATGAGAATATTTTAAAGAAAGACCCCAATCTTTCTACACTAGAGGCCTAGTTCACCTTCTAGTAGAGATAACCATCTAGCTTAATGCACTCAAAATTATACTACACAATTGGGATGTTTCTCTAAAGATTGTTATGGAGGTAAATAAATCCTTTTTGGAAAAATATTGAGTTAATGTTTAGCACCCTTTGACATAAGTATCAAAAAAGGGGGAAATTATAACATTTTGAGGAGATAAAACTAAGGGGCACATAAGGAGATAATTTTTGAGAAATAATAAAGCCAAAAGGATACAATAACTACAAGGAAATATGTGTAAAAAGGGGGAGCAAAAATAGAGTAGATAGAACAAGACAGACAAAGGCAGAATGATAAGGCAAAGCATAACTAGCATGAGAAAAATTTAGTATGAGAAGTTGTGGATACAAAAAAGGCACATCAACTCAGGGGGAGATACAAATTTTGAGGCATCTTCATAAAATTTTGAATAGTTTTGAAGTTTTGTACATATATCCAACAAGATGTATATTATACTCATAGAGATCAAATTCATAATGTTTAGTTAAGTGTTTTTGACACTCATGTCAAAGGGGGAGATTGTTGATCTCGGATTGGTTTTGACAATCGAGTGTCAACACACTTAAGAAATTTCTAAGTTGATGGTGAGTATAATATAGATTCCAAGCTACAGTATGTGTTGAGCCAAAAATTCAATAGGTGTTGAGTTACAATAGATTTCAAGTAGATAGACAATGCCAAGCAAGTCTTATGTGTTGAGTGACAACTAATGCCAAGTTAGTATATGTGTTGACTAAAGTATAGGTGCTAAGAAAGAAAAACTTCCTATAGATGTTGAGAAAGATATGATTTCTATAAATGCCAAGCAAGACATAATTCTTATATGTGTCGAGCATTAGCAATTAGTAAGTGTTGAGTAACACATAATCAACATTACAGTTTTTGCCCTCACAAACTCAGGTGCAAACCATTTTTGTGCCAACTCAAGATGAATCTCGAAGGATCTAAAAGATAAGATCAAATATTTTTAATTCCCTATGCAATCAACATGCAACCAATTAGAAAAATGGAAAGAATTAAGTAGGAAAGATGAATGAATTAAATCGTAGATTCATACCTAAACCTAAGTCTCAAAACCTTTTTAAGGAGGTCAAAACCCCATAATTTAGATGATACAGGAATCTAAGGAGAGAATGCTAGAAAATTTTAAAGGGGTGTAAAGACTTAGAAGAAGGATAGCATTGTAGAATTAGGTTATCAGAATAGAGTATCAACACTACAAACAGAGTCATATTAGATCAAGAAGAATCAGATTAGATTGGTCAAGACAAGGATCTAAAATCAACAATTGAGGATTGTAAGTAATCAAATCATCACATTCTACTATACTTTCTAACCATTTTATTAGGATAATAAAAAGCCTATGATGATAGGTTGGTTTAGCAGCCATATTATAAATCCTTTAATAGGGTGACATTCCAAGTGAGTGTTTGTAAATCCTTTAGATAGGTCACATTTAACAATGTGCTAGAACCTTTAATAGGGTAGGCCTTTCATAGGGTAGACCATTGTTGATGGTTAAATTTTTTAACCTTAACCAGTTACATATTGTTGCAGTGATAAGTTGTGGGTGTCATCCCCACCCCAGTTTTACCTTCTCATTTTCAAGGGTTTCTAGGTGATCAAATATTGTGTTATCTATTTTCATGCATGTCTTTACATTCATGTAAATTAGATGTGTTACATGCATGTGATTGATTTTAGTTAAAAGTTTTATAGCTTAAAATTTGGTACTTATGATTCACTCCCTCCAGAAGTAAATCTTCCCACTTGTGAATTCCAACAAATAATATGACCTTTGTTTCTATTAAATTTGTACAATGACACTAATTAAGGTTTACCTTCATTGAAGAAGGTGTGTGAGTTGGCACATCCCTATCCATTCCTTGTGTATCTGTGTCACCCTATGAAAAATATTAGTAATTCTTAGTAATCAGCATTGAAATGAAAGTAATAGACTTACCAAAAAAAATATTAATAAAATAATGGATTGTATTAATAAAATAGTAGATTGTATTATAGAAAAATACAAGTCAACAAAAATTGTAAATAAATCATCACCCCATCATACTTGTCACTTTGATCATCATTGTTACCACCACCATCATCATCATCTTAATCATCATTATCATGACCATCATCATCATCATGACCATATGACCTTGATCATCACTGTCTTCATCAGAATGATCATTATTGTCATCATCATCACCATCATCATCAACATCACTAAAATTGTCATCATCTTCTTCTTCATCATCATTATGTAACAATCGTTCATGATCATTATTTACTTCATTTTCTAATTCTTCAGTATCTTCTTCTTCCATCACATTATACTTTACCAACATTCTTCTTGGATCATGTCTAACAAAAAATGATCAACCCAGTTTATGTGGAGTGCCAAAGTAAAACACTTACTTACATTGGCTTAGAAGAACATAGGGCTCATTTTCAACTGGCTCAAATGACCTTGCATTAATCATTGTAAATCCACTATCATGTTCAATAGTTGTCTTATCAAGATCATTTTGATTTAGCCACAACCTATACCATTTGATGACAAATAGAACTAATTTAAATAAATTAAATTCAAACTCAAGTATATCATCCAAAATTTCATAATATTTAGTTTTAGATTGTTGAGGATGTATGCCATTTCTAGACAAAACATTAGTGACGTCAAAGAATGCACTTATCCTAGAATCACAAGTTTTCTTCGTTTTGTCTAACTTTTTTATATAAAACTTATGTTCATAGTAGTATATAGCTTTGTGGTGTTTGATCTAAAATTATTCAAACGTTTCAAGATTATTTGTATCGATCTACGAGTCGATATTAAACTTATGGATCGTGATTAGTAATCTTCTATGTACCTTTCTATCTCTTAACCTATATGCTAGATGAAGTACCATTGGCATAACATTAGGATCTCTATTAGAATGAGCTTCTTTAACCAATGATGCAACATTGTCCCATTTTAATGAGTGACCATTTTCTTTAGACTATTGAATCCATACCATCATCCAATCAAGATTGTTTACAATATACAATGTAGTGCATCCCACTCACAACCAACTATAAAGAAAACAACTAAAATAGTTTGAAACAAATTATATTGATTATGGATAAGAATTAATTAGTTACAATTACATCTTATAATTACCTCTCACTTTCCTTAATCTACCTTTCCCTATCAAGTACTCCCCTTCAAATCTATTAATGGAGTTGGGATCCCAAATGTGATATGTGTAGATCTTTGATATAAACTTGGGAAGATATTCTTGATGTAGGGTGATCCCCTTAATACCATAAACTCATAACAGAAACAAAGAAACAAAAAAAAATGTGAGAAAAAAATATGGACTTCTTATTTGTGCTACAAATGCAGAATTACAGAATTCATAAGTACAATATGCTAACCCACATGGGCACCTTTAATACAATCATTTGCAAGACAAGTTGTGAACTATTAGCCAAAAATCCCTTAGAAAATTTTCAAGTCTTTCTTAAATAAGTAGTTTTATGGCACTTGGGAAGGTTTTAGATGCTTAAACTTAATACTTAGGGCTGATAGACGCTAACAAAACATGTAGAGTTAGCCAAATTATTTTAGAAATTTCAACTAGCCTAACTTTGAAAGCCATAACTTACGAAACACTACTTCGATCAACCATTATAACCAATTTTTAGAAATGCCAACTCTTGATCTATAGGCTAAGAATGGTGCTAGCCCCCTTCTATCAAGTTTTTAGACCTCATTCGGGCACTCTAATGCCTCCAACGGTGAGCCTAAATATTTTTCTACCAATTTTTCCATTGAAAGTCTGTAATAACTTCTCTGATACTTAAGCTGGAGCAATGAGATTTTTATAGTAGACTTATATCTCTAAAATAAACCTTTCTATAGAAAATGAGAACATTCCAAGCTCATATGAAAAACTTACTAAAAATAGCAAGTTCCCATAAATAGTAACCGTCTTGTCTACTAGTTCTTATTAAAATAGAAAAGAATGAAAATAAAATATTTTTGGATGATGTAAAATTTCCCTTACAACCAGGATGCTCCTATATCAATTCATTAATCTACACCATGGTATGGTATACCATATATCCCTCTAACATAGAACCCTCAAGATGTGCTCTTTTTCCAACCAAACATTTCATAAATTTTAAGTGCCTCTCAATCATCCACATTAACCTAGTTTGTACAGGTCTACATAATTGAATCTCCTCAACTTGATGTATGAGGTAGTGTTCTTGAGAATTGAAAAAAATGAAGGTAGACACTTTTTCATTTCACACATAAGTTGTGAAATTTTTCTCTTTCAATATTTTTTATATTTTTTTATCAATTTCTTTAGATGATAACCACCTAAAAGAAATTCAACATGCAAGAACATGATTTTAGATAAAAATATACAATAAATTACATAAAAATTAAAGCAAGTCATAAATATAATATATGTACAACAAATATAAGAAATAAAACTTTTAATCTCATGTATTTTCCAAGATCATATATAACTTGTTTAATATTGTTGTTAAACTAGTGTGGGAGGGATAGAGGTGGGACATATCGCAATCATAAAAAAATGATATTTTCAATATATTATAAAATAATACAATAGGTAGTACAGGCAATTTTTTAAATATATTATAAATAGAGAACATGAGTTACCTTGAAGAAAGTATGTCAATCATGTTTTTTTAACCCTAGTCCAAAATCACATTTCCTTGATACAGGACTACTTATATTTGCAACAAAACCTATGGGAATTTATTTTTTATGAATCATTTTATAGCATCACTTTTTTTTTGTGTTAATAACCAAGGAAGGGCACTCATATTCATGAAATCTCCATTGCTATTTTATTCCATGAAATTTTTCAATGCATGATTGGATTCATGAATGTTATTACAAATTTTGGTAATTTTTTCTCTATCACACCTTCCATCCAATATTTTCCATATTGTCTCTATTACATTCTTTCCAATATGCATAGCATCAAAAAAATGCATGATTGTGAGATCCTTGTAGTATAATAACCTACGAAATCGAGTAGGATAGTTTTTTATTCCTCTAGGAAGTTGGCCATTGATGCTTTGATAACCTTCACAAGCATCAATTACATTATTAATAAATAAAAATAAATATCAAAATATAAATTTTAAACTTCAAATCACAAAATGAACATTACCTTGGTGATTTAGTTGATTTTATTTCAACTTCCATAGATGAGGTGTCATTCTTCATGGCCTTGATTTTCTCTCTTCTTTCCCATAAAAAATATTTTGTGGTAATTTGATACTTATGATTATTGTGTAAGAATGTGCCTAAACTTATCAAAAACCTACTTTCCTAAACTTCTTGAATGATGAGATTTCATCTTCAGACCACAAACTAGGCATTCAATTTTTTAATTTATCTGAAGACCAAAAGGATCATGTACAATTATCATGCACAAATTAAACATACAATAATAATGTGTAAGCATTATAACAGACCAAAAATATGTAATCTTAACAATATAACATAACATAAAAATGAGTTAGCCTAGGGGCATTATGTATTGTCTGTACAAGCATTACATGGAATTTAAATTGTCTTTTTCCTATTGGTCTAGACATGTCATACATAGTGACCCCATTCCATAACTTTATCAACTCATCAATAAGGAGCTCAATATACATGTTCATATCTTTAACTTGGAACTTACTTAGCAATTGAATGAATAGAAATATTACATAACTATTATGACCATTTTGATGCATTTTTTATAAATTAATTTAGATAACTATTAAATTAAAAAAATCAGGTATAATCATTGACAACATTATGTGCTCCCTCTTTATGGACATCTAAGGAGGAATGTTATTGTTAATAATAAAAATAGACCACACTAAGTAAAAAAATCTCATATCTCCAAATAGATTGATATCATCTATTGTCAATGTAAGTTTGAGATTATGAGGTTCTTCTTTAAACTATGGCCATATTTTCTATCTCTTTAAATGTGGTGCCATCTACAAACATTCACATAATATCATCTTGACTTCTATTGCATGCATAATAATCCATAAATTATGCCAAGATAGTGCACCTAAATAATCATTCAAGATGTGGAATAAGAAGAATTTACCAAAGAACCTTGTGAGGCAACTTTTTTGTTATTTGATCTAACTAATATCTACTAATATGATAATTAGGGCATTCAGTTGCAAATTTATGATGTCTATGATATAGAATGTGATCATTGGAACGTGCATGTATTGTTTGATACTTCATTCCACTTTGATTTATAATGGTAGATAATTATTAGTATGAATGAGGCAAAATGTTTGATAATGGTAGCAAAAACTCGCCTATCAATGTACAACAACAAATATGAATTGTTAATATAATGAGTAGTAATGATATGCTAACATTGAAGATGACAAAAATGACATACCTTAGCATACGTGACATTTCTATATTGGATTATAAACCATTCATAACCTTCAAGTTCACCAACAACACTATAGAAGAGAGAAGATTTATTTGGGAGCCTTGGTATAGGGGCTCATATTCCTTCTCAAGTATAGGTATATCAAGACCATCTTCTTCTTCATTATTAAATATGCTAGTACCATCATCATGAGCATCTTCATCAGTTATGCCAATACCATCTTATTTAATCATGTCCTTTGGCACATTATCATCTTCTTTTATGGGAGTGTTATCCTCAACTTGGATAGGATATTCACACCTCCATGTTCCTCGAGTTGGAAGTCCATATTCACCAATCAATGAAAATCATGGCTTGTTTCCTACAATGACTTTAGACTATTATGATTAGAATTATTTGATTCTTTAAGCCATTACATTTTTTGCAAGGACAATTACATTTATCAAATTTTCTTTGGAACTAAGACCACAATCTAGAAATTGTCTCATTATTTTGTTCTAGGTTCATATTGCTACGCATGGTCTTTCTTTATAGAAAAATATATTTGCAATATTATTGGAAATGTTGTACTTAATGTTTATATCTGCACATATGGTTTTGAAAGAAAATTTTGATGTAATTAATATGTATATTTGTAAAAATATTGGATATGTTTTACTTAATGTTTCTATATGCACATATGGTTTTAAAAGAAAAATTTGGTCACCTTAATCAAATTCACTCATAGTATAATCAATGAGAAGCTATCCACTTAAAATTCTATCTATTAATATCCTTCTTTTTTTCATTTCATTCTTAATTCTTCTTGAAGATGTAAATTCTTAAATATGTTTTATTTCACTAGTTTCTGAACTTCATCACTAAAACACCTCATTCTTGGTTTTTGAGTGTTTTGGTGTTCAATAATGGAAAAAAATGTTTCTTTCACCTTAGACATGCATTTCCTACCATTCCTAAAGTTTTGGGACTAGTTGGTGTCCATTAGGATAAAAAATGCAAAAACTTATCATATTTGACAAGAAATTGCAAATATGCAAATATGCAATTTTGAAAAAGTTGTCAAAAATGTCTTTTTGGCCTCCCAACATTGATAACCATCAAAATTTGGTTTGAAAAAATTGCATGAAGATATTTAAGACTCATTGTGTCCATTTCATAATTGATCATCGAGTTGTATAGAAGAATCAACATTTTACGATGGGAAAAATCTATTTTTGGAGTAAATTTGTTTTGTATGGCTTTGTACAGTTTGGTATAGATGGATGATGTATATGTGAAGTTGGATTCCCATGTGACCTTTCATCTTCAATTGATTTGGTTGAATTTGATTGATTTTTGAGGTAGTTATAGCTGAAAATTTTCTAGATGTGGGTTGAAGACCCTCATTTCAAGGGTTTGAAGCCAAGAAATGGCCATAACTTGCAATTTCACCATTGGAAATTGATGCCCTATTGGAATTACAATAGGAAAGGTAAACTTTTGAGGGACAGTGAATCAATAGTTTAAACATTGACCCATAAAAAATTCACCACACATCTATCTCATACATTCACTAAGTAAGCTAAAATAACATGTAAAGCATATACATCTAAAACATGTAAACAAGTAAACATTCACATATCTATGACACCAAAAATGATTACCTAGATACCCTCCAATGAGAAGGTAAAATTGGGGTGAGGATGACATCCACAAATATTCTCTATTGCAGTAACAAAGTGTATCTAATGAAGGTTACAATATTTGATCATTAGACATGATCTACCTTGTGAAAGGTCTAGCCTGTTAAAGGCTTACAGAGATTGTTAGGTCTCACTCTATTAAAGGATTTCAACACCCTATTATAAGTGTGCCTTGGTAAAGGACTTTAACTCACAATTAAATAAGCACCTTATTAGAGAATTTCAATGCAACTTGTTAGGACTACTATATTAAGAGATTTAACTAATTCACCTACTAGAATGATTCAACAATGATCTTGTAGTTAGCACTTGAATGCTTGATGACAAATCACCTCTAAACTGATGTATTCTTGATCCTTCTTGATTAGATGTCTCTTTGTTGTATGATCTTCTTTTCCTTTGATCTCCTTTAACTAATTTGCAATGCAATCTCAAATCATAATTCCTTAGCCACCATGAATGCCCTATTTGCACATGAAAACTTCATTCTTCGCTCCTTCATACACCTTAGAAACTTTAGGGTTTTTCCTCCTTAAGAAGACTTAGGTGACTTATGGTTAGGTATGAATAAATGGTTGTGATTCATCCATTTTTCTGCTTAAACCTTCCCTTTTTTTTATTGGTTGCATGTAATTCATAGGGATTCCAACTTAAGATTCACCCTTATCTCCAAAATATCACAATTCAATATTTACAGATTCATCTCAAAAATGGTTTACATAGTTGTTTGTGCCATTACAAACAAGTATGAAAAAACTATCTCACTAAGCATCTAAAGTCTCTAATGCTCGGCATACACTATTTTCTATACTATGACTCGACATCTTTATTACTCAGCATGTACTTTTTTCTCAACTTCTGAACCACTTGGTATACACTATCTACTTGACACTTGAATGACTTGGCATATGAGTGGCTTGACATGCATTGTAGACTTGGTATGCTCTATTATATACATTTTGAGCTTAGCATGTACTACTTGTTCGACATGAACTATGTAAATGACTTAAATGTGTAGACACTCACTAATCAAAATTAATTTGACATCAATAATCTCACCCTTTGACATGAGTGTCAAAAACATTTGGTCATGCATTAATATCCTTATTCTTACAAGCATTACATATCTCTTATGCAGCTTATGTGCAAAACTTCAAAATTTCAAAATTTTGTAACTATTAGAAATGCTTTAGAATAACTTGGGGGGTGGGCTAAATAAGTTATTCAAGGTCCAACATGTCCAAATCAAACTTTTTCACTAAGTGTAGTGAGCCAATTCAACCATTCATTCATCCAAGCATTAAATTTTCTAATTAGTAGGTTACTATAAATCAACATGCAAGCATAACACATAACACAATGATTTACATGGAAACCCAATTTGGAAAAAACAACCAGTAACATGCTACTCAATTCTCACTCTTTTGAAGTGATTCCCTATGAAAGGTTTGCCATGTTAAAGGGTTACAACACATTGTTAAATGTGACCTTGGTAGAGTATTTATCCACCTTGTTAGAAGTAGGCCTTGTTAGAGGACTTTAGAACATTCACTTAGAATGTCACCCTATGAAAGAATTTACAAATGGTTGTTAGGCCAACCTAAGTCCATAGGATTTTCCTTCTATCCTAACTGATACAATTTCTAGAGAGTAACAATAAGGGATTTTGACCTGATTGTAGAATACAACTTAACTAGCAGATCTCATATCACTTCTCAACTCATACCATTGCCTGGCTTTTAGTCTCTACAACACTAATAGCTTGCCCTCCTTTCAAGATTAGTCTCCTTGAGTCTCCATGCTCAATGTACTAGTGCAATCATCTCTTTATGACCACTTGTAGAAGTAGAGCCTTTGTGCTCTTCCTTCTCCTAGATGTCTTCTCCTTGACACCTTTCTAACCACTTCGCAATTTGGCTCCTTAGCAGCAGCAACATCAGTAGCCTTTGCTTCTTGGTCTGTGACTCCTTAAATAGAAGTCTTGGAGTTCCTTTCCCACTTGATTCTTTCATTCTTTAATTTTGATTTGTATGGATTAGGTAGGATTCCTTTTAGCTGACCCATATTTTGTTTCCTCTAGAAACTTCTTGAATAATCCTTTTGAATTTATCCAAAAATAGTTTACATAGGATTTTGTGCCACAAGCTCATCATCTGTATCCTACATCTAGTTCACAAAATTCAACATAACCACTTTGTCAACTTAGATTTGGCAAATCTTCATTATTTAAATAATGCAGTAGCTCAACACTATTGAGATACTAGTACTCAACACATACTGTGTTACTCAGCATCAACTTTGTTTTTCTTGATACTTGGCACTTGAAGATCACTCAACACCAACTAAGATTTTTTGATACTCAGCTCCAACTGAGAATTTGTTGATTCTTAGCACTTGAAAATCACTCGGCACACACTAGAATTTCCTATTACTCAACTCCAACTAACTTGTTCAACACCCACTAATGAATTTATTTTAAGTATTGCAATCAACCTTGTTACAACGTATTCCTCCAACGTTTCTAAGTGTGACCAACCTCTATATCTTAGAATGTGTTATCAGTACATCATTTAACCATTGTCTTAACTAATCCTTGCACTTCATTACAACATCATAAGTCAACCTTTCCCTTAGGTGCTCTTGTTACATCTTGTTGATCAAATCCTCTACATCAATCAACTAAGTGATGGTACTTGGATCTTATAAGAAAATGTCATTCCTACAAATAGAAGTTTGATATCAATGACAAAACAATGCTTGAAAACATTATGTTAATAGAAAACTTTCTTCTTTGCAACAATCTCCCTCTTTGATCTTCAACAATGAGCTTTTCAATTAGATTCCCAACAATCTCCCTCTCTGGCATCGATGGCAAACCAAACTAATCAACCATCAAACTAAACTATTTAACCACAAGCTAACTAGGTTAGAATAGTAAGTCAAAATCCAAAAATTAATTGTGTTACCATTAGTCCTTACATATCCCTCTTAGTTGTTATATCCTTTCTTTTGTTTTCTCCTTATGTCTACTTATCTTCATTTGATCAATTTCTGCATTTTCTTGACATTACTCCCTCATACATGTTGTTGACTAGTCTCTCATAACTTCTCCCTCTTTGACAAAAATGCCAAAGATGTATTAGCATCTTAATATGCAAGTGTAACTTTTATAGGTTTATTCAATTTCTCCCTCTATCACCTTTCTTATGACTTATTTGAAACTTCAGCAGTTTAATTACTTTAGGCATGAATCCTAAAGTAAACATCCTTTGCATCAATGTGTAAAATCTTCAACAATTAGCTCATTTGATGTAGGGTAGTCTTGCTTTTTCTTCAAGTAGCATTGGCTAGAGGTATAACCCCTAACTTACCTCTAAGATACTCAAAAACATCTTGAGGTGGTGCTTTTGTGAAGATGTCAACAATCTGTTCTTTTGAGCTTACATATTCCATCTTCACTTATTTATCTTCCACCAATTCTCTTAGATAGTGATACTTGATTGCAATGTGCTTGGTTTTAGCATGAATTACAAGGTTCTTTGATATGTTGATAGAACTTTTATTATCACAATAGAGTATCACAGGCTCATTTGCTACTTCTTTCATACCTTGCAGAAAATGTTTGATCCATACAATATTGGTGTAGTTTATGGTAGCTGCAACATATTTAGCTTCAATAGTGGACTGTGAGGTAAAACTTTTCTTTTTTTTGGTCCATGTAATCAATATTTTTCCCAAGAAAAGTGATCCTCCACTAGTGCCTTTTCTATCATCAATGTTACCTCCCCAGTCTACATTAGTGTAGGCTTTTAGTTCAAACTTTTCACTCCTCTTGTAGTATAGACCAAAGTCATCAGTTCCTTTTAAATACTTCAATATTCTCTTCACTACCATTAGATGATTTTCTCTTGGATTTACAAAAAATATTTCCACTATTCCAATAGCTAATGCAATGTCTAGTCTACTATGTACAACATATTGCAACTTTCTAATTATTGATCTATACAATATCTGATTTACTTTAGCAGACTCATCATTCTTGGATAGCTTATGTCCTGTTGCCATTGGTGTGCTAACTGGTTTTGAATCTTCTAATCCAAATTTCTTGAGTATCTCCTTGATGTATTTGGATTGGGTCACAAATATGCCATGCTTCAATTGATGTACTTGCAATCCAACAAAGAATTTGATTTCTCCAAACATTAACATCTCAAACTCATGCTTCATTTGATCAGCAAAATCTCTGCATAGAATATCGTTTCCTACAAATATTATATCATCAACAAATATTTTTGATATCAAAATGTCTTTACCTTTTTCAGCTTTGATATACAAGTTGTTGTTGTCATTTGTTCTCTTAAATCCTATTTTTACAAGATATTTGTGTAGTCTCTCATACCATGCAGTCTCTCATACCATGCTTTAGGTGCTTGCTTCAAGCCATAAAGTGATTTGTGCAGTTTGAAGACCATGTCCATTTTCTTGTCATTAAAAAATCCCTCAGGTTGTTCTATGTAGACTTCCTCTTCTAGTATACCATTCAGAAAAGTAGACTTGACATCTATTTGGTAGACTTTGAAACCTTTGTATGCAACATATACAAGCAATGTTCTTACTCCTTCCATTCTTGCAATAGGGGCAAATGTTTTCCTATAATTTAGTCCTTCTTCTTGTGCATAGCCTTTTCAAACTAATCTAGCTTTGTTTCTTGTTATCGCACCATTCTCATCAAGTTTGTTTTTAAACATCCATTTGGTACTAATTACATTCTTATCAACTGGTCTAGGAACTAGGGTCCAAGTTTTGTTCTTTTCAATCTGATCTATCTCCTCTTCCATAGTTTTATACCAGTCATCATCTTGTAGTGCATCCTTCACTATTTTGAGTCCAACCTTTCTTAGCAAACATGATTCATTCTTGAGTCTATTCCTTCTCATTGGTCTGGCATCATTGTCACCAATGAGCTGATCAGCAGGGTGATGTCTTCTTACATATTTGGCTAACCTTGGTCCTATCCTTCTTTCCATGTTTGATCCTTATGCTTCAAATTCATTTTTTTCTTCTTCATCTAGTACTTCATCATTTCTTTCATGTGTACTATTTTCAAAATCAAAATGTGCATTTTCTACATTCTATAGCTTGTCTTCTAAATGCAGCTCGACATTCACTAGCTATGACTTGATGGATACTGAAATTTGTTGTTTACTCCCAACATGATTGGAAGCATTTTCTTCAATAGTCATTCCTTCATAGAAGTATAAAAAGGATCTATAATCCTCTAACTTCTTGGACTTATCAACTTGAACTTCTGCATGCTCATCAAAATTTACATTTGCACTCTCCACAATCTTGTTAGTGTTAGTATTGAAACACTTGTATGCCTTACTTCTAGTGGAGTATCCAAAGAATATGCCTTCATTACTTTTTGCATCAAACTTTCCATTTCTAGTATCTTTAATAATATAGCATTTACAATCAAATATTTTGAAATGTTTTACATTAGGTGAGTGACCATACCATAGTTCAAAAGGTGTTGCATTTGTACCTTTCTTGACTTGAACTCTATTCAGTGTGTAGACTACAGTGCTTATAGCTTCTCTCCAGTACTTAAGTGCAACATTTTTCTCCATCATCAAGGTTCTAGCATAGTCAATCATTGACATATTTCTTCTTTTAGAAACACCATTATGTGGTGGAGTTCTTGGTGTTGATGGTTTCCTTTTGATGCCTTTGTCATTGCAGAATATCTCAAACTCTTTTGAGGTGAACTCACCTCCTCTTTCTAACCTTAAGCATTTCATATTTTTCCTTGTCTCCTTCTCAACTCTGGCCAAATACCACTTAAACATTTGAAATGCATTATATTTTTGCTTTAAAAACATAGTAGTCATCATCCTTGAATAGTCATCTACAAATAGCATTATGTATCTATCTCCTAGGTAGCTTTGCACTTCTATTAAACCACATAAGTCTATATGGACTAGCTCTAGTACTTCTTTGGAAGTGTATGTTTTTCTTTTGAAACTAGACTTAGTCATCTTCCCTAGTTGACATTTTTTACATATAGTATTCTTAGGTTTCTTTAATTTGGGAAACCCTCTAACCTTCTTCTTTTTGTTGATACTAATTAGATTATCAAAATTAACATGACACAATCTTTTGTGTCACAACCACACATCATCACATCTAACAACAAGACATGTTGCATCTTCCATATCTAGGTTAAATATATTACTCTTAGTTTGTTCACCTTTTTCTATTAGAGTTTCATCAGTTTCATTAATGTTGGTAGTTTTATTTCCAAATTCAACTTTGCAACCTACATTTCCTAACTATGATACACTCAACAGGTTGTAGTTCAATCCTTCAACAAAGTATGCATTATCACATGAAATTTTCTCTGTGAGTTTAATAGAACCTTTTCCTTTGATTTGACATGGAGCATCATTACCAAATCTAACACTATTTCCATCATATTGAGTAAAGGTAATGAACTTACTTTTATCTCATGTCATGTCATGTGAGCATCCACTATCTATGATCCACTTGTCATTCTTGTTCACATAGGTAACCAATGCTATTTCTCCATCTTCATCTTTATCCGATTCATCCTTCATGGCCACATGGACTACTTCATCATCATTCTCATCAGAATATTCTTCAACAATGTACCATCTTTTTTCTTTTCCCTTGTAGTCTTTGGTATCATCTTCTCTCTTGTTTCTATACTTATTTCCTTCTTTGTAATTCTTTTTCTATGTACATCTTGTAGCAATATGACCTACTTCATTACAATTGAAACATATGATAGGGAGCTTACCTTTGAATTTACCTTTGTGTCTATAGAATCTTCTAGCTAGTAGTGCTTCTAACTATTCCACATCTTCCTCATCTACACTACTATCACTGGATGCATGTTTTCCTTTTCTTCTCTTCTTGCTTGATGTCTCCTCCTCAATGCCTTTTATTGTCATCTTGGCCTTGAAAGTAGATTCAAGGTTCTCAGGTCTGTAGTTATCAAAACTGGATAGCTCAAATACAGTAAGTCTTCCCACTATACCTTCAAAGGTTAGTGTGTTTCTTTGTACACACCTTAGTTCTTGGATGGCTGAAACTCTAATAGCATATATAGGGAGTAGATTTCTTAAGTATTTGTTGATGATCTTTTCTTCTTCCAATTGACCATCTAGACTTCTTATTGCACTTACCACTTATTTTATTCTAGTAGCATATTGAGCAGCATTTTCTCCTTCCTCCATTTTCATGTCATCAAAATTTCTTCTTAGGCTTTCCCTCTTTAATCTCTGGACATTCTAATCTCCTCCATAGATATCTAATAAGGCTTTCCACATCTTGAATGTAGTGTCACAAACTTTGATGTCATCATATTTTGCATAACTAAGTGTAGAGGCAATCTCCAGCATTGTTTGATTGTGCTCCTTCTTTTTGTTCAAATCATCTTTAGTAAGAAGTCTAGCTAGATTTACATGTTCTATTCCAATTGAGGTTTGTGCATAGTCATCTATTGATCTAAGGTGCAATTTCATCAGACTCTTCCATGTAGCAAAGTTTTCTTTGTTGAGCTTGAGAACTTCTCTCTTGGACATCTTGATCTTCCTACTTCTAGTACCTTGAAACTAAATTAGTAGATGGCTCTAATACCAATTGTTAGAAATGCTTTAGAATAACTAGGGGGGGTGAATCAGTTATTCAAGGTCCAATGTGTCCAATTCAAACTTTTTCACTAAGTGTAGTGAGCCCATTAAACCATTCATTCATCCAAGCATTAA
The DNA here is from genome assembly GCA_028749045.1 of Cupressus sempervirens. Taxonomy (NCBI): domain Eukaryota; kingdom Viridiplantae; phylum Streptophyta; class Pinopsida; order Cupressales; family Cupressaceae; genus Cupressus; species Cupressus sempervirens. Next base: position 782,848,555 of record CM053790.1, on the reverse strand, counting down.
TTGTTCTAATCAGTAAGTTATTGTAAATCAACATGCAAGTATAACACATAAGAAATCAACACATAACATAGTGATTTACATGGAAACCTATTTTGGGAAAAACCACCAATAACATGCTACTCAATTCTCACTCTTTTGAAGTGATGCCCTATGAAAGGCCTACCTTTTTAAAGGCTTACAACACACTATTAAGTGTTACCTTATTAGAGGATTTATTCACATTGTTATAAGTGGGCCTTGTTAGAGGACTTTAGAACATTCACTTAGAATGCCACCTTGTGAAAGTATTTACAAATGGTTGTTAGGCCAACCTAAGTCCATAGGATTTTCCTACTATCCTAACTAATACAATTGCTAGAGAGTAACAATTATGGATTTTGACCTGATTGTAGAATACAACTTAACTTGTAGATCTTAGATCACTTCTTAACGCATACCATTGCCTAGCTTTTAGTCTCTAAAACACTAACAACTTGCCCTCCTTTCAAGATTAGTCTCCTTGAGTCTCCATGTTCAATGTACTAGTGCAATCATCTCTTCATGACCACTTGTAGAAGTAGAGCCTCTATGCTCTTCCTTCTCCTAGATGTCTTCTCCTTGAAACCTTTCTAACCATTTCACAATTTGGCTCCTTAGTAGTAACAACATTAGCAGCCTTTTCTTCTTGGTCTATGACTCCTTAAATAGAAGACTTGGAGTTCCTTTCCTGCTCGATTCTTCCATTCTTTAATTTCAATTTGTATGGATTAGGTAGGATTCATTGTATCTAACCCATATTTTGTTTCCTCTAGAAACTTCTTGAATAATCCTTTTGAATTCGTCCAAAAATAGTTTACATAGGATTATGTGCCACCAGCTCATCATCCTTATCCTATATCTGGTTCACAAAATTCAAGGTAACCAATTTGTTGGCTCAAATTTGGTAAAAAAATTATTTAAAATAATGTAGCAACTTGACACTATTGAGATGCTGATGGTCTGCACATGTTGTGTTACTCAGCATCAACTGTGTTTTTCTTGATGCTTAGCACCTGAAGATCACTCAACACCTAAGATTTTTTGATGCTCGACACATGAAAATCACTTGGCACTTGAAGATCACTTGGCACACACTAGAATTTCCTATTACGTAGCTCCAACTAACTTGCTCAGCACCCACTAATGAACTTAGTTTAAGTATTGCAATCAACCTTGTTACAACTTATTCCTCCAATGTTTCTAATTGTGACCAACCTCTTTATCTTTGAATATATTATCAGTATATCATTTAACCATTGTCTTAACTGATCCTTGCACTTCATTACAACATCATAACTCAACCTTTCCCTTAGGTTCTCTTGTTACATCTTGTTGATCAAATCCTCTACATCAGTAAACTAAGTGATGGTACTTGGATCTTATAAGAAAATGTCATTCCTACAAATAGCAGGTTTGACATCAATGAAAAAACAATGATTGAAAACATTCTTTGAACAACAAACTTTCTTCTTTACAAAAATCTCCCTCTTTGATCTTCAACAATGAGCTTTTCAATTAGATTTCCAACAGTAACAACTTATACCTCAAAACTTGATAAGCCCCCCTAAGTTGATAGGTTTGTTCTGTATTCAAAAATTTGTACTTTTGTTGAGTAGATGTGTCTCAACTAATAATCTTTCATTTGATACTCTTTCACTTCATCTCCCCCTTTGCTCTTATTCTCCTTTGTATCTCCCCAAATTCTATATCTCCCTCTTTTTGACATTGATGTTAATGGGCTATACACTTATAGTGTGTTTGTGCAAAAAGGACTTATGGATGTCTAGTATAATCTTGAGAGCTACATCCCAAATTTCACATGCTACATCTAAAGAGTTGATTTGGATGACCAACTTGGCAACCTAGGCCATCTAGTGTAGAAGGATTTGGATCTTTCTTCATAAGAGTTTTAGCATAGCCTAATTCCTTGTGCAAAATCTCCATGTGTGGGGTCAAAGTTGTTTGGATGCTAATCAGTTTTGCCATTATATTGACTTCATCTGCAAATAATACTACTAACTAACTTCGGGTTTGTAGCAAAGCTCTGAAATGTTTTTTATCTTGACCTAGATTCATATGCAATTTTTCATGTGATGCATTAACTTGCCTTTCCAAGCTCAATATGGGACTTCTTATCTCTTCTGTGAAGAGTGTGGGGTTGCATAGTTTAGTGTACAATGAGAAAATGTTCTCAAGTACCTTCTTCATGCTTTCTACCTTTGTTTCCAGTGAAACTTGTGTGAGTGCTATGTCACCTGATATTTTCTCATTCACTTTACTTTGGAATTTCCTTTCAAACCATTCTAATAGTTTAGCATTTGTATCAAGGTCTGCATCACTCACCTTTTCCACTATGTTTGTTAGTTATTCAATGAGTGGCTTTTTCTCATTTGGAGTAGGTAGATTGAATGCATCTAGAGAGATATCTTTGATATCTAGCAATATTTTCTTTTGCCTATGCTCCCTTTTGAGTAGTTCTTGATACTTCTTTCTAGCCAGGGATTCTTGTAAAATACACGTCTACTCTATTGTCACTATGTCATAATCATACTTTGATAACACACTATCTTCATCAAGTCTTACATCACCATATTGTATTACTTCTTTATCCATTGATGAGCTTGGACTCGACACTAGGATCTGCAATGGTGTTGCATCTGTGCTCGGCTTCTAAAGAGTATGACTTGAAGGAGTGCCAGATTCTAGTAAAGTTACTAGAGCTTGAATTTCCAATTGCTCCTTCACCTTTGGTTTTAACTCGAACTCTTCAAGTTTGTCCTTATTTTCCACAATGCCTTGTGATGCACCTTGTACTTGTGCTAGAGGTGTAGATAATATTATCTAACCTATTTGACTATGTTCTTTAGTGGTGCCTTGGGTTTCCACTATGTCCTTTTCAATTACATCAACCTTTTCTGATGTAGTTTCTGATGTCTTATCCAAAGGTTGTGTTGGTGTTTGAAAATATTGGAGAGTTTTCAATTTTCCCACTAAGAAATTGACATATCTAGGTTGCAGCTAACTCCCATTTTCAACATGTCATTTCTAACAATAGGCCAACTATAAGGCTACACTCCTTCTGCACTTCAGGCTCTACAAAACCTAGGCAGGTATACCTCAGATTCAATTGATAGCGTACCAGTGCAAAACATATCCTTGAATCTATTAAGCAGATGAAACCCTTATATCTCCTAGTAACTCATGAAAGGACACAGATCTATAGTAGCTAAATGAAAATCTAGAATATTCACAAGCTGAGTGAGGGTTAAACATTTAGGTCCTTCAAGATGAAAGGGAAAAAATGTTTGATTAATAATGTTGAATTCAGAAAAACCTGAGATATGCAGCAGTAAGAAACTAATGATCTTATGGTTGATCAGTGCCTTAACTGTTGGGCAATTCCATGAATCAAATGCATACATATAGATATCTGATACTTATACATATATTCAGATATTTGATCTATCTATTTAACTTGTAAATAGACTGTTAGATTGTGGTGACTAATCAGGAAAGTACTGTAAAAAAAAAAAATTTGGGAAGTAGTCGACATGGTAGCCGACATATTATGGCCGACATATGGCCTACATGTTATAACCCTAAAGTGGTTTAATACTTGTATAAAAAGGGCTTAGGGTTGGGTATTTTTCATATGTGGTGATACGAAATTAGTTCTTGCAGCGGTATTGAGCTGTAAGGGATTACGGATTGTAATCAGGTTGTAATCACTGGATTATAATAAGATCGGACTTGCTATTTGGTGGACATAGCCCAAGGATTGGGTGAACCATGTTAAATCTTGGTGCCTTTTGTTCATTTCTGTGTGTTCTATTATTTTCTGTTATTGGTTATATTTGCATGTAGTTTTTATTTCTGTCCATGGTTTATCCTAACATAGACATCTGTGCTCAATCCAAACCTCATTCTTACATGATATCCTTCTCAACAAACTTGTAACCCTATTGATTTACTAAAGCATTTACATAACTGCTTGAGTCATAAGCAACAACAAAACAACATACAACCTTAAGGGACTGCAATTATGACCTAGGCTCTTTTTTCAAAGGTCATAAAATGTTACAACTCACTAAGACTGGAGACGAGAATCATAATGATACTAATGAAATTCTTTTGCTCTTTGTATTAATTTCCTTGAAAAAATACAACCAAATGCATGAAATAAAAACATGAAAACATCTAACAGATATGAACTTGCTATATTTATCTTCCTACTATTGTTCACACAAAATAAATTTCTAAAAAATAGGTGGTATCATAGTATGGGAACACATAAAAACTGGATCCAGAACTTGGTATCTTAGTAGTGACTGGTTTTTCTCCAAAGATTGGAACCTACTGGTTTCTCAGTCATAAAAATTGGAACCCTTACAATGGAAGAAAGAAAGAATAATATAGCAAGATGTGAATTCCTAGATCTGATATGCAACTACCATTTGTCCACTTGGAATTCAATCTTTTGCATCTAAAAGCCTCTTTCATTTCTTTACCCATCTGATCTGATTTGGTTTTCATCATCACACTCTAACTAATTTGAAAATATCCTCTGCTCAATCATGAGAACCTGTTTGCCAAAATATCTGATTTGCCTCATAAAATGCCAGTGAAATTTCAATTTTTATGGAGTGAATTTGTTTAAATTTTGACCCATACTACATTTTTAACTATATTTAGGTCATCACCTTGTTAGAAATCACAACTGAATCCTAATACTTAAATTTCATTGCAAGATAGGAATCTAAGAGAAAACCCTATGTATCTTGAATAGATGGATTCCTGTATAGAAACTAACCTTGGAATTGGAAAATTCTAACTTCCATGATTCCAGTGGTATATGATAAGGCATACTTTGCCTTCCAGAAATGCCCAAAATCTCGATTTGAAAAACACTCCTCTGATAAGGAACTCAGGGCTGACTGCAACTCTGATTTTAAATTTCAGAAAATTTAAAATTCCCTAAGGTTCAAACTTTATAAAATGACCTTTTAAAAATAAAAAAGTTCTCAACGTGGGAAATTTTTTTTTCAAAATGACAAATATAATCATTTTATATTTATCTCTCCTATGCCTTTGGGTCAACCCTCTATTGACTGAATGCCATGTGGCAGTATTTGAATTGTTCATTTTCTGACATTGGATGATTAAACTGCCATGTCATCACTTGTGTGGGCTCGATGCCACATGTAACATTCTCACATTCCCACATTTTTTAACTAACGTGCATCTTTATTTTGTGGGGAAGTGCCATCTCTTAGATTGTGACACGTGTCACAATCTGAGCACCTCCTATCTCAACTTGCTCGTAATCGCCAACTGGGACCCATTGCCATGCGAGCTACCATGTGGCATTATTCTACTGGTCACCTAATTGCTTGATCACAGCTGTCACATCGACACCATTTCACCACCAATTTGGGCCCCACTGCCACATGGCAAAAATCTACATTCCCGCATTATTTAATGTCCCTGCACTTTTTTTTTTGCGGGGATGCAGGTGTCGTTTGATCCGCCACGTGGTGCAATCATGTTCACCCTCCATTTTGAGTGCCATGTCATCGCTTTGACATTTTTGTTTAAAATTTATGTCTTCTCGTGCATCTGACGTCATGAGTGGACCCCACGACATATGGTCTTGCCTTTACAAAAGGCTCTTTTCTTGGACACAAGGCTTATAATGTTCTTTTCTATTTAAACTCATAAAGATATCAATCCACAGTAGATGTGGGATATTTCCCCTGATTGTGGCTCCCTTATTTTCTTTTAACCGATTCTCCTAGCCATGGATATTTATGTTTGTGGAGTGCTTCTGGTCTTTGCATGGCATCTCTTAAAAACATGGATCCTGCTTCTTATTTCCTACATGGACCCTGTGACTTCTTTGAAACATGTCTTCAGCATTTCATCTCCACTATCGCTGCTAAAATGTGGATTTTTTAATTGCTATTGAAGGGGTCCTTTTCTTTTATAATGTCGCCCCTTCAAATTTGTTCTTCATTCATAGCGGCTACTATCTAAAGTTCCTTCCTACTCTTTTCATGGCATGGGTAGAGCTGTTTTCTTACTGGATGCCTTTCTTTAATTACTACCTCTGCTAAGGCGTGTTCTTCTTATGCATTGATGGCTTTGAACTTATCTATGTCTGTTATTGTCACCTCTTTATCCTTCTTGGCAGCTTCCTCCTTTGCATGTGATGCATCCTTTGTTGCTTGTTGCAGGTTCTTCTTTGCAAGGTGTCTTTGTCTTTATATGCTCAGGTTTTGAATGTTTTTGTATCTTTTAAAAACTTCACTACTTTTCCTTCTTTATCAATGTGTTGGTTGGACTCTTTGTTGCATAATGCATGAGAGTTTTTCTATTTGCCTATTGTTCTTTGTATATGGATGGCTACATCTATTTGCCTATTGTTTTGTGCATAGAGCTTTTCTCTATTTTGTGCTAGTGCCCCCTTTAATAGTGGTGACTTGTCTCTTTTTATGTCTAGCTGTAGGTAACTCCTTTTATTGTGTTGCATGTGGAGGCTTCTCTAACATCTGGTTGCTTCCCTTGTGATGGAGTCCCCTCTTCAGCTCTTTTTGGCCACTTTCTTCATTGAAGAGGTGTGAGTCTGCCTTTTTTGAATATGGGTTGCCCCTAAAACACTTGACATGATTTAATCTCATACTTTTTCTTTGTTAAACTGACCCTCTTCTTACTCATGGTCTTTCTTATCTATATGGAGACATCCCTATTTATAGCATAAGGCCTCTACCTTGATGTGTTTTGATATATGTGTTGAGGCCTCTTTATATTGTCAAGCACAGGAGACTTATGATTTACATTTCTAGAAATGGCTAAAGTTTCATCTTTGTGTCTGTGGCATTCTGAACTGAACTTCAAGCTCTCATCTTTCCTACTGAGCACTAGTCTAGGCATTCCATGTTGCTATGACTCAAAAATTCTCTCTGAGCTATCAACTCACTCTTTGCCAAAGTTCACAAGTAAATTTTGATCACTTCATTCATTTACTTTCCTTTGCTCTATATTTAGATTCACATTTGCATCTGTAAATTTCCCACACTTCTCTTTAAAACAATTTGAAGAATCGTTAATTGTTTTGGGGTCACTAACTATTGGTGATTTCTTATTTACATTTCTAGTAGTCACCACCATCTCTTCTTCCAATGAAATTTTTGAAATAATATCCTACTCAAAAGGTGAATCAAATCACTATCAGACATGCCTCTTCATTAGATCATTTTAATAAAATAAATTCATTATAACCCATTTAGTTCCTTTGAAGATTCCACAATGCCTTATCACTCTGACAAGATTAGTCGGGCCCCAAAGTGGATCTGGCTTAAAAAAAAATTGTTTCCTAGACAGTTTAATCCTCAAATCAATCCACTGACCTTCTCAGACTGATAGGATTCCAACTTGAGCACTAATTGATCCTTAAAAACTCATTTTCCATTAATCTGCAAACTGTCAAATTGGTGCCAAAAAGTCTATTGATTGTCTTTGAAAACTGACCCAAACCTCTAACCAGGCTCTAAAAATTGGCACACTGACTCTTCGTACCACATTATTGATCAAAGTCACCCCTCCAAAAATACCTACACAAAAACATGTCAGAATACCATAAATTGGGTTTGGATTTGGCTTGGAAAACTGGGCAAACAGACACATAGGAAGACAAAACTCGGGATGTTGGTTCTTTGTCATGGGGACATTATGGATCTATGATTCAATCTCATGAAGAATTATGGGGCACATTTGGAAAGCGTGCAAAGTTGACTACCTAGATTTGCAGGACAAGAAACATAGAGAAGACCATGATTTTTACAAATGGATTGACCCTGGAAAAGTGTGAAGATGGATTCATCAAGTTCTGAAAACTGGCACACTTGTAGTATTTTGAGTATAGAACATAGGGAAACAAATAATTTGGTCCTACCAATCATAAGCACAAAGATATGACACCTCGAACAGGGCTCCCGATCAACTTGCACTTTTGACTACCAGTGAAACTTTAGAATTTGCAAATGGAATCACGTTTGAAAACTGATTAAACGCATTCGTCATAAGCTCAACCCTGGAATGCATGAAGTGTCTGACCCCTAGAATATGATGCAAAAGGAATTTTATCATTTGGGTCAACTGGTAAAAATGTATAGTCTGTCAAACAGGGCTTCCCAGAAATATGTGCAAAGTCCAAATGCAAGAAAACAATAACTAACCAACTTTGCAGGGTTCAAAACCTATTCAAACAGTCTCAAAATGACTCAAAATCTAAAACATAGGTTCTTAGGTATGGACACTAAACACTCCCAAAGTGGCAAGTCGTGAAACATTTATAGGTGCGATATATTCAATCGTAAACAAGGCCTCTTGTCGTTGTTTGACACTTGGTGAAAATATAGATTTAAAATTTGCTCAAAATGAGACTTCACGAAACAACTCAAAATCTCAATTTAACAATATGAAACACTTAAGCAGACTGAATGGAGGGTGTTAGAAACATTGAACACCTCTAGAGCTTTATAGGTACAACTGGGTACAATCTTATCTAAAAGCATTTATATGACCAAATTTTCTCAATGGTGCTCAAAATTGACCATGCAATTTTTAGCACCAACAGGTTGTACATGAGTGACTTGAGGGGTGATGGTAGGTGTTTCTTTTGTATTCAACTCTCCCCTTGTTGTCTCATTCACTATTTTTTTTCAATTCATCTACACTTACTAATATAAGATTATCACACAAATTTCAGATCTTCCTCTATTAGGGGATTGAGTTTTTGAGTAGTTAGATCAAAAACATCCTTTATTATGATTGATTTAGTATTCTAACTTGTTATTTGTTGAGAGATGAAATCTAGTAGTTGTGTATCTTGCACACTCTATTATTCTTGCTACTATGCCTCAGTTGTTGCCTAGTCATCTACTTTCATTTCTATATCTTCCTCAATAGTTTCTTCATTTTTATCATCTTCCTCATCGTCTTTAACCTCTATGGGGTTCCTATTCACCATATTTTACTATAGAAAGCCCATTTGTGATCTTCCACATCTGTGTGGACTTCTTTACAACATCTTCAATATTATTTTGTAATATGCTAAAAGCTCTATATTTTGGAATAAATTTGATAGCATATTTCTTCATAGCCTTAGCAATTTGTGCCTTACTAAGTTTAGGCATAACTTGTACATGTGATGTCTCCCTTATTTTGCTTTCAAGGTTTAAAATGTTGGCATTATATTGTATTTTTCATTAGTGACAACACTTATTCAATTCTGAATTATTACTGAGTATTCAATGGTTACCTTGTAGATTCATCACTTAAGTAGTTCATACCGAGCATTCCTGAAGCTACCGAGTGAGTGTGCAGTCTAGTAGTATCTACCAAGCATACAGTATTTACTGAGCTTCACAGTGTCTACCAAGTCATCAATTTTTGTGATGGAAGCCAATGTTTACTGAATGATGGAAGTATAGTGTTTACCGAGTGAGAACAAGGTAAATGAAGGATTCAATTTTTACCAAGTGATACTATATCTACCAAGCCTCCAATGGTTACCGAGTTCCAAGCTATGTTGTGTGATTAGTATGGACTGAGCTTCTACTTCTATCGAGTGCATGATGATGCTGAGTAATGTAGTGGATGCCAAGTATTAGAAGGTTACCAAGTTAGCTTAAAGAACCCGAGTTTTCTACTATTTGGCTAACTCAGTAATATTTTGTTCACTTGTGTTTTGCCCGACCTTGCAATTGTAATTATTGGAATGGTATATATGTAATGTATTATATCATTTGCATTGAATGAGTATGTTAAGGAATGGACATCTAATGTTTTAAGAAGAATAAAAGTGAATCATCAGCAGACCAGAGTATTCAGCAAGGTCTACATGAAGCAGTAAAGATTCATCAGTCACAAGAGGTGATCTATACTTCAAGGATCTAATCAAAAATCAAGTTGTAAGTAGATCCACTATTTCATCCTAACAGGTGAGTCTATTTTGTAAATCCTTTAACAAGGTAGACTTAATAGTCTTTTTATAAATCTCCTAATAGAGTGCATACTTCATTGTATTTTTGTAAATCCTCTAACAAGGTGGATCTAGTAGTCCAAATTGCTCTTAACAGGGTAGATCATTAGAAGTGATCAATGTAAGCCCTAATAGGCTAACTTTATACTGTAGTAAAGAAGTTTTGTGGGTATCATCCCCACCCCAGTTTTACTTTCTATTTGGAAGGTTTCTGGGTCACCAAAATTCTGTGTTCATGTGTTATAAATGTTTATCTTTCTCATGCATACAGTAGATTAGATGAATGAATGATGAATGGATCAAGTTTTGAATTGATTTAAAGTTCTTAAGGTTATTGATTGACCCCTCCCCTCTTAGTAACCTAGTTATTCTTGATTATTTCCAACAATTGGTATCAAAGCATTGTGGTTCTCAGGAGAAAGTTTGACAGGTTGAGCAAAGATCTAAAGGACAAATGGAGATATTCAGAGTTGACAAAGCAATTTAAAATAAAAAGATAGATCTAGAAATGGCCATGGCTCAACTCAAAGAAGCAAAGGAGCATCTTTCTCAATCCCTGAAGAGAAGGAACGAACTTGTAAGACAAATGAATGATTGTCAGTATGTTGAAGAAAAGATTGAAGACCTTTTACCATCAAGTAGCTCAAATGAAGCAAATGAGGCAATCAAGGAACTCCTAACAAAGAATGGTTCTCTATAGGAAGAAGTAAGAAAACTTAAAAGGGAACAAGAAATCCAATCAATCACGGTATGTGAAATCTTGGAGCAAAGAAATAAATCTGAAAATGAGAAAAATGAAAGGATCAATACAAATCAAAGTCTTATCAATCAACTATCCAATGCAAATGAAGAAATCATGAATCTAAGATCTGAAAATGAAAGCCTAAGGATTGATTTGATCACTGAAATACAAATCAATGAAAGATTGGAAAATGACCTAAATACTAAAAAGAAAATCATTGAGAGAATGATGAAGTCTCAAAAAGATATGAATCAATTAAACCAACAAAATGAGCAGAATCTTCATAGACAAAAGGGTAAAGTAGGACTTAGATATAATGAAGAAGGTGAATCTTCCAAACAAGGTGCTCAAAGGAATCAAAAACCTACTTGCAATCATTGTGGTAAGTTAGGTCATACATCAAACAAATGTTGGAGTAATGGAAAAGAAAAATTCAATGGAAAATTCTACAACTACAATCAACATGGTCACAAAGCTAATGAATTCAAGGAAAAACCAAAATTTGAAGGAAAATGTCACAAATGCAAGAAGCATGGTCACAAGGCATTCCAATGCATATCAAAATCATTCAATCCAACTAAAAAACTTGTTAAGGCAATCTTTGGATGGGATTACAATACCTGGTGTAGATGTTATTATTGTGGAGAATATGGACACATTGGAAAAGATTGCTCAAGGCATCACTTGAGAAAAAGAGATACAACAGTAAGATGTTATAAATGCACCGAACTCATTCATATAGCCAATAATTGCATGAATATAGGAAGAATTGAAGATGAAAAGAAAACTAAAGCTGATAACATTCGGAAATAGATGAGACAATAGTGAATTCCTAAATCTAGCGAGTAGAATAATTCAAATGATGGCCATGTCACTCAAGAAATGGGTGATTCCACCATTTTCAATTAGATTCATAAAGGAGGATCTGGAACTGTATCACCAAGCTATATCTGGAGCAGTTCCAAATGAAAGAAAACAAAAGATCCAATCAGTATTTTAGTTACAAAGGGTCACAAGAAATCAGGTCATACCGAGCAAGGTCAGTCACAGACTTAATTGAGCTAAGTCAGGAGTAAAAAAAGTTTTGTTCGATTGCCGAGTTGCAAGCTTCTACCAAGCAAGTGAATGAATGACAGCCTATAAAAAACTATGTCATCTCAGCTACTTTCATACCAAGCATTAATGACAAAAAATTTTCCAAAAAGGTAGAATTTGATTTCATTCTTCATCGTGATTTTAGAGCTAAGAGATTTTCAGGTGCACTCAAGCAAATTCCAAGCGATTTCAGGTGATTTTCTAGCAAATTATTTGCTCAAAAAAATTCTATCTTTTATCGAGAATCAATGGAATCTCCAGGAGTAGTAATAGGACCAAGGCAAAAAGAGGTTCATAAATGCTAGTTAAAGGTGTGGAGTGGAAGGTACCAAATTTAAAGCTAGTTCCAGCAATTGCAGAATAGCTCGACCCCAATGGAGCTCAATTGCAAACTCCACCAAAGGTACTTCTTATCAATGATATTTGTACTCATTTCAGATGTTCTTTTCAAGAGATTAGAAACCTAGAAATGGAAAATTCCCTAGGAGAAATGAGTGTTGATGGCACTTTGAAACTCAAGCATAAGCATCTAGAGACCAAAAGATTAACCCATATCTCACATATGCCAACAAGTTTCTAGATTAAGTGGATTAGGTACATCCTCAGTCATGTGCACACTGGTAAACTATAATTAGAGTAGCTAGTATTAATCACCAAGAAGATGATTCATAGGATTACTAGTCTCCTCATGCTAAGTAAAGAAAAAACTACCAAAACTCTAGGTCAGATGAACTTTAGAAGAAAACCCTAGCTAAATGGGATGGTAGAGGTTTGAAGGTTAGCATTGTTTTTGATGTTGAATTAAGGTTTGGTAGTCACATCATTTCTCACAAGATTTATAGCTTGAGCCATTTGAATAGTGTGCCCTATGAGGCCATGGATTTGGCATTCAAGGTTGTGAAGAAAAATCTAGAATTTGATCTGTCAGAATTATTGTTAATACAATTGAACAAGAATATGGACAGCATTAGGACTTCAAAGAACAACCCTTGCAAATTTGGTTCTTTGTTGACATGTCTTTTCTTCTCACTATTGTGTGGAGAAAACATATTCCTATTCTATATCAGATAAATGAGTTTGTAGCAGAAATGGGTGTAAAATTTGATAGCATCATGGATAATTATTTTGAAGATTTCAAGGAAAGGATGAATAACAGGTTTCAAATTCTACCAAAATTGGTTGAAGACTACAAAGATGATGTATGCTTTATGGTTGATTGTGATAAATTATACATTTAGGTAGTCAGTCCCAGAGTTGCATGGGTGAAACCTCTTCCTTATGAGGTGAATACTAATGAAACTAGGGATATTATTGAAGCACTTGTGAATGAGCCAGTAGATCCAAAGCAACCAATTTTTGGAACATATGATGAGGAAAAGGCTAGAATTGAGCTTGAAATCAAACTTCCTCAAGCAATTAATAAAGGCAAGAGAAAGGTTTCCAAGTTAAAATCTGCTATTGAGCCCCTAATGATTACTGAAGGAAAAGGTGAGGATGAAGAAGAAGAGTAGGAACCAGAAGATATAGAGGAAGAATTAGAGAAGGAGGTAGAGCTAGTCAAAAAGAAGGGCAAGGTAGTCATTACCAAGCCACCTAAAGCCTCCACAGTTGTTTTCACAAGGCGAGAAAAAGGTAAGAAAAAAGGTGAAGTAGTATTCAACAAGCCCCAATTGACCTTCCAAGAAAGACTGAAATAATTGGAAGAGGGAGCTGACATCAAAAATTTCAAGGCATTGAAATTTGAAACAAGGACTGATGCAGAGAAAATGCAGATTGAGGAACTGGTACTTAACAAGATGGGAAAATGGAAATACTCCCTAGACTAGCTTGCCCCTCAAATCTCCAAAGAGCTATTGGTGAGATTGCAACCAAGGTGGGAGTCAACCACCCAAATGGCCAAGGACATATATGAGAAATCCTTGAAGGATCTTCTACCGAGTCTTACTGAAGAAAAAATAAAGGCAATAATGAAGAACAACAAAGGTAAAATGATGATTAGATTTCACACATGTTTGATTTTAATTAAGGACATTGAGCATATTGTAAGAGATGCAACAAGCATGTGGAAGAAAATCTATCATCTGTAAAAGCCCAGTAATGATCCTGTAGAAATCAAAGATGATAATGATGTCAGTGACAATGATGAAGGAGATAATGCTCCATGTGCCACTTTTGGTGTTGAGGACTATCAGGCACTAAAGGATGATGATGAAGCTGAAGAGGAAGACAAGGATAAAGAAGATCTAGTAAAAATTGAGGCAGAAGTTATTGCATCCCTTCCTCACTCTCCACCAAAGACTGTTACATCTACTATGGAGATAGCTTCTGTAAGTGAGACTGTGAGTACAATTGCCACATCAATAACTCAATCATCACTTGTCATCTCCCAGCTGCAAGTATCTTCAATGGAAGTATCAAGAACTTCATCTACTAAGTTGCAACCCTCTTTATCAGCTCTTGAGTCATCTATTGCAGCTTGTACAGTAAGTTTGCTAGTTTGTTCTACATATTTGTCATCCATAGCTTCAACTACATCAATTTTTGTTCTAGTTAGTACTTCAGTTGTAAATATTCTAGTTGGTACATTACCTATTGATACTTCATTTTTGAGAAGCACATCAATTTTGGATACAGTTAGCACCTCTCTCAATTTTCCTCTAGTTAGCTCAATTCAAGTTTTTTCTACTAGTCCAACTTCATCAACTATTGTAAGCACTAAAGTAAATCCAAAGACTCCACTAAAACTTCTGCTTACTGGCAAGGCAATTGATGAGGATATAGACTTGGACAAGGAAATTATTATACCTAAGATATATCTAGATATTGCCATAGTTGATGAAATGAGATTGGTTAGTTAGCGTTTAGAGCAAAGAACAAGGCAAAAACAACTTAGAGATGAGAGAGATAAAGAATTCACTATAATTGTAAGTGCTAAAAATATAATTATTGAGGCAATAGGTTTTGATGTGGATTCATCTCAACACATTTTGTTACAATTAGAAGAGGTCATACAAAAGTTCAATGAGGACACTTCTGGTCAAGAGAAGCTTATAGAAAAGGTACAAAAGAAATTTGATAATAAAGTGCTTGAGCACATTGCTCAGCACATTGCAATAAAGTAGCTTGAACTATCTTCAATTTTGAGCAATCTTGCAAATTATTTTACAAATGTAACATCCCTTTTTGCCAAGCTATGTGAAGTTACCAATTACACAAAAGAAATAAAGGTAAAATTGAGTAAAATTGATGAAGATCTGAAGGTCAGTCTCAAAAGTTGTAGCTTGACCCTAGTTCAAGCTCCACACATCACATAAAGATCAGATTCCTATCAGATATGCAGGCAGAACTATTGAGAGAGGAAGCAAGGATCCAATCTACACTATTAGACATTCAGAACATGATCCTTCCTATCATGGACACAATGCAGAAGCACATTGCTTATTAAAAAACATTGATCCATGATAACAATTTTTCTATAGCAGATCATATGATTGAACTTTCTATAGAAGTTCAAGTGGCTCTTTCCACCTGCAAAATTTTGCAAGAGAATTGGGATAAGACATTGGCTCTTATTCTTAAGGTAAATTCTAAGTTTTTATCACATTTTGGTGTCTCTGTATAAGTATGATTACCTTTTGCATTATTGTCAAAAAGGGGGAGATTATTGAGTAAGAGATAGTAGAAGTCAAAGAGGGAGTAAGAGACAATGGAGAAAATAAAAGAGAATATATTGATATATGTACAGTGATAAACTATGTATATACCATGCCATATGTATGGGGGAGATATGTAAAGACATCTAAGAAATGTATATACAACAGGTTTACAAAGATCAATTTTGAAAAATCAAATCCAGTATGTTAGTGTACACAATGTTTGGCTCATAAATTTTTTGTCACTAATGCCAAAGGGGGAGATTGTTGGCATTATATTGTATTTGTCATTCGTGACAAAACTTATTTGATTCTAAATGATTAATGAGTTCATCACTCAATCTATAGTGTATATCGAGCATTCAGTGGTTACCTTGTAGATTCATCACTTAAGTAGTTCATACTGAGAATTCCTAAAGCTACCAAGTGAGTGTGTAGTCTAGTAGTATCTACCAAGCATACAGTGTTTACCAAGCTTCATAGTGTCTACCCACTCATCAGTAGTTTGTCTGATTGAAGCCAATGTTTACTGAGTGATGGAAGTATAGTGTTTACTAAGTGAGAACAAGGTAAACAAAGGATTCAATTTTTACCGAGTGATACTATATCTACTGAGTCTCCAATGGTTACCGAGTTCCAAGCTACATTGTGTGATTAGTATGGACCAAGCTTCTACTTCTACGAACTGCAAATGATGCCAAGTAATGCAGTGGATGCTGAGTATCAGAAGGTTACCAAGTTAGCTTGAAGAACCTGAATTTTCTACTATTTGGCCGACTCAGTAATATTTTGTTCACTTTTGTTTTGGCTGACCTTGCAATTGTAATTATTGGAATGGTATATATGTAATGTATTATATCATTTGCATTGAATGAGTATGTTAAGGAATGGACATGTAATGTTTTAAGAAGAATAAAAGAGAATCAGTAGTAGAGAAGAGTATTCAGCAAGGTCTACAAGGAGTAGTAAAGATTCATTAGTCACAAGAGGTGATATGTACTTCAAGGATCTAATTAGCAATCAAGTTGTAAGTAGATTCACTATTTAATCCTAATAGGTGAATCAATTTTGTAAATCCTTTAACAAGGTAGACTTAACAATCTTTGTATAAATCTCCTAACAGAGTGCATACTTCATTATATGTTTGTAAATCCTCTAACAAGGTGGATCTAGCAGTTCAAATTTCTCTTAACAGGGCAAATCATCAGAAGTGATCAATGTAAGCCCTAACAAGCTAACTTTATACTGCAATAATGAAGTTTTGTGGGTATCATCCCCAACCTAGTTTTACTTTCTATTTGGAAGGTTTTTGGGTCACCAAAATTCTGTGTTCATGTGTTATAAATGTTTATCTTTCTCATGCATACAGTAGATTAGATGAATGAATGATGAATGGATCAAGTGTTGAATTGATTTAAAGTTCTTGAGGTTACTAATTCACCCCTCCCCTCTGAAGAAGCTAGTTAGTCTTGATTATTTCCAACATAAACAGTAATGTCATTTTTGTTTCACTCTCTCATATAAGCTTTTAGGCATAAAGTTAGCAATCTCTAGTGGGGCTTTCTTAAAATTTTATGTCATGGCATGTAATGCTTCCTCCACTTGATTTTTTTTAACTTTACCAAGGTTATCAAAACCAACATGAGAAAATCCAGGAAAATCTATACACTATTCTTAACATTTTCACATAGATTGTCTAAGTCTGATAATGGATTGTAACTCAACACTATGAATTGGTGATTGTCATCTAATTCTATTCTCTCCTCATTAGATTCAGCTTGTGCAATGCATTTCCTCCTTCACTTTTTTTGAGCTCCTCCTTCTTGGTCTACTAGTTTGGCTTTCTCCTTGGCCTTTTGCGTAGTGACATGTGCAGTATCCCTTATAGAAAGTGTAATTTGTTTGGGCTGGCTTGGTTTGACAATTTTCTTGGACCTTGTCATTGATTGAGCCTTAGCCTTTCATTTCTTTCAATCAATGGGAGTAAGTGCCTCCTTGGCTTCTTCTTCCTCAACACCTTCTACAACTTCTATCTCCTCCTCTTGCTGATCTTCTCCCATTCCTTGTGTTAATGCAAGTGGTACTTGGGTGTCTTCTTCATCTTCATCCTCTTCCTACTCAACACCTTCACCAAATTTACCCTTCAACTTCTTCAGCAACTTCTCCTTCTTCTTTATAATAGAGGTAGTTTTGAGTTCCATGGTAATCTTAGATTTTTCCATCTCATATTTCCCAAATTCCTTGGAATTTTTTTCTATATCTTCTACAAGTAATTTTGTAATAGTTGTAGAGGCCTCATCTAGATTGATTTTGTATCCTAATGGCCTTAGCCATCTTACACTTGGAGTTGTTGCTTGAACAAATGTGTAGTCAACATCAACTAGGAAACAAATATCTTCATAATGCTTTTTCCCCTAGTGATATTCGAATTCTCAGTCTTTGCTTCATAGATTGCTTAAAGTCCTCAAAGTAGCTGGTCATAACTAACTCAAAGTTCTCACCCAATTGTTCAATGAACTCACCTATTTGTACTGTCACTAAACTGTTTGTTTTCCATGCCACTATGAAAAATGTGGGAAATTTTTTTTGAACATAAAAGAAAATATATATCAAGATTGATCCAAATTTGCATTGGACACTGTTTGTCCTTCTTATAGCTCCTAGGTTCTCAATTGGTTGCTATAATTCTAGCTTGGCTAGATTATATGTGTGATTCTTTTTCATAATCTTATAACCAACATCTACTACAATATAGGGCACACTATTCAATCTATTGGATTGGTAAAACTTATGAGCAATAACCTTGATTACAAATTCTATCAATGGATTTGTGATGGTATCAATTGTCATACATCTCTTATTCCACATAGCTCCTATGTTTTTCTCAATGACCTCTTTTGAATTACTCCAATCTTAGGTTGATCTAGGTTTGGATACCTTGTTACCCTATGGATTATCCTTTTTGTGATTTTGATAGGTCCATTATCTAACCAAAGTGAACTATCATGAATCATACTCAGCACAATCCTAATCCATTCTCTTTTGAAAACATTTGGGAAATCTAGGGCACGATTTAACCCTTTCTTCTCTACAATTTTGAATTCTTCCCTTAGTACATTATTTTCACATAATCTATCATTTTCTTTCCTAATCTCCATATTATCAATACTCCTAATTTTATAATTGTAACATTTCTGACATCTTGCACCATTAAAACTTTTGGTGGTATCTAACTAGTTGAACATTCAAAAACTCCTTACTCTTTACACCATTTGAACTAGATTTCATTATGTGAAACAAGGGTTTATAGAAATATAAATAGTGTAACTTAGCACTTATAAATACCTTGCAAGATCTGATGAAATAGTATTGAATTGCTGCTCAAATCTTTTGTGATCACTTCTAGTGGAATTTCTTGATTTCCTTTTGCTTTCCTTTCACTTTATTAATTTTGAAATGATGTAAAATGAGTTGAAATTGATCAAATACCCCTTTGGAGTACTACAATTAATTTTGAGTTCTTATAGAACTATAAGCTTGGCATCAACCAATTTCAAACTCACCCAACATCCATTAGCATTTCACTCATTTGGCAACCATTGCAATGTTGGCATCAACTAGCCAATCTGTTAGCTTGGCATCCTCTAGCATTTCACTCAACACTTATAGGAAACTTTTTCATGCTCGGTTGTAACTTGAAAAACTTAGAGATTTTTCTTGGATTCCTAATAATATCTTGCATCTTTGTTCATTCTTATGTAATCTTTTCAATACTAAATCCTTTTGGAACTAATGATGATATAAATTTTAAATATCAGTCTCACATACCTCTTGATTGCTTAGTTCGATGAAGTGTGATCACCTGACTCATTGGGTGAAGTGATTCCTTCTCCACTTAATGTGTTGCAATCTTCCTTTTTCTTCCATGTCTTGTTTATTTCATTTATGATATTTTCAACATCTGCCTTGCCTTTTCCTTTATCAAACTCATAACTTGGTGCCTTTGATCTTGTTGGACAATATTGAATAATGTAACCAATCTTCAAACAACTAAAACATGTGGTTTGACTCAATCACCTCTTGTAGTCACCTCTGAAGTGTGTCCTAATACAATTCTCAAGAACAAGTCCATACCCTTGACAATAATGATAGCTATACCTTGTATTATAATCCTAGTTATAGGAGTTGTCATTATTCCTTACCTTTATTTTCCTTTTTAATGACCACGTGAGCTTGGATCTGCACTCAAAACCTTTATGTTCATACTTTTGACAATTATAAAAATATCCTTCAAATCTTCGAGTGTGCATGGTAATAGTTTTGCATTCATGTGCATGATGTCCTTGTTTGTTGCACTCATGATAGTGAACCATGCTCTAATGCTTGACATTTTGATTTATAGTCTCTCTCCTATACACATTAGTAGTATGTCCTTTCTTAACACAATTATGAAAAGTAGGTTTGGAATTTTTACCTTTGTTGCTCCTTTCTTCAATATGTTTGGATGACTCTCCTTCTTTAGTACTTGCGAATCCTAGTCCAGATGTATCATTATTGGATCTAGGGGATCTGAATAATTGCTCAATGTATTTGATGGCTTCACTAGGTTTATTGAAACTTTTAGAAAATCCATTTTCCCTTATTAGATCACTTTACAATTGCTCATTCTACAACATTAATGTTATTATCTCAATGTCCTTGACATTTAGCTCATAACTGGCATTCATCATTTGAATCAAAGTATCCAATTACATGTTGGAATGTTGGTTAGCTCTGATGATTTCTCTTCTAGTATGTTGCTCAAAAAAAAAAAATCTTCTTCAATCATGGCTTTGTCTTCCATAGCTTTCTTCTTCTATTTAGTTACCTCACATAGTAGTATGGCTTGTGATTCTTGCTCTAACTTTAGATTTCTGATTTGTGCAGCTTGGGCTCTATTCTTTTCCATTAGATCTACAACTACTACATCAAATTCATTGGAGTCTTCATTAGCAGATAGCTTAGTAGTGTCCATCTCTCTGTATTGTGTGTCATTCTCCTCAATAGAAATTTTCCTCCTTCTCTTCAAAGATTTCTTTATTTCTTCTCTTGCTTCATTTAGTTGATGTAGAATGAGTTGTATTTCAATTCCTTGATTCTCAATGATCTTTCCCAACTTGTAGAATTTCATTTCAAGATCTTTCCTCAAAGCTGAAAAGCTTCTCTTTCAAAGAACAAGACTCTGATACCAATTGTTAGAATTACAATGGGAAAGGTAAACTTCTTGTGGGGGGGGGGAATCAGTAGTTTAAACTTTGACCCATAAAATATTCACCACACATCCATATCATATATTCATTGAGTAAATTGAAATAACATGTAAACCATATACATCTAAAACAAGAAAACATTCACACATGTATGACACCAGATATGATTACCTAGAAACCCTCCAATGAGAAGGTAAAATTGGGGTGGGGATGACACCCACAAATCTTCAATATTATAGTAATAAAGTGTATCTAATGAAGATTACAATGTTTGATCATGAGACATGATCTACCCTGTGAAAGTTCTACCTTGTTAAAGGCTTAAAAATATTGTTAGGTCTCATCCTATTAAGGGATTTCAACACCCTATTAGAAATGTGCCTTACTAAAGGACTTTAACTCACAATTAAGTAAACACCTTGTTAGAGGATTTCAATATAGCCTATTAAGACTACTTTATTAAGAGATTTAACTTATTCACCTTCTAAAATTATTTATCAATGATCTTGTGGTTAGCACTTGGTTTCTTGATGATAGATCACCTCTAAACTAATGTATTCATGGTCCTTCCTGATCAAATGTCTCTCTAATGTATGTGCTTCTCTTCCTCTATTCTCTTTTAACTAATTGTGTAATGCAATCTCAAATCATAATTCCTTAGCCATCATGAATTCTATGTTTGCACATGCAAATTTCTCTCTTCACTCCTTCATACACCTTAGATAGTTTAGGGTTTTTCCTCCTTTAAGAAGACTTAGGTGACTTAGGATTAATTATGAATCAATGGCTGTGATTCATCCATTTTGTCAGTTAAACCTTCCCTTTTTTGATTGGTTGCATGTAATTCATAGGGATTCCAACATAAGATTTTTCTTTATCTCCAAAATATCGTAATTCAATCTTTAAGTTGGCTCAAAAATAGTTTACATAGTTGTCTGTGCCATTACAAACAACTATGAAAAACTATCTCACTGGGCATCTGAAGTCTTCAATGCTCAGCATATACTATTTTCTATACTATGACTCGACATCTGTATTACTCAACATGCACTACTTTCTTAGCTCTTGAATCACTCAACATACACTATCTTCTCAGCTCTTGAGTGAATTAGCACATGAATGGCTTGGCACTGACTATGGACTCGACATTCTCTATTATATACATGTTGTGCTTAGCATATACTACTTGTTCAATATGAACTAAGTAAATGACTTAAGTGTGTAGACACTCACTAGTCAAAACTAATCTAAGATCAACATGCCCTTCAGTGAAATCCAAGTAGGTAGGAATAATTTTGAGACTTCAAAGGTTTAGGACAAAAAATCCCCATTAGCCACTTCAAACTTGATGCCCTAGGCTAAATATGACTATGTATTTAGCCTTAGAATGCCTTGTTTGAGCAAGTAATCAACAAGGGAAGATTGTGGGTCAGATTTTCTAGATGGAATAGTTCATTATTGATCTATAGGAGATCACCAAACCAATAGATCAGTTTTATGCACCCAATGGATCCATTTCTAGCAAGCCCTAGCCTAATTTCTAAGCTATAAAATAAAATCTAGAAAATCCTATAATTATAATTAATTATAGTTTGGATTGTAGTAAGAGTTGTCAAAACAACTCATATTTGGAGAGTTATTCCCTATAATTTAATAGGATCCATAAAATCCTATAAATATGTTGAAAAATGTGTGTGTGTGTGTGTGTGTGTGTGTGTGAGAGAGAGAGAGAGAGAGAGAGAGTATCTTGTGTATTTATGATTTTTGAAAATTAGTGTTTGGTTCTTTCTATATTTCTATTAATAAGTTTAGCCTTGGAGATTATTGTCTATTAGTGAGATTGGTTTTTTGGCTTTCTCTTAAAGTAGATGTATTTCATTGCAAGATCCTTTTTTCTAGAACTATTTAGCAATGTAAAATTAGTTGTACTTGATCCCAAGCTCTCCATTTCTAGAACTGTTTAGCAACCTCAAAGTGAACATTTACGGTAGTGAAGAAGGAGGTATGATTTCTATGTATGCTATGTATCGAAAAAAAAAACTAAGCTATTGATCAACACTACTTTAATTGGATAGTGTAAGGGCTTGTTGCATAGAAAAAAGGATACTTCTTACTATGAAATGCAGATCTTGAATGATAATTTGCATAAAATGATAAGACAGGCTAAGAAGAAAATAAGTCATGACACTCTAAGCCAACCTTATTGGAAAGCAAGCTAAGAAGTAAAATCGAATAGAGTATCTCATGCTCCAAGTGATAGGTGTTGCTTTTGATCTAAGCTAAGAACTTGAATTGAAACCTTAGCTAAGTTATTCAAAGAATGTAATAATAATGGAAAAGAGAAGAAACATTTAAAGCCTCAAACAGAAGCACAACCCTACAAAATAAGCATAGTAAGCCATAGTGCTTTCATTGTTGAAATGAGAACCAAGCAATAATATAATATACAAATTACAATATTTACATAATTTCTTGTGTTTATCCATAAATGCATAGAAGATAATGCAAATACTCTCCCATACTTCTCATTCATCTCTCTACTTCTAGCATCACTATGAATATGATATAATTCTAAGTATTCAACTATTCTTCAATTGAAAGACTCTCCAACACAATTCAATTTAAGAAGCTTCACAATTAGAATTATAAGAGTTAGTGTCATGAGAACATTAACTACTTTCTTGACATAGATTTTTCATATAATCACGATGAGCTTAATATTTGAAAAGATTTGAATCAAGCAAGTTCAAGTGTAACCTTACCATAATTTTGGAAATAGCATATCGATGCCCATAAAATTCAAACATGGTCTAATATTGTCTTCTATATTTTTTTTAGATCTTCTACATGCTTTCATTCTATAGTTGTTGCCAATTGTCTTGTACATGCACTTATTTTTTGCTTATGAAACAAACATTAATATTAAAAATACTTTTTCAAAAATAAAAATATATCACTTAAAAGGTGAGTAAAGCTAGGAATTGATATAGCAAGAGAGAACCTTAATCATTGTATCCAAAGAGAGAGAAAAATATGATAAGTAGCAAGAGCTAAAGCACCAGTAATATAAGGTGAGTCACTATCATCTAGTTGTCAACTAAAGTAATTTATAAAATATTCAATTTATAATATTATCTTGGGGCTTTATTTATCTAGCATCAATACCTTCAAGAAATTTTTTTTGAAAAAATCTTCTTTATACATACTACAATTGTCTATGGATAGCCATAAAAAAATCAAGTATATTGATAGGTAGAGTGGAAGAACTTAGAGAATACCAATGATCCATGAGTCAAATAAAAAAAAAGGAGGTGTAGTGGTGATTAAGATGATGAATGAGAAATATGAACAACCATTTGAGCTTGTGGGGATTATTAGGAATAAGATCACCAAAGTCTAAAGGGAGAAGAGAAGAAATTTAATTTGAGGTTTAGGAGGCAAAGGCAATGGAGGAGAAGTATTTGAATTAGTATAATTGTCATTTATTAGTGAGGTAAATAATGATGCTTTCATGAAGAACATATTTGAAATAAGTTGAGGAAAATGCATTTAAAGATGCCCAAGGGAAAGCTAAAGCTAACTTCTATGTAAAAATAAAATTAAAAAATCCTAAAAACAAATAGCCCTCATTATGGACCAGTCATATCTAAAGAACACTATTTCCTTCAAAAATATCTCATGAGGTCAACCTTAAGACAAATCAAAATTTGATCAAATTTGAGCATAGAAGGTATAGAAACAATTATACGAGATCAAATCCACCTTTATGAAATTGGTGTTGGGTCTTGTTCTTGATCAACATAATCAATAGCTTTAACCGCTCATAATAAAACTATTGGATATATGGCCCATTATTTCTATAGGTACCTGGAAGTGAATATGCATATGGCTCATGTAATTAGTTATAAAATATATGCATTGACATAATCAAATATATGAGTCAAGTGTTTCTAGCTAGTTGGCAACAACTACTAGATTCCGCTATGAGAGAAATTACCAATATGGATATCTCTAATATATTTATTTAAACAATTGAGATTTCTTTGCAACCATTTTATCTATTTAGGGGTTATTTTAGCATATGCTAGTGTTATTCTTCGGGTTTAATTTTTGTCATGTTATCATTTTTTTATGCAATTATCTATGAAGGAATGAGTTATTGTTTAATCATATCTATATTATTAATTTATTATTTTATATAGTTACTCATTTAGTTAAATCATATTTTCTTATTTATTCAAATGATGTCAATTATTTGTTTTGAGAAAATAAAATTTTACTTTTCATGTCATTAACTAATTTATTTAAAGAATCTTTCATATATGATTATGATTTTGATCATGTTGATTGAATCTATGGTAGATGATGAGGCAGGAGAAACCTAGGCTTTCTTGCAATCCTGCATGTTGGAGCCGAGTGCCAGTGGTTTCCAATTTTCTATTGCTGCCAAGCTAGTTAGTGTATGTCAAGTTACTATAGCTTTAGTGCATGTCAAGTTACTTTAGTTCCTAGTGGATGTCAAGTTACTGTAGCTATAATAGATGCTAAGTTATTGTAGCTCCTAGTGGATGCTGAGTTACTATAGCAATCTTGTGTTGACGAAATGTTCCTTTATGTGTTGAGTGAACCTATTGGTGTTGAGTTTTTTTGTGGATGACAAGTGTTCCTGTATGTACTAAGTGCCAATGTTGTTCTTGGTTCTATTCATGTTGAGTTGTCTATGAGCCTACTTTTGGCATTTAATTTATGTATGGGTATTTAATTTGTGTTGTGGCCAACTTGTGGCTCAACATATATTTAATGTAAGGGATTTAATTTAGTTTGCAATGAGTTGGGATAAGTTGTGGCTTAGTTGGGTATAAGTAAGGGGTTTTCTGGAGACTTTAGGGTGGATTTATTCATTCAAGCTTGGAGAAGGAGATGAAGTATAGATGCAAATTTTGAAGAGCTAGGGCTACAAATCAAGAACCAAAGGATTGCTTGGTGGTCTTGAGGGTACAAGTGTGGATTCTTTTTGGTGTTCTTATCCAATTGTGGATCTGGACTAGCTGGAATAGAGTTTGTAAGTGGATCTTGTTGGTTCTTGCAGAACTAATTTTGTAATTTTTGTTCAATTTGGCCCTAACCTAGAAAGCCTTACAACCATGCATATTGCATGTAATCAGTTATATTTATGAATAAAGAGTTGTGATTTGGTATCAGTTCTTGCATTATCATTTCCTTATTGTTATATTTTTGTTGTGTGGTTATTTGGTGGGGGTTCGGACATCTCCTTTGGGGATTCTCCTACCTTGCACTACGTCAGATGATTATAGTATAATCCACACATGAATGAAGTTATCATCCTTGTTTATGTCATTCAAGTGAATTCATTTTTGCCAAGATCTTATCATTAATATGTAAACTCAAAATAATCTCAATGCCCACTCTCTAGCAATCTATAACAAAAAATTTAGATAGTTAAATCACTTTATATTCTTTCAATTTTGAGTTGCATACCTCTTACATAGTTTCAGGTGTCTCGGGTGCCTCTTCAAAAAATCCTTGAGACTCAATAGCTTCCTTGTACGTAGGTATATCTTTAAAGTCTACTACACCAAAATTGTATGTCTTGACTACTACTCATAAGAAACAATCTATAGAAAGAAGAGATCAATCTCATTCGCTATTGAACACAAATCATGATCCCACAAATATATAGGTGTGTTTAAAGAGCACAAAAAAAATATATTTCTTGAAATCCTTCTATCATTAAAAATAGATGAAATCTTTCTGAACTTTGAGCTTCTCATACATTGCAAGACAAATTTCTTTAAATGCCTTCTTCTCAAACAATAATGCCATCATCAAAGGGACACTACACTACTGAAGCAGAGCAGTGGGGATTCACTAAAATTATATGGGTTGTTGTTGGTACATCTTGTGGTAGAAAATTTGTGCATTGAAAACTCGGCTCTCACTATCTTGATGTTGGTTGGCCCGCCTTTGCTCCCAACTTAGAACTTCATACACATAGTATCACAATCTTAAATCCTAATCACCAAAAGGTTTGATGATCTTTCTAGCTACAACCATTCAAAGTGTCATTCACTTGTGTTCAAAATCCTACAACTTATAACCTACGTCTGAAATGGCATGGGGTTGATGACTTACATTTGATGATCTTGCTAGGCATAATCATTTAGAGTGTCATTCACTTGCATTCAAAATCCTGCAACTTATAACCTACATTTGAAATGGCATGGGGTTGATGACTTACCAGAGAAATGAGCTCAATCCCTCCTCCTATGCCCATGAGTGATTAGCTCGTAGTGAAAATCAAACCTCAGATGCACTTTTCTCTCTCTTTTTTGTTTATAACTCATTTTGGTCAAATTTTTGACTTAACAAACTCATGTTGGTCAAATTTTTTACCAACTCAGGATCTTAACAAGAAAAAAGTTAGAATCAAATGGAAAATGGCATAAGGTCAAAAGTTAAGGTAAAAAATTAACACCAAATCTACTAGTGAGGGATGGATGTTCCCAAAATGAGTTTCATTTGGTAGGCATAATTCTACATATAACCAAGTGGATCTACTATAATAACATATATATATGGAGCTAAAGGACATACATAACAAATAGATATCTATAAAGGAAATGAATTTGTTAACATATCATTGATAATAACTTTGAAAGAACATTTGAATATGACCCCAAATTTTACCACTAAACCCAATTCATTGAACCAAAGGACTAACCTCCATTGAATCTTATCATATAACTTATCAAAATATATCTTTGAGCCTGTTCATAAGTTTGCCAAGAAAAAAACAATTTGTCAAAAATATATCTTCCAAAAATGAAACTTGTTTTTCTTGTTCAAACAATTGTTTGTACTACTAATTTAATTCCTAAAATAGTATATGGAGTAGTAAAAAATAAAGCATTTCTCAACTCTTCCAAGAGAGGATTATATCTATATATCTTATATAATCAATTTCTATTTGATTAAGATATAGAGTTTGACCATCTCCTCAAGAGTATTTTGTATATCTTTCCATTGATCATATTTGAGGAGATTTTCACAAAATTGTTTGAACAATTTACATATTTTAGTTGGATCCAAATGAAGAGACCCAACATAATCTTTGATAGAAACAATCCTTTCTTCATTGTGTTTATAGCCAAGATAGTTAAAAAATATTGAGTACCTTTATTTCCATCTTTTGTTCAATCAACCTTGATCTAATTTTAGCCCCTTGACCTTTTTAGTTATCAATTTTGTAAAGTCAAACTTCAATATGGAATCTTTTAGATTAATATTGGTAGGATAAATACTAAGGAGTTCTCTATCAAGAACACATTTCCCTTAGAGATATTTATCCTTATGTTTTCATTTACAAGCCATTTATTTGCCAAATGTGCGATGAAAATCAATGCATTGAATAATGGGCTCACACCACCATCAATCCAAGAATATCCTTCACCAAGTTCGAGAAGAGAACTATGAATCCCTTCAAGAGTAGCCAAGCATATTGCATTTTTTAAGTGACAAACATTGCGCTTAAATGGGAGGGTAGTGTCCTTATTTGACTTTTTGGAGAGGCAAATGCTACAAACAGTTGGATAGTGGTCTGAGAGGGTAGAGGAAAGATCCAATTGACCATATAATATGAGGGGATCTATATTCCAAGAGAGTTTGGGAAAAATATAAAATTTATCTCACCTACTTAATTTTATCTCTCTTCCCATTCTATAATTAGAGTAGACATACCAATTAGTTTACTTACTATAATATTTTTCATGAATATGGCTAGTCAATCCCAAGGAGTTGTGACAAAAATCTAGCTATCAAATTTGTCTCTACTAATATTTGTATGCTTATTCTAACTCAGCTAATTTGTTAGGAGCTTTGGATTCTTATTAGGATTTTGAGAAATTTATAAATTTGGAATATTCAAATCAATGTAATGCATTCATGTTGAGGATGGGTCTCTCGTTTGTAATATCACATAACTTTGGCCAACCTAAAATTTTCATATTATTGGCCAAAAAATGTAAGCTATGAATAGTTTATGAATTGAAAGAGTGAAAACATAATGAGAAACTAAATATTAAATACTTTATGTAGCAAAATGGAAAACATTGGTGTGTTTAATTTTTTTTAATTAATGTTAATGTCTTTATTATTAATTGGTATATAGTAATGCTTAAATTAAAATCCAAGAGATACAATTGACACTTATAGTAAAACTAAAATGATTTATATTTTTCTATATAAAGGTGAAATTTAAATATATCTATATGACTTACATATTTTTATGCTTATTTTTAGGTGATATTCTAATATGTCTACATAGTGATAAATGACACAAGTTAATGTGAAGTTAGAATCACTACTATAATATTGTATCCATATCACACACATGTTCTTATATCTTTATCCCTATGTTATCCAAATAAATACTTTTTAATGCATTCACCTTATCTGCGTAACAATGACACTTATCTATGCAAATATATAAATACTATTTTAAGACAAGTCAACACATGTGAGTGACCCTATAGTTGTGAACTTTCTTTCCATTTAAAAATTAAAAAATTCAAATTTGATCATGTGGGTCTCTTAACTCTTCCATCTTGATATTATGGAATGTGTATTTGGCACAAATTTGTTTTATATCTTGATATTTCAAGATATTCAATGGATTCATTTTAATAACTAGAATCAAGCAATCGCCACTTAATATCCACTGAATCTAGACACAATTGGAGCAACTATGTATTGTGCACTTCAATTTGATTTCATAAAAAAGAGTAATGAAACTACATGCATTTAAGTTTTCCTACTCTTTTTGATATTGTTCATTTTTAAGATTGATCTAGTCAAATCTTGTTCTGATATAGTGCCATAAATTGAGATCGCAAAGTAAAAAACTATTGACTATTACGATAAATTTGAAGCATAGGTGCAAATTTATTATAATAAAGTCTACTGAAATCTCAATAATATATAATGTCATTTCCTTAAGATTTTTTTATAAATAATCTTATTTTATAAATGTTTAAATATAATATCTTGTAGAAGATCATATAATAGATGAGATTGCAATGTAGATAACTATTTACTATTAGAATATATGATTCATAATTTAAAAAATTGCTCATATATAATTTTTCGAACAATCAATAACAAAAGAATAGTATTTCTACATCTCACATCAAATAAATTGTTAGATCTTATTCATTTACCATCATTTTTTAATGATCATACTAACTATCCCTCCTATTCACCTTTTCCTTAATTGTTCAAATATTCCACCTCTCTAAGCTCACTTACTTCAATCTGAACTAATTTACAGTGACAAGAATGCATTTTATTGGATTAGTCTCCACTCTTTTAAAATAAATCTCACTCATTCACACGAATAAAAGACATATTTTATTGATTAAACCCACTAAGAAGACAGTTAGTACAAATGGGACAATGTGAAAGACTGTTTGGAACAAGCAACAAGAATTTCAAGATCATCATGACTCTGAAAATTCCAATCCCCATGCCTTAAAAAGCATATTACATCCCACCACACAAGAAAAGGAAACTGTACAGCATTATCAATATAAAACCAAATGTTGAGGAAGTGGAGTTTGGTGTGGAATATGATTCTTTTAGTGGGGAGGTGTTTTAAAATGTTGTGCTCCCCACCTCGGTTGAACAACCGCCATTGATTTGTACACATTTTCAACATGCACTTTAGCAAGTTGCGTCCCATCCAAAAAGTAATATTTATTTACACTTTATTCCAACTCTTTCCTCACAGAATAGCTGGCTTTTTAGTATAAATAGTCTACACAATAGGCAATCTCCACAACATTTGGGTGTGAAGTACAAGGCACGAAGAATCATAAATGCCGTGTAATGTGTGGAGAAATAGGATTGTTTAGTAGAATCTATCTGCTCAGTACATCATCCCATTAAATATATTTGACTCTTGTCATAGCTCAGAGACTGACCTCACAATAAGTTATTCTAAAAATAAGTCACTGGTCTTCATTTCGGGACTCCACAGACTAATTTATAGTTTACATTGCCAATTGTTTTGGGTGTTATCATGGGTTTCTTCAGTTGGAGAGAGTGGTTAGAGTTTTGGAAGAGTCCTGCAGTAAGCGGAGAAGATGGTCAAGAATGGGTAAACGATGGATCAGTTGATCTTAGAGGAAGGGCTGTTATCAAGTCAAAATCTGGAGGATGGAAGGCTTCTCTTTTCATTATAGGTAATATACAATTAAACATTTTTTGCTTTTACGTTGTTCACAAGTTTTTTAATTGTGTGCTCATAGGATTTGTTTCAAGTTCTATAGAAATTCTCAGAGTTCTATGAATCTGTTATTTGATTATGGGTTATGGAATGTAATTCAAATGTTATGGAATGGAATCATATGAATTGATAAATAATCTGATATCATTAACTTGTTTCTTTGACTGTTTTGTTTTACAGGAGTTGAGTTCAGTGAAAGGTTGACATATTATGGAGTGGCATCCAATTTGATAATCTACTTAACCACTGTGTTGCATGAAGGAGTTGCCACATCAGCAAAGAATGTGAATAACTGGTCAGGAGTAACAACTGTGATGCCCCTTGTGGGAGGATTTCTAGCAGATGCATACTTTGGTCGTTACTGGATGGTGTTAATCTCCTCTGTGATATATCTCTTGGTAAGCCAACCTCTGCAAAATAGAACACCCAAAATGGCTTCATGCAATTTCTATGGTGTCCTATGTTTTTCACTTCACTTTAGACAGTACATGTGTTTTGCTAAGTGGTTGTTTTATTCTTAAATGTACTTTCAAGACGCCCATTATTTGTTTCTTTTTTAAGTTTGTAAAGGTCTATTATTATTACATGTGAGAAGAGGCTTTAAGGATGTGTTTGATTCTTCCAAGGATTAAAGTCATAGAAGGGCCTGTGAGAATATATACGCTTTCTTTTGAGTTTTAGAACCTTCGTTCTGATTGGCCTAAAGTTTGTTTATTCTTGTTTACGCTTTTGTGGAATTTCTTCCTTTGTGTAGCATCTTTTAATGGATGATGATTGTACTTTGGAGTTGGATTAACCCAGTTTTGATTGCAAATAAATATTATCATAAATATTTCTTTAGAGTGTAGACCATAACGTGCATGCCTGCAAATATTCCTTATGTCAGGAGGTGGTCATTCACTGAATTTATGGTCCATGAATAGGAGAGCTGATAACGTCCCTCTTCCTTCCCAACCCAAAAAAAAGTTGTCAGTAGACTTTTTAACATGAGAAAAGAATCTTATATCTTCCGTCTTCACGTTGCACAAGGACATTTAAAGTGTTCAAAAGGAAGTTAGTATGTCTGGATCTGACTCTCTGAGTTTTTATGTCGGATGTTTCAGATTTAGTTTTATTTTAAAAAGAGAATAAGGCCATTAAGAATGTTAGTAAGTATTTTTTATAAATTTAGTTATATAAATTTTCTGTTAGATCAAATTTCATTTACAAATAGATGTAAAGATGTAAAACATATTAGCATGAATTATTTAGGTGAGTAAATTTTTTACTTTTATATAAAATTCTATGATCCATCATTAAAAAATAGAAAACAAGAAAAAAAAATTACAAATATTTTTAAAGGTCTCACGTTATATAAACAAAGGATGTTGAGCCTCAATATAAAGCTATTGCTAATTCCTTCTGTCATTCCTCTTCAATGAGACATTTAAGATGTTATTATGCATTGTTTTTAGATTTGACTCTATGAATTTTTTCATTTGATGTTTCAGTTTATATTCTACTGAGAAACATAGGCTAGGGGCTTTAAGGGTATTAGTATGCATTGTTTCTAGATTTGAATGTGTACATTTTTTTGGTTTTTCCTTTTACATCAAATTTCATTCACCAAGAGACATTAAGGGTATTAATGGTATTAGTGTGCATTATTTCTAAAGTTGATTGAGCAAGTTTTTATGGCTGATATTTTAAATCAAAATCCATGATCCATCATTAAGAAATGAGAAAGAAGAAAAACATTAAAAGTATTTTCAAAGATCTCATATTAACTGAGAAAAGAATGTCAGGCATTGACTTCTATTTCTAAGTTCTTGATTTTCCTTACATTAAAGTGTTACAATGCTTAGTTTCTAAATTTGTCTGTGTTAATTTTCAAACTTGATAATTTGGATCAAATTCCATTTACAAAGAGAGATTAAAAGCAGTGTCAGTATGCATTGTTTCTTGATTTGGTTGTGTGGTTTTTTTCATTCAATTTTATGGAACAAATTATATTCACAAAGAGACATTATTGTCATACAATGGCTGAACAAACTAGTTAATCTCAAGCTTGTTTCATATTCACAGGGATTAGTATTGTTGACTCTTTCAGCATCACTGTCTTCCTTGAAGCCTCCACGGTGTGATAAAGCCAACTTGACATGCAATCCCCATGCAACATCCACACAAATTGGGGTCTTCTTCTTTGCCTTGTACTTGATATCAGTAGGAACAGGTGGTCACAAACCTTCACTCCAGTCCTTTGGGGCAGACCAATTCAATGAACAAGATAGTGTAGAAAAGCAGAGGAAAATATCTTTCTTCAACTGGTGGTACTTTGGATTGTGTGGAGGTGTTCTTACAGCAGTAACAGTAGTTGTGTATGTTCAGGACAACATAGGATGGGGTGTTGGCTTCTCCATCCCTACAGCAGCCATGGCTGTCACACTCATCTTGTTCTTGTTTGGAACTCCATATTACAGAAACAGGATTCCCAGAGGCAGTCCCCTCACTAGGATACTGCAAGTCTTTGTTGCTGCCATCAGGAACAGGAAGCACAAGAATCCTGAAGTGGGTCTTCTTTATGAGAAATTTGATTTGGAAGACATCAGATCTGGCCAGAGGTTGTTGTCACATACAGAAAACTTGAGGTGAGTTCAATTTCTATTATGTGTTTTCCTTTTATTAAAGTTTTTAATGTGTTCTTAGCAATTCTTAATTTCATGATATTTTTTGAATCCATATTTTGGATCATATTTAATAAACACTATTTAGAGATATTAGAGAGTGTAATCAAATGATGTTAGATTTTAATTCAAATATATCAATCCTTAATCTGATAAAATTGTGGAAATTTTCTTAATCAATAGTTCAGTAACATTTGTTTTGTGTCATTAGAGTGTAGAAAGCTAAAATAAAGAAATAATCTAAAATATTGATTAAAAAATTAGAGATAATTTAATCTTCAAATGCTTTAATCTACAGAATAATAGATTGTTGAATTTTTCAATTGCTAGTATGTTAATAAAATGAAACACACTAATATCAGACAGTAACTTAATATTTTTTTAAGTAAAAACAAGTTTAGCTTACAATTTTTTAGATTAAATTGTGTAGATTTTATTTTTCATCAATATTTTAAAAGACAAACAAAAAAAGAGAATTGGATCATAGAACAATCTAAATCATCAATGAAAATATATAATTATATAATCTATTAAAACCATAAAGATTTAAAATCTCTCTATAGAATTCTAAATGAATAAAAGTCGCCTCCTTAACATTTTAGGCAATGAATTGATACACTTCCTATAGACTTGAGTCAATTGTTGTACTTATTGATAACTTTAGTAATTCTTCACACTTGTATAATATTATGTTTTTAATATTTTTATTTATTTTTAATAGTTCAAATTTCCAATGATAAGTTTCGAGTCTTTCAATATCTTTAAGACTTCTGAATAATGAGATAATTATATTTTTTTTATTTGTTAATATAATTTCCCATTCCTTCATAAACTAAACAAAAGCAATTGTTAAAGACAAGCCCAAGCCCAAGCCCCCTCAGCACTAGCAGTAAAATAATATTAAACTTAATGGTCCCTATTGGTAAAGCATATAATCATCGTATGGAAGACAATCCCAGCCCAAACTTATCCTCAAGCATATGTTGGCTCTTATCAAAAGATTAAAAATTAGTAATTTTTAAGTAATCAGCAAGTGGGACAGTAGATTTGCATTTGAAGATTGACTTTTATCATCAAGATTATATAATTCAATTCCATTACCATTAAGTCAAATTATATTATACTCCAAATGCTTCATCAAATCATTAGTGTAACCTTTAAATGGGAATTTAAAAAGTCCTCAAGATTATTTTATTGTGGTGACAGTCAATGGTTCATGTTATTTTTTTATTGTGGTCACAATCAATGGTTCATGCTATTTTTGTATGTGGTTTGAAAAAGTTATTTTCTCTCAACTTGTTGGATAGAAGACATCTGACGAGAATGTGGAATTCAAATTTAATGTTAAGGTTCTTGGACAAAGCAGCCATATTCGTACAAGCTGATGCAGATGGATCAAAGGAGCCCAATCCATGGAAAGTGTGCACAATAACTCAAGTAGAGGAAACCAAGCTCATTATAAGGATGGTACCCATCTGGTTATGTTGCTTAGCCTATGGAGTGGCAATAGCTCAAGGAACAACCTTCTTCTTAAAGCAAGGTTACACCATGGATAGAAGCATGGGTTCTCATTTTCAAATACCCACAGCCTCTCTCCTTGCCTTCACTGCTGGTTCCATGGTCATCTTTGTTGTAATCTATGATAGATTTCTAGTCCCCATGGCAAGAAAGTTCACTGGCAATGAAAGAGGAATAAGCATACTTCAAAGAATTGGTGTTGGCATGTTCTTCTCCATCATATTTCTAGTAACTGCAGCTCTTTCTGAGAAAAAGAGGATAAATGCAGCAAAAGCTCATGGATTGCTTGACACTCCCAAGGCCACAATACCCCTCAGTGTTTTTTGGCTATGCCCACAGTTCATATTCCTTGGAATAGCAGATGTGTTCACACTAGTGGGATTGCAAGAGTATTTCTATGACCAAGTTCCTGACAGCATGAGAAGCTTGGGGATTGCCTTTTATCTTAGTGTTGTTGGTGTTGCAAGTTTCATCAGCAGTCTTCTTATCACCATTACAGATATGGCCAGTGAAAGAGGAGGTCACAGTGGTTGGTTTGTGAACAACCTTAACAGATGCCATTTAGATTATTTCTATTGGCTCTTGGCTTCTCTTAGTGCTCTCAACCTATGCCTCTATATCTACATTGCAAGAAAATACACATACAAGAAGGTCAAACCAATAGAGGAAAACAGTCTTCATCATGCTGCTGCTCACACCAACAAAACCTAGTGCACATCATAGATATCCATGGAATGTATTTATAGATTTTCATTTACTCTAGTTAAATGCAGGTTAAGGGCTTGGTTTGATTAATGAGAACTTACTGTAGTAGACACAAGGTTGCAAGGCTCTCAAAGTCAATATGATATGAAAGGATGTGTCACACCAATATTAGAATCAACAGTTTAATTCTAGTCAAATGTAGTAGAATATAAAGTATGATGATATTAATGTAATCCTTTATTGACTTCTATGACTTATGTTAGTCCAACTAAAAGTAATGGTAAACCAATCGTTTCATTTGGCCTGTGTTGGAAATTTGAGTCATTTATAAATGCATACTGAGAACATTGAACATGTATTTAACTCCTTTTAGGATAATCATAAACCTTTTTTTGACTTGGTATCAAGTATTAGAACCCAATTTTTGGGAAAATCTTATCTTTAGTTTGACAAAAGAAAAGTTTATTTGTTATCATGGCCATTGTTGAAATAAATTGTAGACAACTATGACATGTTTGATTGTATTCTTTTCTGCCAAGACTTATCATGCTTAATTTTTACTGTTGCCATGATTGACTCTAACATTATGCATGTAGAAATATCATCGATGTTGAACTTTGTTGACCAGAGAGTGATTTTATTAATTTTGTGCTTTAATTGGTATTCTTGATCGAATACATAATGATTTCTGCATTGCATAAAGTGTAACTATTTGCATTTTAATATGGCGAACCTAAAATTGTTTCCCACTTTCTTTTTCCTCCACCTGTTAGATTATCATTAGTTTTTTATTATTCTAAATTATCTTTATCTACCTAGTGGCTGCACGATTTATCATGTGCCAATGAACTTTTAGTCATGAAATTTATTTGACTACACCATGTGAGTGCTTATACTCATCCAAACAAATTAGGATAATTTTTTAAATACGGATAATTCATAATTGAATATTGATCTATAAACAATAATTTATTTTTTACGTGGGATGTGTCAAAGTGGTTGAATTACATAACTTTCATTGGAGACCAAAGTTTAATTCTTTTGAAGAACATTTAGCAGTGATAAAAATGGTGAGTAAACACTCAAGCACTTGATTTGTATCTATAGTCTAGAGTCAAATAAAATCTTTAAACATATAATTGTGTTTGATTCTAGAGGATTGAGATTGCTTAGGTGGAAGAGATTCAATGTTGGAGATAAGGTTATACATGTTGGTGCTTCTAGCTTGTTAGTGAGCAGTTTTTCCTTCTTACAAATGAGATATGAAAAATAATAATAAGAAAAACTTCCGTCACAATTGAGTTTTCTTGATGGAACTCTTTGTGTTTTGAGGCACAACCCCCTCCTTAAATAACCAACAATAATTTCCTTTATTTCAAAAGAATTGAACAAGATGAGATCTATTTATAAGAAAAGGTATTGCAAAATTGTTGTTGGTTCAATGATACGCCAAAAGGATTTATCAAATGGATAATATGTAATTTGAACAAAAAGTGATTGATTCAACTGAGCAAGATTAATTAAGAACCATTTACAAAACATAACACACAATCATTAATCACAACCAAGAAATCATTCCTTAAGAAACGAATCAAGATTACCAAAACCATATGATCTTAAGTGACAAACGATGTGTCGCAAGAAACAAAAAGATGTATGTTTCTATTTTTTCATCCAAAAAAATGGCATCACAAAACAATTCAGTCTAAACCTACCTTAACAAGGTAAGTTCTTATAGAATAATCACCAAAGTATCAATACCAAAAATATTAAAAGTCTTACAATATATAGCCATGCAAGGATTTACGAAAAGAAATTATGAAAATAACTTCAGAAAGAGTTGATAAAGCTAAACTTAGAACTGAAAGAACTAAAGTTTACAAAAACTAAAATATTAACTAGCCAAAGCCCTAGTTCTAAGCCAAGCACTTGCGATGTTGATTGGATTGCCTTGTTGTCCCTGTCTAATAGATGCTTTGCCCCCTGTAGTAACCTCAAAATCAACAATTTCTTTCTATTGCAAGATTCCCAATTGTTTTGTCCTTAGCTGCTAGATGGTCAGGACTCAGCGAGAAAGCTTCTTATTTTGCATAATTAGATGATCATCATTGAGTATGGTAATTGAGTCTATTCTAGTAGTGATGGTAAAGTTCTTAGCAAAGACCTCTTTGGTGTCTTTTACAGTTTGTAGTTTATCTTGGCAAACTGCTTCTATTTCCTTCAAGTTCTTATTAGGTTGGTCCTTGTTGCCTAAGACTTTGACATGAATGCACTTCACATTATTATCTAAGATCTCCTTCAGACAATCAAGCTCTTTAACCAGCTTTGAACATTCTTTTAAGAATTTCTCAATAATCATGTTTCTCCATTCCAACTTTGTTCTAGAGACATACAAGAAGTTTGTGCCAATTCTAGAGTTCTATTTTTCCATCAAAAAATTATCCACCCCATGCTCTTGGACTTTTGTGATGTGAGTCACAACATCTTCCCATTTCTCCTTTTCTTTAGCCCAAGCACTAATCTTTGATTCCAAATTAGTCATCTTTTGTTCAACTTTCATCTTCGTCTCAACTAAGTGAGTGACATAGCTAACTTCACGAAAAACCACAGATTCAAGCCATTCGTCAAATGACCAAGAGATTAATCTATCTCTTTTTACATGGTCAATTAATTGTTGGTTAGTTGGAGAAATCACATCGACCATGGAAATGACTTGAGGTTGGCACCCGAGTTTGACATTCTATAGGGTATGGATGTATTCTTCTAGTAGATGAATAGATTGTTTCAACTCTTTCTTCTCCTTCCAGTCTTTCTAGATGTGACTAGTGACCTTGACATGTCCTACATCCACGATTTTCATATCGATGACTTTGGAAACTGGTTTGAGAACCATTTTCTCTATAGTGTAATCTTGGGGTGTGATGTTATCTATTATTTTATCTTCAGAAGGTTTAAACACATGAACAACCCAATCCCCTATCTTCTTGCCAGCCCCTAGTATGGTTTCTATCTTTGGATTTTTTACTTTAGGTATTTTTCCAAACATTTCCCAACCATGTCCTCCACTGAGATGTTTACAGGAACTATACATCTTTTCTTATTCATTGATAAGTCA
The DNA here is from genome assembly GCA_028749045.1 of Cupressus sempervirens. Taxonomy (NCBI): domain Eukaryota; kingdom Viridiplantae; phylum Streptophyta; class Pinopsida; order Cupressales; family Cupressaceae; genus Cupressus; species Cupressus sempervirens. The sequence goes on along the minus strand of CM053790.1, from coordinate 782,809,452 downwards.
AACCAATTTGGTGTTGAGGAAGTTCTTTCTAATGGAGGGGTTTGTAAAATAGGGGAGGCAATACTAGTAATCATTGAACTTGGAGCATTGACATCACCTGTTGGTTTTTGATCACCTTGATCGATGAATTCTTGTACTCTTTCACCAAAGGATTCAACCACCACCTCAAATTCAATCGGATCTATATTAGTATCTCCCACAATAGCTCTCTAGGCTTTTTCTTTCCTAGTGTGAGAGCGGATCCACCTTGCTGGTCTTGAAGGTTGAACCAAACATTGAGCTTCAAGTGCAAGTTCAACTTCAAGGTTTAAAATACCTATAAAGGAAAAGGTGACACCTTTATTAGTATTATGAATAGATAGAAGTGAGCTAGAGATGATGAGAGTTTCTCATGGGGCTTGTTCTAAATCTCTCATCCTAGACTTCCTTTTCTCTTTTAACCAATTTTTAGTTCTCACAATAACTAGGTCTATCTTGGTTTGCAAGTCATCCTCCTCAAGGGAATCCCAATCTATTTTTGGCAAAGGGAAGCCTTCAACTTGGGCTGTATAGAAAGGGTCAACTACTTCTTCATCTTTGTGTTCCTTCCCACCTTTTTATATTCCTATGGAGTTTATATTCCTTTATTTGTTTCAAAGTAAGCCTGGACCACCATCTCTTCCTAACTTCATAATATTTTCACAATCAACCCATAAATCTTCTAAGTGAGGAACATGTGAGAATGCATTATGTAATTCAAAAAAGGGTTAAAAAAATCCTTGCTATCAAAGTTAGGACAGCTTGTATAGGTCTCTACATTCATCATCTTAAGTTCATATTCAAGGTCAAGAGAATCTTGTATAGTTATGCACTGATAATGACCGCGATCTATGGGAAAGGTAGAACCAAAACCCCTTCTAATCTTGCATCCCTTGTCAACTTCTTCCACTTGTTTAGAGACTTCTATTAAAACATAATGGTCTAAGCAATGCCTGGGCAATTTAAGAGGCTTCCCTTCATACCCACCAACTCAGATGTATGAGAATTTAGAGAATTGGGTAAAGAAGCTACCACAGATAGATATCAATTGTGTTGCATCTTCAATCAATATTTTTTGTTTTTTCCCTTATAGTAAGGAAAGTATCCTATTGTAGTGCCTACCCCTAGTTCACATTTTGTTATCATTGTCGAACCCTTTTGGAGCTAGTTTTATGTTGATGGCTAGCAACATTGTTATGAGATTATCAAATATTGTGCTATGGATTCAGTTTATTATGTGGTGAGATTACTTAGACTCTATATTTCATGTATGTATGATGATTATTACATTGCTTTCAGTTATTAATGATGATTAGTTAGATGGTTTATTATCATATATGTTTTATTATGGATACTTACCCCATACTTGCATGTGTATGGTGTGTGTGTTTGCTTTGCGTGCTTGCTTTTGTATGGCGTGTCTGATATGGTTAAGGAAGGGAGTCATAGTCACCTACTAGTCGGGATCTACACGATGCACCACTTCCTGCCATTGCCTGTTTAGTTTAGTATATATTGTGCTTGTACATGCGTGGATTTTATGTAGGTTGCAGGTACCGGGTATCGACTTCTCTGAATTGCCAGGATAAGCGTACCCTATCACATTATCTCAATGATAAGAGAGGGGAGATAAATTCTCAAGTCCAAATCCCAACCCTTTAAGCCATTTGTTCTAATTGGAAAATTAGGACAAGTATCTGAGTTGAGTACCTTCTGAATACGTTGGATAACGTAATTCATGATATTAACCCTTGGTTTGATTTTGTATGTATTTTTGTTAAGATGGGTTTTCGTATTTCTACCTTATGAGTCTTTGATGTATTTTCTATTAATTAAGCCTAATTAAAAGATTTAATTAATAGTTTAATTTAGTGGAAAATTAATATGGTATTTTAATATTTATTTTATTTAATTAATTGAGAAGTTAATTAAATAAAATAATTAAATGTGAAATAAAAGTTAAAAGTTTAAATTTGGAATGTGACAATATTTATTTTAATAATAATATATTTGGAGTTCATTTTTAAATAAATGACTAAATAATATTATTATTAAAGCTAATAAATATTTTAGCAATTAAGTTTTGGAAAATGAAATTTAAAAAGTAGAAGATATATTTAAATTAATAAAAGATTCTAAATCTCATGTGATTAAAATATAAATATATTAAGATTGAAAAGTGAAATTATTAAAGTAAGTGCATGAGATTTAATAAATTAATTAAATAAATTAATTAAATAAATTAGAAAGAGTAAATTAAATATTATATTAATTAATGTGCATTATTTTCATGTTTGCTCACATAGGAGTTGGTAAATTCTCGGGAGTTGTCATATAGACAACACTGGAGTTTGCACTCTAAGAATGCATAAGTTGTCTACACTTAGAAGTTAGCATTTTATTTGAGCACATGGTGTCTACAACCTTAAGACTTATCTAGAAGGTTGGAGAAGGCTCATGCTTTGATGCAGAGCCCTCTGTATTTATCTTCAAGGAATCTTAGTTAAACTCAAGGGATTCACAATAGGCTGGTACACCCTCAAGGAACCAAGAACATCTCAAAGATTACAACAAAGAACCCTGACATTATACACCGATAAAGACAACATCTTCACTCACACAATCAGATTGCTATGTCTGATTGCATTGTTCATAACTCCAGTTCTAAATATATTATTGAAAAAACCTTTGGATGAATTGTTCTAAATTAGTAATTATAAAACATATCCAAAGATGAGACCAATACAATAAGCAGATTATAAATTATATACTCTGAACCAAGACCCATATTTTCTGTCATAAATAAGAAACAAAACTGGTAACCCTGCCTAGGGCATCAGATATCTTCCTCAAAATAAATCTAAATGAAACCAAACCAATTCCATATTATCCATTCTTGAGTCTAGTTTTCAAATATGTAAGCCATTCATTTTTCTCATTCATATATAAAGTTTCAAGCACAAATCACTGTCTGTAATTCCAATGAAAATTGTTAAAAACCAGTTTTCACTCAAATGCCCATAACTTTCACAAATCTATATAAAAATGATTCAAACTAGTTGGAAATGAAATTTAGTTCACATATATTTCCAATAAATATCATTAGAGATCTTGAGTCTCCAAAATATGTCTGCATCACACGCTGCAACATGATTGTATTCAGCGAATCTCAAATCTGCAAACATCCACTTTCACCAAAATACCCATAACTTATTCATTTCTTCATAAAATTGAACCAAACTTAAAGAATAAGAAGAAGGATTCATCACACTATATATCCATTACTATATTACATGGTTTCCAGGCTGTACATGGCCTAACAAGGCCTGGAAACTACTCTAAAACTAAAAAAAACCAATCAAAACCACAACAATAAAATGCACCAAAAATGTATCAAAGTATTTCCTCTTCTTCCAATTTGATTTGGTTCGACCATACAATGATTTTTATATCCATTTGACAGTTATAAACCTTCCTAACTACCTCCAAGACCAACCATATACCTCTTTACATCATTTTTCTATTATTAACAACTTTCTCAAAGTTGCATTTTACAACTTTTTACGCAACTTTTACATTTTTGACAAAAAATGGCTTCATAGCCTTTACAACTTGATCCAAATACAATACAAATGACTCAAATGACTTTAGATGGATGTCAATAGATCCATTCACTAATTAAATAAACATTTTTACATTATTTATCATATTAAGACCTCCTTTGACAACTTATTACAAATGGCTTCTCTAGCTTTTATATCTTTGTCTTCTTAGAGGAAAAGTTAAAGAGGAAAAATGAAAGACACAACAGCACAAGGGGAGGATCTTCCATGAGAGGAAGAGGAGGAAGGCCAACTCAGGTTTGGGAGGAGAAGGACAAAGGTCCAAGTTCTGATTCAAGAGGAGGACAAAATCAGAGAGGTGGTAGGAGTGGACAAGGAAGAGGAAGTGGTATGTTCACAGGTACATGCTTCACATGTGGAGGAGTGGGGCATCAATTCTACCAATACCCTGAAAAGGGAAAGGAGAGGAGGATACACCTAATTCAGGAGGAAAATAAAGAAGAAGAGGAAGTAAGGAAAACTGGTAAGGCAGACCCTGAGACAGGAGAATCCTTAATGATTAGGAGAGGCAAGGAATGGACACCACAAGTAAGTATTTTTAGGACTAATTTTTTGATACAAGGTAAAGTTTATAAATTGGTCATAGATTCAGGTACTTGCAGCAATTTAATTTCATGGGATGTTGTCAATGCATTGAAGTTACCTATTCAACACCATCCTAAGCCATACTATGCTACATGGGTGGAAGACAATCAGAATTTCATAGTGCATCATTAGGCCATGATAAGCTTTTCAATTGGTGAGTACACTGATCAAGTACTATGTGATGTTGTAAATATGAACTGTGCACATGTCATCCTAGGTAGAACTTGGCAAGTATCTAGGAGAGTTACACATGACTGCTACACCAATATTTATACCCTATGGAGTAATGGGAAGAGGATTGATTGGACACCATTACCTTGCAAAGGACATGAGTCTCTTCTTATAGGAAGCATCAGAGAACTTGATACTGGTCAGGCAGAGGGTAGAATGAAGATGAGACAGCAGCAACTGATGACAGACAAAGGACAGAACATACTGAATTATGTGATAAAGATGAAGGCAAAATTTCAAGGTGGTGAAGGACTGTGGATTGGTGAAGTCTACTGTCCTATCAGAGGACATGAAAGGTACCATGAAAAGAGGGTACAATAGCATGTGGGAAGAAAGAAGGAGTACTGTCTCAAGGGGACTGGAATAAAGACTGTCCAAGCAAACAGAGACACAGTTGAAACAGTAATGGTGACTACTGCAAGGGCAGGAATTAAGATTTCTAATAAATGTTTGAATGTTTTGCATGTAGGTAATAAGAAGAGAGGGCATTTTACACTAGGAGATTTCATTCCTAAGCAGTATATGCAGCAATATGGAGTGAAGGAAACCATCCATGTGAAACAATGTTCTTGGGACAAGAACAACTTTCAAGGTGGTGAATTTGATGCAGGAGCATCCCATACTCATCTGGGGCACATTGGAGATTCAAGGACATATAGAGGTCTTGGAGCATCTCATGATATCAATTGGTCTATTTTACAACCCATCATGGTTTTTGAAAGAACAAAAGGTTATAGTTTTGTATGATGTATGGGCTGATTCCAATGTTGAAGAGTTGTAATTGATCTTTGGAATGGGATCTAGTGGTTGTTTAAGGTAGAGAAGTCATTAGTTAGGGTCTATTAGTATGTCATAACAACCCCAAGTCATTGCATACGTTAAAATAGTCAATAAGTCCCTTTAGACATAGTTTCATGCTTTAAAAAAATTCAAATTTTGCATAAAAGCTATTTTGGAGGGAAACCTTCTAATTTGAATTTTATAAAGGGATAGGTAGTGAAACGAATTGGAGTTAGTTAAGGAGGTTGAGAACTATCTCTTGAACATATATATATATGTGTTGGTACGGCCTGTACCTTAAGATAGTACGGACTGTTATAGAATTTGCAATACAAGTGCTTCATTTCAAGAGCAATTTGAAGAATCCTTTGTTTTGTAAGCATTTTTTGATATTGGAATGAATGGTAATATCATTTTAGATATGTATTGAGGTGATTCACAGGGTTTTCCACTCAGATTTGAAGATTTGATCATCAAAATTCTGTACTGTTGGCTGTAACAGTCATATTTTAGGCATTTTTTACAGTTTTCTTTGATTAATCATGGTATTTCCATGAAATGTTTACTGTTTCTTCATGGAATACCATCCATTTAACATGTATTATGATTACTAACCTTGTATTGAGCATTTAACCAGTGATTGGTGGCCACCAAAGCAATTAAGGTGTGAAAAAAAGAGGAAAATCCAAAGGGACAAGTATAGCAGCAGAGAATCTACCTTAAGGAGGTAGGGTTTTTACATTTTCTGGAGTTAGGGCATGCCATAAATATGGTGTTCCATCTTTGAACAGATTCTAGAAGTGATTGGAAGTGGGAGAACCGTAAAGCCCTTGTTTTATGCCATTTAATGAGAGGGTTTGTTGGAAATCGTGCCTAGAAAGGTCAACTTGGAAGAAAGATTGAGGAATCCTTAGTTTGACATCAAAATACCATACTGTAGAAAGTTTGAGAGTCAGGGGACAAGTTTGAAGGGTACTTGCTTTGTAAAAGTGGCTTAAAAGGCCTAATTTTGAGACAAAACTGTCCTATTCTGTACAATCTTTCTAAAATAGTGATATCTGATTTTTTAATATGTTATAAAAATCTGAAAAGGGTATCTAAAAATCATATTTTTTTGCTTGGTGTTTTGTAAAGTTTGGAAGAAAAGTCAAGAAAACAGGGTCTGCTGATCCGAAGAAGAGAGTAGCCTAGTCAAGAGGGGTAACTTGGGTTTGTGCATGAACTTGGTTTTGGGATTGTAAAACCTATTTATACATGTCATTTTGAGTCTGTTGAAACACTGTGTGGGGTTCAAAGAGATAGTTGAGGGTCTATTCCATATTTGTGGTATTTTCCCTTTAAGGTGTCTTAGAACCTAATAGGAACCTTGGGAGTTTGAATCAGTTTTGTGGGAATCCATCACCTTTTGCATGCCACTCTGCATCATGCTTGGTTGTCATGCTTATCTTCTAGTTGTTTCTAGAGACACTCTAGATGCATCTTAGAGGCCTTTAAATAGAGGCTCTCCTAGTGTGTTTGGACAAGCCTTATGGAAGCTTAATGGAAGCTACAAGTTTCAAGCTAAAATGGAAGCTTCAAAGCTTACATGCATTGGAGAAGATTCATATGCTCATATATTTTCTACTTGCTTCTATGCTTCTTCTAGCACTTCTAGTCACTTGGAGGTTTTCGGTTGGTTTGGATCGTGGAGGAATTGTGAATGATGGAGAAGGAAGGGATTTTCTATGGACTTTTGAGGCATGGCAAATTTAGCATCAATGTCCAGGTGCACTCGTGATATTCGCATACTCTCTTTGCACTATTTCTCTTCCTATCTTCATCATGTTTGCTATATGTGTCTGAGTACTCTCTGTGATTAAATCTATAATTGAAATAGGAATCTAGATATGCTATTTGGTTAAGAAGAAAACATTAGAAAACCCTAGTTCCAAATGAGAAAGAAATTAGATCTAAACGGGTTTGGGTCCGAATTAGAATCAAATTGAGAAAGATGATTTCAAATTTATAGTTAAACCTATTGGATGGATTAATGGATATGTTTAGAAAACAATTATTACAAAACTCCTTTTTATTTAAAAAGTTATAAATATGTTTCCTCTAGAAAAATACATATACATTCAAATCTACATACATATAAATAGCAGTGCTGATATATATACACATATATATGTATATATATACATATATACATATACGTATACATATATACATACATACATATACATATATATATATATATGTAATTGTCTGAATGATGTTTTATTAAATCTGAAATCGCATTTAAAATGCAAATTGTGAAACATTATTTAAGAAATGTTATAAAAAAATTATTATTAAAAAAAGGTGGGGGCGGAGCATGTCCTCACGCCTCCCCACTGCCACAATGATGCCGGCAGACATCTTCTGCGCAGGTACCTGCATCAGCAGGCCTGCGACAGTAGAGGCCGCACGACGACTGACGACAATTTTGTGTGTACAGTGCTACCTGTGACTAATAAATCACAAGGTATGATTTGGATATTATAATTTTGTTGTATGTTATAAAATTATTTTAAAATATTATTATAATATTATAAAAATATATATATATATATATTATTATATATTAGTAATGTGTGAATAATAATAATTATAAATAAATAAATAAATAAATATATATATATATATATATAATCATTAACTAATATAAATGAAGTTTCAATAATAGTTTTAGATTTAAATGTCTACATAGATTCAATTTAATTGGATTCATTTAAGTTGAGATATTTAGGATGATATGTGATTTAAAAGAACAAATTTTCAAAGAAGTATAGAGATTTTAATTTAAAGAGGGATCATTTCCAATGTAAGTTGTTATTGAACTGTCAGTATGAGTATTAGCGAGTTGGATTATAATTGATTTTTAATCAATTGATGTTCTTTGGGTCATTAATATGGATATTTTAATAGTAAAGATTTAAACAAGAAATATTGAATTCATTTTATTTAATGTATATTAAATATATTATTCAATGTATATTAAATAATTTAGAGATGGTAATTTAATATTACGAGATGATTTTAAATTAAGAAACTTAAATTTTAATGTTACATTGGGTCATTGTTACATTTTGACCTTGTTATAACATAGCTGCGATTTGAGTTATTATATTGATTATAAATTATTGATATGCCTTGAAGATTAGGTAAATATTAACTAATGGGGATTATGGAAATATAGTTTGATGAGTTTATTATTTATTAATGATTGTTGGGTTTAACAAGCTATTAATAAATAATGGTTTAAATAGTTATCAACAAATTTGATTAGAGATAATCTAGTGAAGATTATTTAATGATTGAAGTTTTGTAAAGACATTAGTTTTTGGATTTGGATTATAATTGATTTTAATCTATTGATAATCATTGAGTTGATATTATAACTATGATATTAATAATTAAGTTGTGCGATAGAATTTTATTATAAATGATTAATGATAATACGAATTAGTCAAGAGAATGTTGGTATTCTTTGAAGATGACGAATGAGGTCACACAGAATTATTATTAGGATTCCCAATATAGCTTGTATTTAAACATTATCAAGATATTATTATTGAATTATTAATAGGATCATTTGAGTATTGAATTAGAGTTGACTTTTAACTTACAAAATTATAGTTAGTTATTAGTCAACTTATATTAATTGGAATGTTGCCTTGGATATGTAATTATTAATTAAATTAATTAGAGTTAATTAAATTTAATTAATAATCAAGTTATGTAATAGAGTTTTAATATCGATTCCTCTAGCAAAGTTGTGAAGTATTTACATCGAAGTTGATAAGTCATACTCTCATGACTTGATTAATGACCTTAGATGTTTTAATGGTGAGACTTAGTAATATTGAATTAGAAACTATTAGATGTTAATAGGTCATGGATTGTGTACCTATGTTAATTGGTTGATTTAATTGATCATTTTAATAAAGTTATAATCTTCTTATTCAAAAATTGATAATTGATTCCCTTATAATTTAGATGAATAATGATCCTCTGATTATGTAGAAAAGTTGAAGTAACATTAAAGAAGAGTTAGTCAATTGAATATGGATCATGGTTAAATAGAGGACAATTTAATTAAAAGTCAATGATGATCAGTTTAGTGAATATTTATCCTCAAGTTATTTTGTATAATAGAAGGATAATGCTATCGGGGAAAATGGGTTGACTTGTAGGTCAAATGATGAAACTTAGACACTTGAGGTACACTTGAATAATGGAAAATGAAACTCCACACATTATTCAACTATGAGATTTTAGTAAACCAAAACATGTGTCTGCATCGTGTATTCTATATGCTTCTTGTTTTTGGGTTTTTGGGTTGACTAGTGTTGACCAGTACTAGGTTGTTACCAGAGGCTCGGGAGTTACGAGATGTGTTGGCAAGTTGATCTTATTTGGTTTCAATCTTTATAAGCCCAACTATGGTTATGTGATCGTATGCTCTATGAAATGTTTGTTATTGTTCATCAATCTTCATGTATATGTATCTAAGAAACTTGAGCTAATCATTTTTGAGTCATCGATCAGTTATCCTTGGTTTATTTTATAGTCACCATGATGAGACTGAAATGTTGATTTATTGATGATGTCATATTGTGACATGTTTCACTCAACCATTTTGGAGTCTTTGATCAGTATGATTTTGAGATATTCTTGGTTGCTTATTGAGAACCAATGGATATTGTGATTTATTATCAGTGATGCCTTCAGTTGCCAATAGAGAACTGTTCTGGTCATGATTTTCTATGGATGTTTTTCCAGACGCTCATGGATATTTTGATGATTCTTATTTGGGGGATTTGATGATTCTTATTATGGATATTTGATGCTTTTATCATGGATATTTGATTTTTCATTTTATGGATTATCTTTTGGATTTTCTTTACAGTCGCTTGTATAGGACTGTGGTAATTTATGATTTCATGAGCATTAGGGTAGGTAATCTACTTGTAGTGTCGGGAAGTGGCTTGCAATGGGGGCCGAGGCCCTAAGTGGCTGCCAGGGTAACTCATTGTAAGTTTGGTTAATAAGTGATAACATTTACACACTAAATGGGGATTAAATGAACCTAAAAAGATAATTGTTTTGATGTTCTCGCCCATGCCTCGAGCGCTTGTACAGGCTAGGATGAGAGTAGTGAGAACACATGGTTGCGACCTTGCATTCCATAGTATGCCTCGTCAGTATGAGAGGATACTAGTAACCACATGAGATCAGTATGGACCCGTGGAGTTTAGCTAACTGCCAGGGTAACTTGTACGAGATAAATGTGATGACACTTTCCCGCTTGTAGAGTAGGTTTCCTACATGTCATTATTGTGCCTCTAAGAATTAGATGTCGATTTTGTACCTTTGAGTTAGTATACTTTTAGGATTCTTGGACTTAAAGAGATTTATGCTTTGTGGTTATGATAGCCTATTGGGGACTTGAGATTATCTCCTCAGCACGGTGGGAGTGGACCACTTAGGTACCGCACGATCGGGTGGTAGTGTTTTATCACTCTTATCATTTGAGATCTGTCAGAGACACCATGGCTGGAGTATTATTGGTTGGTATTTATCTTCATTCTTTTCGTGGAGCATTATGATAGACGATATACTTTATGATGGATGTATTTACTGGTATGTTCTTGTATTGATGATTTGCATATGTTAGTTGATGATATATTATGCTTTGCTTTGCATGTTAGTAGGATGTTTTAGGAGTGACATTCCTACTATGATAATACCGATGATCTCTTCAGTGCTTTGGAATGTTACGCACGGAGGGATGGCTAGGATCCATGATGGTCTAATGATGCTATTAACGGTTGGGAGGAAGCATGCACTTAGTTAGTTATGTTTGTGATGTATGGTTATCTTCTATTATGGATGTTTATATCTTTATGATGATGTTGTATCATGTATGGTTATGGTTTCATTATGTTATTGCATCATGGATTAATATTGGATGATGATGTACTTTATTTACATGGATGTTTATTCTTTTAAGCTTTTTGTACCCTGTGATATGTACAGTGGATGATTGAGCAATTCTAAAATGTAATTACTAAAAGGACACTTGTATATGGTTTAAGAACATTGGATGTATCCTGGTTATTTCATTGTTAAGGATGTAATGCTAGATGAATAAGTTATGATTAGAAGTAATTCAACGTTAAGGGATCTTTAAAGAATGTGATCTGTTATGTTATGTTATTTTTAGTTGGATTTTACTATTGCTTCCGCAAGTGTTGTGTATGGTTTTACTTTCATGTTTAAAAAAAAAAAATTGTTTGAAAAACTTAGTGAAATTCTTTGGATCCCTTGGCGGGGCATTACATTTGGTATCAGAGCCCGAGTTTCAACATTGGGAGCTCTGGGTATATTTGAATGCCACTAGTTGTTAACTAGTTGAACAAAACGAAAATCTTGAATTGTCATGTGTATCTCTTTCAAATTGGAACTTGAAACTAGGTGAACTGAAACAGAACTTGAAACTGTTACTTGCATATTTTTCATACTTCAACACTTAGCTTTCAAAATTGAAAATTCTACTGAAAACTTAAACGAGGGCAAAACTAAAAATTGAAACTTATTCTAGTTGCAAAACATGTATCTTTTATCTAAGTTTCAAGGTAGTATACCTTTGTTTATCTTTGCAAGCATTAAGTTGCTCTTGTTTAGAATGTATTAGGGGATATATTTTAGTAGTTGTTAAAGGAATGATGTTGGATCGATATGGTTTTTGGTTTACCATTAAACTAGAATCATATTGCTCTAAAGATGTTGTAATATCTTCAGTGGAATCATGCCTCCCTACAGAGGAAAAGGGTTCAATGGGACCCACATAGTGAATATCTTAGTTTTTCATTCTTGTAGGTTTCCAGGAGTAAGCCTAATCCCAGGGGGGGTGGATGTAGTGCCTGCCCCTAGTTCGCATTTTGTTATCATTGTAGAACTCTTTTGGAGCTAGTTTTATGTTGATGGCTAGCAACATTGTTATGAGATTATCAAATATTGTGCTATGGATTCAGTTTATTATGTGATGAGATTACTTACTCTATATTTCATGTATGTATGATGATTATTACATTTCTTTCAATTATTAATGATGATTAGTTAGATAGTTTATTATCATATGTGTTTTATTATGGATACTTATCCTATACCTGCATGTGTATGGTGTGTGTGTTTGCTTTGCGTGCTTGCTTTTGTATGGCATGTCTGATATGGTTAAGGAAGGGAGTCGTAGTCACCTGCTAGTCAGGATCTACACGATGCACCACTTCCTACCATTTCCTGTTTAGTTTAATATATATTGTGTTTGTACATGCGTGGATTTTATGCAGGTTGCAGGTACCGAGTATCGACTTCTCTGAATTGCCAGGATGAGCGTACCCTATCACATTATCTCAATGATAAGAGAGGGGAGATAAATTCTCAAGTCCAAATCCCAACCCTTTAAGCCATTTGTTCTAATTGGAAAATTAGGACAAGTATCTGAGTTGAGTACCATCCGAATACGCTGGATAACGTAATTCGTGATATTAACCCTTGGTTTGATTTTGTATGTATTTTTGTTATGATGAGTTTTCGTATTTCTACCTTATGAGTCTTTGATGTATTTTCTATTAATTAAGCCTAATTAAAAGATTTAATTAATAGTTTAATTTAATGAAAAATTAATATGGTATTTTAATATTTATTTTATTTAATTAATTGAGAAATTAATTAAATAAAATAATTAAATGTGAGATAAAAGTTAAAAGTTTAAATTTGGAATGTGACAATATTTATTTTAATAATAATATATTTGGAGTTCATTTTTAAATAAATGACTAAATAATATTATTATTAAAGCTAATAAATATTTTAGCAATTAAGTTTTGGAAAATGAAATTTAAAAAGTAGAAGATATATTTAAATTAATAAAAGATTCTAAATCTCATGTGATTAAAATATAAATATATTAAGATTGAAAAGTGAAATTATTAAAGTAAGTGCATGAGATTTAATAAATAAATAAATTAAATTGGAAAGAGTAAATTAAATATTATATTAATTAATGTGCATTATTTTCATGTTTGCTCACATAGGAGTTGGCAAATTCTCGGGAGTTGTCATATAGACAACACTGGAGTTTGCACTTTAAGAATGCATAAGTTTTCTACACTTAGATGTTAGAATTTTATTTGAGCACATGGTGTCTACAACCTTAAGACTTATCTAGAAGGTTGGAGAAGGCTCATGCTTAGTTGTCATGCTTATCTTCTAGTTGTTTCTAGAGACACTCTAGATGCATCTTAGAGGCTCTCCTAGTGTGTTTGGACAAGCCTTATGGAAGCTTAATGGAAGCTACAAGCTTCAAGCTAAAATGGAAGCTTCAAAGCTTACATGCATTGGAGAAGATCCATATGCTCATATATTTTCTACTTGCTTCTATGCTTCTTCTAGCACTTCTAGTCACTTGGAGGTTTTCGGTTGGTTTGGATCTTGGAGGAATTGCGAATGATGGAGAAGGAAGGGATTTTCTATGGACTTCTGAGGCATGGCAAATTTAGCATCAATGTCTAGGTGCACTCGTGATATTCACATACTCTCTTTGCACTATTTCTCTTCCTATCTTCATCGTGTTTGTTATATGTGTCTGAGTACTCTCTGTGATTAAATCTATAATTGAAATATGAATCTAGATATGCTATTTGGTTAAGAAGAAAATATTAGAAAACCCTAGTTCCAAATGAGAAAGAAATTAGATCTAAACAGGTTTGGGTCCGAATTAGAATCAAATTGAGAAAGATGATTTCAAAATTATAGTTAAACCTATTGGATGGATTAATGGATATGTTTAGAAAACAATTATTACAAAACTCCTTTTTATTTAAAAAGTTATAAATATGTTTCCTCTAGAAAAATACATATACATTCAAATCTACATACATATAAATAGTAGTGCTGATATATATACACATATATATGTATATATATACATATATACATATACGTATACATATATACATATATATTTATATATATATATATATGTAATTGTTTGAATGATGTTTTATTAAATCCGAAATCACATTTAAAATGCGAATTGTGAAACGTTATAAAAAAATTATTATTAAAAAAAGGTGGGGTTGGAGCATGTCCTCACGCCTCCCCACTGCCACGATGATGCTGGCAGGCATCTACTGCGTAGGTACCTGCATCAGTAGCCCTGCGACAGCAGAGGCCGCACGGCTGCTGTTCAAGTCGCACGACGACTGACCACACTTTTGTGTGTACAGTGCTACATGCAACTAATAAATCGCAAGGTATGATTTGGATATTATAATTTTGTTGTATGTTATAAAATTATTTTAAAATATTATTATAATGTTATAAATATATATATATATATATATATATATATATATATATATATATATTATTAAATATTAGTAATGTGTGAATAATAATTATTATGTATATATATATATATATATATATATATATATATATATATATATATATATATATATATATATAATCATTAACTAATATAAATGAAGTTTCAATAATAGTTTTAGATTTAAATGTCTATATAGATTCAATTTAATTGGATTCATTTAATTTGAGATATTTAGGATGATATGTGATTTAAAAGAACAATATTTCAAAGAAGTATAGAGATTTTAATTTAAAGAGGGATCATTTCCAATGTAAGTTGTTATTGAACTGTCATATGAGTATTAGCGAGTTGGATTATAATTGATTTTTAATCAATTGATGTTCTTTGGGTTATTAATATGGATATTTTAATAGTAAAGATTTAAACAAGAAATATTGAATTCATTTTATTTTATGTATATTAAATATATTATTCAATGTATATTAAATAATTTAGAGATGGTAATTTAATATTACGAGATGATTTTAAATTAAAAAACTTAAATTTTAATGTTACATTGGGTCATTGTTACATTTTGACCTTGTTATAACATAGCTGCGATTTGAGTTATTATATTGATTATAAATTATTGATATGCCTTGAAGATTAGTTAAATATTAACTAATGGGGATTATGAAAATATAGTTTGATGAGTTTATTATTTATTAATGATTGTTGGGTTTAACAAGCTATTAATAAATAATGGTTTAAATAGTTATCAACAAATTTGATTAGAGATAATCTAGTGAAGATTATTTAATGATTGAAGTTTTGTAAAGACATTAGTTTTTGGATTTGGATTATAATTGATTTTAATCTATTGATAATCATTGAGTTGATATTATAACTATGATATTAATAATTAAGTTGTGCGATAGAGTTTTATTAGAAATGATTAATGATAATACGAATTAGTCAAGAGAATGTTGGTATTCTTTGAAGATGGCGAATGAAGTCACAGGGAATTATTATTAGGATTTCCAATATAGCTTGTATTTAAATATTATCAAGATATTATTATTGAATTATTAATAGGATCATTTGAGTATTGAATTATAGTTGACTTTTAACTTACAAAATTATAGTTAGTTATTAGTCAACTTATATTAATTGGAATGTTGCCTTGGATATGTAATTATTAATTAAATTAATTAGAGTTAATTAGATTTAATTAATAATCAAGTTATGTAATAGAGTTTTAATATCGATTCCTCTAGCAAAGTTGTGAAGTATTTACATCGAAGTAGATAAGTCATACTCTCATGACTTGATTAATGACCTTAGATGTTTTAATGGTGAGACTTAGTAATATTGAATTAGAAACTATTAGATGTTAATAGGTCATGGATTGTGTACCTATGTTAATTGGTTGATTTAATTGATCATTTTAATAAAGTTATAATCTTCTTATTCAAAGATTGATAATTGATTCCCTTATAATTTAGATGAATAATGATCCTTTGATTATGTAGAAAAGTTGAAGTAACATTAAAGAAGAGTTAGTCAATTGAATATGGATCATGGTTAAATAGAGGACAATTTAATTAAAAGTCAATGATGATCAGTTTAGTGAATATTTATCCTCAAGTTATTTTGTATAATAGAAGGATAATGCTATCGGGGAAAATGGGTTGACTTGTAGGTCAAATGATGAAACTTAGACACTTGAGGTACACTTGAATAATGAAAAATGAAACTCCACACATTATTCAACTATGAGATTTTAGTAAACCAAAACATGTGTTTGCGTCATGTATTCTATATGCTTCTTGTTTTTGGTTTTTTGGGTTAACTAGTGTTGACCAGTCCTAGGTTGTTACCAGAGGCTCGAAAGTTATGAGATGTGTTGGCAAGTTGATCTTATTTGGTTTTGATCTTTATAAGCCCAACCATGGCTATGTGATCGTATGCTCTATGAAATGTTTGTTATTGTTCAATAGTCTTCATGTATATGTATTTGAGACACTTGAGCTAATCATTTTTGAGTCATCGATCAGTTATCCTTGGTTTATTTTATAGTCGCTATGATGGGACTGAAATGTTGATTTATTGATGATGTCATGTTGTGACATGTTTGACTCAACCATTTTGGAGTCTTCGATCAGTATGATTTTGAGATATTCTTGGTTGCTTGTTGAGAACCAATGGATATTGTGATTTATTTTGAGACATATTTTGGTTATTGAGAACCAATGGATACTTATGATTATCAGTGATGCCTTCAGTTGCCAATAGAGAACTGTTGTGGTCATGATTTTCTATGGATGTTTTTCTAGATGCTCATGGAGATTTTGATGATTCTTATCTTGGGGATTTGATGATTCTTATTATGGATATTTGATGCTTTTATCATGGATATTTGATGATTCATTTTATGGATTATCTTTTGGATTATCTTTACAGTTGCTTGTACAGGACTGTGGTGATTTATGATTCCATGAGCATTAGGGTAGGTAATCTACTTGTAGTGTTGAGAAGTGACTTGCAATGGGGGTCGGGGCCCTAAGTGGCTACCAGGGTAACTCATTGTAAGTTTGGTTAATAAGTGATAACATTTACACACTAAATGGGGATTAAATGAACCTAAAAAGATAATTGTTTTGATGTTCTCACCCATGCCTTGAGTGCTTGTACAGGCTAGGATGGGAGTAGTGAGAACGCATGGTTGCGACCTTGCATTCCATAGTATGCCTCGTCAGTATGAGAGGATACTAGTGGATGCATGAGATCAGTATGGACCCATGGAGTTTAGCTAACTGCCAGGGTAACTTGTACGAGATAAATGCGATGACACTCTCTTGCTTGCAGAGTAGGTTTCCTACATGTCATTGTTGTGCCTCTAGGAATTAGATGTTGATTTTGTACCTTTGAGTTAGTATACTTTTAGGATTCTTGGACTTAAAGAGATTTATGCTTTGTGGTTATGATAGCCTGTTTGGGACTTGAGATTATCTCCTCAGCACAGTGGGAGTGGACCACTTAGGTACCATGCGGTCGGGTGGTAGTGTTTTATCACTCTTATCATTTGAGATCTATCGGAGACACCGTGGCTGGAGTATTATTGCTTGGTATTTATCTTCATTCTGTTCTTGGAGCATTATGATAGATGATATACTTTATGATGGATGTATTTACTGGTATGTTCTTGTATTGATGATTTGCATATATTAGTTGATGATATATTATGCTTTGTTTTGCATGTTAGTAGGATGTTTTAGGAGTGACATTCCTACTATGATAATATTGATGATCTCTTTGGTGCTTTGGAATGTTACGCACGGAGGGATGGCTAGGATCCATGATGGTCTAATGATGCTATTAACGATTGGGAGGAACCGTGCACTTAGTTAGTTATGTTTGTGATGTATGCTTATCTTCTATGATGGCTGTTTATATCTTTATGATGATGTTGTATCATGTATGGTTATGGTTTCATTATGTTATTGCATCATGGATTAATATTGGATGATGATGTACTTTATTTACATGGATGTTTATTCTTTTAAGCTTTTTATACCTTGTGACATGTACAGTGGATGATTGAGCAATTTTAAAATGTAATTACTAAAAGGACACTTGTATATGGTTTAAGAACATTGGATGTATCCTTGTTATTTCATTGTTAAGATGTAATGTTAGATGAATAAGTTATGATTAGAAGTAATTCAACATTAAGAGATCTTTAAAGAATGTAATCTGTTATGTTATGTTATTTTCAGTTGGATTTTACTATTGCTTCCGCAAGTGTTGTGTATGGTTTTACTTTCATGTTTTAAAAAAAAAAATTGTTTGAAAAACTTAGTGAAATTCTTTGGATTCCTTGTCGGGGCATTACACCTGTATTGTTTTGAAATCACCCTGACTCTTTTCTTTTTGCAAGGAAGAGAAGTATTCATATATGGGCATGTCATTTATCCATAAGCATGGAGAAGTCCAACCCATTCTTTGCATCATGCCAATATTTAGAATGAGTATGAGCTCATATAAAGGTCAAATACTTGAGATACTTGGAAAAATTCTACATGCAACCTATCAGTTTTGATTTCTTCCCAAACAATGTGTTTGTTCTTGTCACTTAGGATGGCTTGAATAAAGAAATAAATCCAATTTTCCCAGAGGAAGGCATGTTTGTTTCCTTTGACTCTGTTTAGGAGAGTGATTAGATCTTTTATTTAAGGAATCATGTGTTCTCTTGTTAGAGGGTGAGGAAGATGGGAACGTTCTTTCTCTAGCCTAAGTGGCCAATTTTTTGCAATTGCATTGTTGAATGTGTTTGGAACTAATGCAAATTTGGCATCTAAAAGATCGATTGTCCAAGTTTCATATTCTTCATGTGGCAGAATCCTCAAGGTGCCCATGACTATAACCCTATTAACATACACTAGAACTTCTCCTAGGTATATATTAATACATCTTTGGGTTGCATCATACCTATTTTTGCTTTCTAAAACAAGATCTGGGAAAAGAACTAATTTTAGAAAACTAGCGGCCTGCAACAATCCACTTTTAACTATCTTTTTTGTGATGGACCTAGGTTTTGGCTTTGAAAACCTAGTTAGTAGTTTGTCAATTTCCTCATTAGCTAGGAAAGTGTCTTTTATGGCATGCAGGAAATTGGTAAGGGAGGTGGTAGGATTTTCTTTACGTAATTTTGGGCAAAACCCAGCCATGGAGACAATAGCTAAAATGATCCCTTTTAAAATCAATAAGAACAAATGAAAATGAATAAAGTTTAATAGGGCTACCCCACTTAAAGAAGGAAATGTAATAGTAACCAATGAGGGGGGTAAAAGGACTCACCACGAAGAAGAAATGATAATGGACTTCCATGAACAAACCCTATTGTAGACTACTTATGGCTCCATAAAAGGTACGAACACTTACCTCATTCAGAAGATATCATAATGAAAAAGAAAGGTAGACTAAAACAACCTTAAACATGTAGTTGCATCATGATTTGATATGGAAAGTGCCAATTTCACAAGAGCATTTAATCATTAATGAGTTTATTTTCCTTTGCATGTAACAAATCTTTCTGCCACCCTTCATACCAATTATTCATTACAATGTATCACTTCAACGTTTTTAGAAAGATTTCAGTAAATCTTTATACTACCACTTTTCATCTCTTGTGAATATTTTGGATTAGTGAAATGAACTCTTGGACCATTTTGAAGTTCAAGATTTCAATTTCAAAGTCGATAACTATATGAATTCTAGTGTATATAACCATCATTGACATTGAGAAATAAAATTTAAATAATCAAATTATGAACCTAAATGAATGATTACTCAAAATTCAATTTCAAGCATGGCCATAATTTGACAAATAACATTGATCTCACTGAACTTAGACAAACAAATGGACACGAGGAATGAAATTTGAACTTTGAACTTAATTAATTTAGAGCCCAAGTTCAAGGAAAGTAAATAAAAATATTTGAACATATTGACCAGATAGGAAAAATAACAGATGAACATTGAACTTTTAACTTAATTGAGTTCAAGTTTCAAGTTCAAAACTTAGATTAGAGGAAAAGTCATTGAAGAATTTGAGCAACATGTACGAGGCTTTTACTTAGGTAACAACTGGCTCTGATTGGTGATTTAGACCATCAAGGATAGAAAATGAATTTAGCATCTCTTGTTTCTTAAAAGACAACTAAACAAAATAGGAAAGGAGAAGGAGGAACAAAAACCAAAACAAGAAGCAAACTAAATGAAAACACAACTAAACATATATATATATATATATAATTCAAAAATGATAAAGCTTAAGCCCTTGCCCATTATAGGACAAGGGAAGCTCCATTCCATCCAAATACTGAAGTATGAAAGAATTGGGGTTGAGAACTCTACTGATTTAAAAGGGGCCTTTCCAAAGTGATTCAAACTTACAATGAGAACCCTTTGGTTCTCTTCACTTATTCCAGAGAAATACCTGATCACCCTTCATGAATTTCCTTGGCCTAGCTCTATGATAAAAAAAAATTCTTAACTCACATTTGATGTACAATATTGTGATTGACCACCTTTTTCCTCTCTTCATCTCTCTTAATTAGGCAATATATTATTTTCTCCAGAGAATCCTTAAAGGTAACATCTTCTAAAGTCTTTTGGACATTAGCATCAACTAATTCAAGTGGAAGTGATAATTGGGCCTCTACACCATAAATCAATTTA
Organism: Cupressus sempervirens; assembly: GCA_028749045.1. NCBI lineage: Eukaryota > Viridiplantae > Streptophyta > Pinopsida > Cupressales > Cupressaceae > Cupressus > Cupressus sempervirens. The sequence goes on along the minus strand of CM053790.1, from coordinate 782,788,572 downwards.
ACAGGGGTCAAGCCAATAGCTCTCTTTGACATTGTGCAATCTTCCCATAAGACTTCATATAATCTTTTATGCCAGTCCTTAGCATTACCACCAATGAACTTTCTCATGATAGAAATAAGATTCTTATTGGAGGACTCTGCTTGACCATTTCATTGTGAGAAACAGTATGAAGCATGTGAGAGCCTTATTCCATTATCATAGTAGAAAAACTATAATTTTTGTGAGGAGAAATTCTAAGCATTGTCAGTTACCAAATTTTCTAGAACACCAAATAACCAAGATGGTTTCTTTTAGAAACTAGTAAACTACTTTAGATGTAGTTATCTTCACTAGCACTACTTCCACCAACTTAGTGAAGTAATCTATAGTGGTTAGGATATGGGTGTCTCCTACTCTAGAGATAGGATTAAGTGGACAACCAATAAAGTCTAATCCCCACTGCCTAAAAGGCTCTTCTATCACCACAGGTCTAAGAGGACATGCGACCAACTTAGGTCTACATGTACACATTTTACATTTTTCACATCATCCTACCCATTTGTATGCATCACCAAACATACTTGGCTAGTAGTACCCATTCTGAAGGATTTTAAAAGTAGTGGTCATTGATGAATAATGTTCTCTGCATGCTTCATTATGAAATACCTGGATTATCTTTCCTTGTTGGTCATTATCAACACAACATAGCAACATAATGTAATACCCCAAAATTGGCACATTGCCATGTTAACCAATTCTAGTCTATTTTATGAACCCTAAGTCCTTTTTTACTGGGCAAATTTGATTCTGATTAATTGCTACTTAACCAAGGTGTCAAATGCAGAAAACCCTAATCTGTATTAATCTACTCTTTATTTAATTCCTAAGTATCAACTCAAATTATCTTCATTAAACATATTGATCAAATTTGATTTAATTGAAAGTGTTCATACATTGATTGAATTAAATTACTTCTTTAGCTAATGTGCAAGGGAATTAAATGTATTTAATTTAAAAATGTCTTCACTTTAATTATTGAATGTAATTGTTCAATTAATTGAAAATATGAATTTATGAGGTCATATCTCATTTTATTATATTAAATAATCCCCTCAAATCTTCTCTTCAGTTTAGGAATGTGAATTTTGAGTGATCTATCTCTCAAATTGAAATTGATCTAATCAACTTTTTCAAACACTTAGGTGAATATCAGATAACTCTTTAATACACTCAAGATCTGAGTTAGCTAACCTCACCTACATAGGGAATCTTCTATCCTGACTAAATCTCATCTTTGATCTTGGCTGTTCATCCCAGTTGATCTTAGCCATTGATTGATTTCAAGAATTCTATTTAAGAAGATTCTAATTCCTTATTAAAGAGGTTGAATTGAATTGCATCAAATTACTATCAGAATAGATACTCACTTTCTTAATACTTTCATAGATTTCATAATTGTTTAGCTTTAATATCGTCTAGATTAAAATGCACTCATATAGCTTAATTTTCTTTTTGTATTATTAGATTAGAATTGCATCTCATCTAGATTAATTTCACTATCATACAACTACATAAATCCTTCATATTAAAAGGTCTAGTTTCCCATTTCTCAGTCTAAGAGCAAAGGCAAAATCCATCTAGTTAGAAGGCAACAGGTCACACTATTGGATTACTCAGATGAACAATTCAATATTCATTCTAGGATGATCTCTCAAGTAATAATTGTGTTAAAGTGTGTGTGATGATCGAAGGTCCATAATTCACATATACATTTCTGGTGCCCACTGTGGGGTTGAGAAATCAATTGTTTTGGCCTCATATAATTTGTTTTCTATTTTTTAATGATTCTGTCACATTTGTCCATACAAATTTCCAAATTTTTGTTCAATAAATCTAATTTTCACATTAAGAACTGAAGATTTTGCCACTTTTATTACACTTCCTCATTTGAAAAAGTGCATAATTGTGTGGTTTCTCGTGTAGAGCACATCATTTTCTCTCATGGGCTTGTGTAGGATTTTGCATGAAATTTTGCAACAACACATGTAAAGTACAATTTTCTAGAATATAGTTTATCATTATGTTTAACTAATGGTTTTCTTTGAAGCATTTTCTTTTGGATTTCTAATTTTTGGTAGCATAACATTGGTTTGTAGGATGCTTGATGAAGACACCTTTATCAAAAATAGCTTGAAACAGATACTGACTATGTGATTACAAGATGCTTGTCAAAGAAATACATGTTAACGGATTATTTCAAATCCACTTTGCATGTCATGTCTTTTTTTTTTGCTTTCCACACATAGTATTCTTAGGGCTTGTGAACTTCATAGGGTGCAAGAAAAGGGAATAGGGGAGTATGCTCTTTACTACTTGGAAGTGATGCCCAAGACTAAATCGAAAACCTAGAAGCCTTTGAAATATGGCACCTAAGGGAGGCAAGCAAGTTAGTGGTTCTCTAGAATGAGCCTTCTCTATGAAGAGATGATGATTTCCTTTTAGGGAATCAAAATCTTGAGAAAGGATAAGTCTAGATCGATTAAGCTAACTTGGTGATTAATATGTCTTGCATGTTTGGGTGAGGTGATGAGGTAGAGGAGTATGCTCTTTCTCCTTGAGGGAAATGAGAAACTTGGACCCTTAGATCTAAACCACTAGTCTGAATCAACCCTTAGAGGGCCTGACAGAGCAATCAAAACTCCAATAATGACCCAAGTGAGAACACTCCTTTCGCTGAAGATTCCAGCTCACTATACTAAAGAAAATTTGTAGAGAAAAAGACTCCAAAGCCATATTACTTTCATCTTCTTCATTCTAATATAGCATATCAAGAAGAGGCTTTGTCTATTGCACTGGTTAGTGTTGACCCCAGTCTTGCTAGTCAAGTATATACACATTCATATGCTGGTGTGGGCTGCTAGCTTCAACTTCACTTGTGAAGCCATTGGAGGTTAATGTGAATGGAATCCAAGTAAAAACTTCTTAGTTAGTTGGTACCTGGTTCACCACCAGAAGGGGGCATAATCTTTGTGCAAGGAGGGGGAAGAATCTCTCCTATAGAACTCACCATAGGCATGTACCTAGGCATTGGAAGGTAGTATACATGCTTGACCCCTACCACAAGGGTGTTTGTTCAATGTATATATTATTGAGCTCTTTGAATATACCAAAAACATAGGTTCCCTCTACTGGGGTGACATGGCTATGTGAGGTGAACACATGCACATAAGTTGTGGAGCAAAGATTTTGCTTCCTCTACCATTTTTTATTTTAGAAATAATGCATGTCTATTATTGAGTCTTTAAACTTGTCCAAACCTATTAAAAAAACTTAAGGTCAAGACCCCCAATCTCGCTGAGTTTCTTTATCCTTGGTTGGACTATTTGTGACTATTGCTTGCTTCCCATGTTATCTGAAAACAAACTATCTTGTTCAAAACCAAAATGCTATTTAACAACTTGAAAACCATCTTGCTATCTATCTGAAATCTATCAAAACAACCAACAATCTATTTAGAACTATTTGAAACTTGTAAAATCTCCTCAATATTGTCTCTATCATCACTCTAGTCCCAGTTTTCACACCTAGTTTTGCAAAATTTTGTATGAGAACCTTTTGGTCAGCACTTCTTTGCATGACCCTATCCAAGTCCTCATACTATCTTGTACAAATCTCTATGTGAGATCTTGAAAATCTATCCTTTTATGTTAAATTATTGTCCTTTTGTCAAACTAGCACATTCTTGTGTGGCTTTGAACAAGTTCTCACATGAAAAAACTATCTAAAATTTGTTGTTCTAAGTCTTCGCCTAGTTCTTTGTTCTTTTTCACATGGTTCCTTGGGAATCTTTGCATGGAGTCTTGTCCTTGAAACTGTCAAAACTATCTGTCAGAGCTATTTGCACTCTAAGTCTGGTTAGTAATCTACAATATTTTACCTCTTTTTTTGGTCTACAAATAGTTTCAAACAATGACATCTTGCTTAGCTAACAAATTGTGACCTACACATGAAGTAGTCTCATCTCTTGTCTATCTCATCTTTTTCTTTTTGTTCTTGTCATAATTTATGTCATGATAGTCATTATCTTTGGTTGTTCTAGCCATTACTTAGACAACTCATAACTTAGTATATAACACTCTTATCTCACTTTTTGAGACTACGTTCTAGTGTGGTCTTTGTCTAGGTTTTTCTTTTTGTCCTTGTTTATAATTGTAGTAGAGATTGTTTTCTAGTTTATACATCATGGTCTATGTCTAGTTCATATAGTGAGAAGTCTTCACAATCTCCTTTACCTATTAGATCACCTCATGTTTAGAGAACATTCTCTATAAACTTACAACAAAATAGGAAGCCCTTGTACCAAGTGGATCCTAAAACTAGCAAAGGTCATACATCTCCAAACAAAACAGTTGAATTTTTATTTAGAGGACCTTTCCAACAAAAAAACACTAAAACTTATCACATTCCTACAATGGCTGATCAAGAACCCAAACATGGAGAACATAGAAAAGACCAAGATAAAAATAGGAATGAACAACACAAGGGATCTCTCTTCATTGATGAGAATGAGGAAGAGGTAGAAATACTCCCTAAACACATTAAAAAATGTTGTAATGAAAAAAACTTCTAGAAAGTCATGGAATCTTGCTTAATGAAGAGAAAGAGAAATACTTTCTCAAACTTGCTCAAGAGGGAGCCAAGATCTCCTTACTCATCCACGTGGGTTTTGGATAATGCTACAAGACACAAAAAACTTATAAACTATGTTGGTAGAAGGAGATTCATAACAAAAGAAAAGAAAATTAATTGCATTGTAATTTCCTTAGTAAGGATGATAAACAAAAAATCCACTCCCTATCATGTATTAGCATGGGAAAAAAGTATATTAAAATGACTAAATGTAAAGTTTTTTCCACCCAAACTTTGCCACATGTTGTTGTTGATATGAATAGCACTGTATGATATTGGAGGATGTTTGTGAAGTGTTGAATTTCATTTGTGGGTTGCTCCCCTATTCCATTCAATTCCAACTAAGATGCCTTTCATTGTTTTACTTATTTATCCATTCATCAAATGTGATCATGATGCAAGGCAAGGAAAGAGTATCCCCAAAGGAGATGTCCTAGCCCCTAGCTATATAACCACATAGCAAAACACAACAAGAAGAAGGAAGAATGCAAGATATGACACCGACTTACAATAATATATTCATAAAATATAACTAATTACATGCAATATGCCAGGCTGTAAGGCCTTCTTGGTTATGGCCAAATACAAAGCAAGTAATAGTTCTGCAAGATACCTAAAGATCCAATCCCAAACCCTAGTTAGTCCAGATCCACACTCTAGTAGAAACCTCCAAGGAAGATCTCAACTTGTGCTTGCAAGCCCACCAAGCAATCTCCTTGTTTTCCAAGCTATAGCTACTAGCTCTTCTCCAATTTTTCTCAAGATCCAAGAGTAAATTATCTCACATTCAGTGCTCTATCCACACATTCCCAACTCCATCACAATCCTACTATAAACTACCTCACATTTGGTGGTCTATCCATAGACTCAAGAAAACTCACACTCTAGCTACTCCCCACACTCACTCCTCTTCTAAGTGAATGAATAATGAAAAAAGACTTCACAAAAACCCCTACTTATACCAATCTAAGCCAAAAGTCAGCCCAGAACATAAATTAAATACAAATACATAAATTAAATGCCAAAGTTGGCCTCCAACAACAATTAAATTCCTAAAGTTGATGTCTTAGTAAAATTGTGATATCTCCGAGCTCCAAATGAATTAGAACTCAAGCTTTGAACTATAGTTAGAAATCTAGGCCCTGTTTAATCCTTTAAATTGAATCCTCTAACTTGTTGTAGAAAATTAGTTACACTACCTGCAATAGGCACCAAATTCCTAAGTAATGTTGAGCTCCATAGATCATGCTGAGCAACCAAAGACCATGTCGAGAAACCAAAGACCATGATGAGCAAGCAAGACATTGCTGACCTCCAAAGAACATACCAAGCTCCAAGACCATGCTGAGCTCCATAGACCATGCTAAGCTTGAAGACCATGCTGAGCTTCCAGACCATGTTTAGCTCCAAAGGCCATGTTGAGTCCCATAGACCATGCCAAGCTCCCAAATCATGCCGAGCTCCAAATCATGTCAAGCACCACTCCTTCTTTGACTGAGTACTAGTCCAAGCACTCTCCAAACTAACTACTAAGCCTCCACCCATGAACTCCAAAGTAGTCACCAAGCAAACCCAAGATGCTCCAGCATCAAACTCCCCAGGTAAATAGAAAACTGTGTCCCACACTTTGATGCTTGAAGAAAGAAAAAAAATCATCTTCATCTTCACCAAAGGCTTCCACTCCAATAGGGACAAGAAAACCAATCTAAATGTCATCTACATCTACATCATTATGTCAAACACCAGAATCTCAACTACCCAATCAACATGCTCACTCCTAGGAACAAACTGAACATAAAGCTTCATTGGAAAATCCTCATCCACATCAACAACTAGTGAATCCACACTAGCAACGAAAAAATCCACATTAGCAACAACATGTAGATATCCATCAACATAGTCCAAACTCACAACCCTAGCAATCTCATTGCTCACAACAAGATGCTCTTCATGAATACACAACTCACCACCAACAACAACTAGATCATCCATGACCAAGTGCTTTGTAATTTCCATGTCAGATCCAACCACCTAATAATGAAAACCAATCTCTATCCCAACATCAATAAGGTTAGGAATATCCTTAGAAACAACCTCTAGCTACTCTACAAGTTCTATATTAGACTCCACAATCTGATCAACAAAACCAACCTCTTCCACCTCAACCTTGCTATGCCATCTTCTTTCATGAACAAGTATTTTAACTGCCCTAACAACTCTCTTCCAGATCAATAGACTCCAACTCCAAAAAAAACTACAAAATTCCTTCCTTACCTCATCCTTAACATGATTAGCCAAGCTAGCTTCAAATCAAGCAGTCATCTCAGAAAACCTCCTCTCTACCACATCAAACCTCCTCTCCACCACATCATGGAGATTCACAATCATCTCAAGGTCCAATCCTCTCAGAGCCATCTCCCAAGATCTTCATAAATCCTCTACAAAAAATCCTTCCTATGATCCTTGTGACAACTTTGAATTGTTTGCAAGTTAGATCATAACTTGTCACCTCGCATGAACAATCAGGAACCAAATCACAAGCCCAAGACCACAAATCTGCAATCTTCAAACTCTCTACAATCATGCTTGAACAAGATCAGTCTTCCATCTTTGCATCCATCAATCCATCTGTAAGCCCTCTATAATTGCAAGCCAAAACCAAGATCTGCCACCTCACAACCAAAAGATCTAGGACTCCAGAAATAAAATCCACCACTAGATCAAGATCTCCTTAGATCTACTTTTCCAACCCAAGTCCTGGTGCAAACTTCCTCAACTTAGATGATCTATCTACATGCTCAATAACAACCGTCACTCTAATACCACCTCATGTAGGGCAAGGAAGGATTATCCTCAAAGGATATGTCTTATCCCCTAGCTATATAACCACGTAGCAACACCACAACAAGAAGAAGCAAGAATGTAAGATCTAACACCAAATTACAATAATATATTCATAAAATATAATTGATTACATGCAATGTTCTAGGCTATAAGGCCTTCCTAGTTATAGCCAAATAAAAAACAAGTAATAGTTCTACAAGATCCCTCAAAATCCAATCCCAAACCCTAGTTAATCTAGATCCACACTCTAGTAGAAACCTCCAAGGAAGATCTTAGCTTGTGCTCACAAGTCCACCAAGCAATCTCCTTGTTTTCCAAGCCACAACTAATAGCTCTTCTCCAAATTTGCTCATGATCCAAGTGTAAACTACCTCAAATTTGTTTCTCTATGTACACATTTCCAACTTCATCACAATCCTATTGTAAACTACCTCACATTCGGTGGTCTATCCATAGACTCAGGAAAACTCACATTCTAGCTACTCCCAACACTCACTCCTATTTTGAGTGAATGAATAATGAAAAAAGACTTTCCAACAGCCCCTACTTATACCAATATAAGTCAAAAGTCAGCCTAGAACACAAATTAAATACAAATACATAAATTAAATGCCAAAGTCAACCTCTAACAACAATTAAATTCCCAAAATTGATGTCTTAGTAAAATCATGATATCTCTTAGCTCCAAATGAATTAGAACTCAAGCTTCAAACTGTAGTTAGAAATATAGGCCCTCTTAAATCCTTGAAATTTTCATCCTCTAAATCATTGTAAAAAATTAGTTACATGGCCTATAATAGGAACCAAATTCCTAAACAATATCGAGCTCCACAGATCATGCAAAGCAACCAAAGACCATGCCAAGCAACCAAGACCATGCCAACCTCCAAGACCATGTTGAGCTCCATAGACCATGCCAAGATCCAAGACCATGCCAAGCTCCCAAACCATGCTGAGTCCCATAGACCATGCCGAGATCCAAAGCATGCTAAGCACCACTCCTTCTTTGATTGAGTACTAGTCCAAGCACCCTCCAAACCAACTACCAAGTCTCCACCCATGAACTCCAAAGTAGTCACCAAACAAACCAAAGATGCTTCTACATTAGATCATTGAGTTTCCCTTTCCCATCACTATGCTTGAAACCATTAAAATGATTCTCCACAACTATAACACTATTTCTTAATTAATGAGTCTTAAACCTATCGTGAACAATGTCCAATGTTTTTCTTGTTAACATATCAATCAAGTTTGTTATTAATGACACACACTTATTTAGATTGTGTATAGCTACTAATATTATTGTATAGCTATCAACATTTTCCATGTATTTCAGTTGTCACTGATTTCTACAGTTTCTACTAAGTCCTTTGGACAAATCTCAGTGGTTACTGAGCAATCACAATTATAGTAAATATGAGTAGTGTAAACCATGCATCTTAGTGTTTGTCAAGTTTACTAGTGCAAGCTAAGCTATATAGTGTTCATCGAGTTTGTAGTGTATGTGATGTGAGTCTAGTGTTAACTGAGCTACTCAACATTAACCAAGAGACTTAGTTTATACTAAGCTCAAAGTGATAGTGTTTGCTAAGTCATACAATATAAATCAAGAGACTCAATTTATATGACAAGTTTCAAAGTATCTACTGAGTCACCAATGTAGACTAAGTTCAAGGCTACTTGGAAGTGATCAGTATGGACCAAGCTTCTATGTATATGAAGTACATGATGATGTTGAGCATTGATAGTGGATGTCGAGTATCATAACCTCACCGAGTCAGTCTTCAAAACCCAAATGTCTTCATGTGGACTGACAATGTAATATTTGTGAACTTGTATTGTGGCCAACTTTGAAATTTGTGTAATTGGATTGATATATGTAATGTATTGCATCATATCCAAAGTGTGTGAGAATAATGAGAATGAGCATGAAATCAATGTAATCATCAGAGAGGAGCAGAAAGAGTGAATTGAAAAGGCTATAGCAGTATAAGGAGTAGCAAAGACATATCTATCACAAAAAGGTGATTAATACATAAAGGAATCTCATTCAACAAACCAAGTTGCTGATCAAAGATCATCTACTATTTCATCCTAATAGGTGGATAAGTCAAATCCTTTCACAAGATATACCTAATAGTCTTTTTTAAATCTCTTTACCAAGTGCATACGTAGTTGTATGTTTGTAAATCCTTTCACAAGGTGAACCTAGTAGTCCTCATTTCTCCTAATAGAGCAGATCATCAAAAGTGATCAATGTAAGTTTAATAGGCTAACTTTATACTGTATTACTAAAGTTGTGGGTGTCATCCCCACCCTAGTTTTACTTTCTATTTGGAAGGTTTCTAGGTCACCAAATCTTTTTGTCATAGTGTTATGACTATTTTCATGTTTTTTAATTTTTTGTGCATGTAATTAGATCAGATTACATGTGATAAATTCAATTCTAATTGAATAGTTAGATTAAGAGTTGAAATTTTTGAAATTTTAGAAGTTACTAATTCACTCCTCCCCTCTCAGTAACTTAGCATAGTCTTCAATATTTCCAACAATTGGTATCAAAGCATTGTGCTTCTTAAGAGAAAGCTTAATAGCTTGAGCAAAGATCAAGGCTATGGATATATTTAAACTTGATAAAGCTATTGATAACGAGAAGCTAGATTTAGAAATGACCATTGCCCAACTCAAGAAAGCAAAGGAGCAACTCTCTCAATCTCCAAAAATAAGAAAATAACTTGCAATTCAAATGAATGATCATCTCTACATTTAAGAAATAATTTAAAACCTTCATTTAAGCAATTCAAATGAATTGCTAGATTTAGCAATTCAAATGATTGGAAAATTGCAATATGTAGTATATAATAGACTTGGTATTGTATTAGTAGTGGGGATAGTAGCAAAATTCTCTACTAATAGCATAGAGAATCACTTGATGGCTATGAAAAGAATAATGAGATACTTGAAAGGAATAGAAGAGTTTGGTTTATACTATAAGAAGAATGAAAATTTTGAACTGAAAGCCTACACTAATGCTAGTTGGGCTAGAAACATTGATGAAAGAAAAAGCACTACTGGAGGAGCATTGTTCTTAGGTAAAGACTTGTTACATGGACTAGCAAGAAGTAGAATTGTACTTCCCAATCTACTATTGAAGCAAAGCATGTTGTTACTGCTATTAACTACACAAATATTGTATGGATCAAGCAGCTACTTAAGGGAATAAAGGAAGAAATCACAGAATCAGTGACACTTTATTGTGATAATATAAGTGCTATCAATATATCAAAGAATCCTATGATGCATAAAAAGACAAAGCAAATTGAAATCAAGTATCATTATGCAAGGGAATTGATTCAAGATAAAGAGGTGAAGATGGAATATATTAACACAAAGGAGAAAATTATTGATATCTTCACAAAAACATTACCTAAGGATGCTTATGAGAATCTAAAAGGTAAAATAGGGGTGATACCCCTATCAAAGGCTATGTAAAAGATAGAGAGAGTGCCCTACATCAAACAAGGTGACATTCATTTAATACAAATTGATGTAGTGGATCTTGCTTTAGGAATTTCCTAAAGTACTCACAAAACTAGAACTACAAAATAGTTACAAGTAAGGTGATAGAGGGAAAAATAGAAGAACCTACAAAAGCCTATATCTGCATATATTAAAGATTCCAAGTGATTGAGTATATGTCTTTGGCATTATTGTCAAAGAGGAAGAATGTACAATAAACTAATCAAGTGCAAAAGGAACAATGGAGAAAGTACATCATCAGAAGATCAAGAAAGAAAGAGGGAGAAAGAAGAAAGCAATCAGAGAAAGGATTAGAACAAAGAGGGAGATATTTTCTAATTAGAGGGAGTTATATTTTGTAACCTAATCAAAAGATGGAATTTTTTGATAGAGGGAGAGATTTCAATACAAGTTTTCTTTTCGGTATTGGCTTACTCTTTTAACCTAGTTAGTTTGATGGAATAAGATGTTCATAATTTGCTTGACTTGGTTGATTAGTTTGGTTTGCCATCAATGCCAAAGAGGGAGATTATTGATATCTAATTGAAAAGATCATTGGTTAAAAATTTTGTTGAAGAAGACTATGTGTTTCAATCATTGTTTTGTCACTGATGTCAAACCTGCTATTTGTTGGTAAGACAATTGCTTATATGTTTCAAGTACTATCACTTAGTTGATTGATGAGGAAGATTTGATCAACAAGATGTAACAAAAGTACCTAGAGGAAAGTTTGAGTTATGATTATGTAATGAAGTACAAGGATCAATTAAGACAATGATAACATAATGTATTGATGATCTACTTAAGGTTACAAAATGGCTTACTACAATTAGAAAGTTTAGAAGAATAAGTTAAACAAAGTTTATTTTCCAAGCTTGACCAAGTGGATAGTAGGCATCGAGAAAAGTTAGTTCAAGCTGAGCAAAAAGTTATTTGGAGCCAAGTGGAAACAAATTCAAGTGGATGCTAAGAAAGATACTAGATGCTGAGTAATTTTTAGTTGATGCCAAGCACTAGTAAAATCTAGTTGATGTTGAGTGATTTTATAGTTGATGCCGAGTGACACAAAATGTGTCAAAAATCATAAGATTGATAATGTCAAGCTATTGCATTATGACAAAGATCAAAGATTTACCAAATAAAAGCTAACAAGTTTGTTTTCTTAGAACTTGTGAATCAAAAGGAAGATAAGATTGAAGAGCTAGTGGCATAGAATCATATGTAAACCATTTTTGAGGTGAATTCAAATGGATTCTAAGATAATTTTCTAGAAAAGACAAGACATGGGGTAAATACATTGTATCCTACCTAATCCATCTAAAACCCTAATTTAGACAATGGATAATGAGCATGAAAAGTTCTAATTTCCTGTATATAGGAATGTCTAGTCATGAAGAAAATCAATTAGAGAGTTTGATATGAGAATTTGACAAGGAGAAGGAGAAAGGGGTTTTTCTTCATCAAGTGACCCAAGAGAAGAGTTTGCGTTAGCATATTAAGTAAGAAGGCTTAAGAGGATGAATGCTTGAAGGGTGAACAAGCTGTCAGAGCTACAAAGAAGGCAAGCCAAGCAGAGTTGAGGATTGAATAGAGATTTATAATTTGCAAGTAAGGTTGTAAGTTATATCATATCAAAGCTCTACTATTACTTTCTAACAGTTGTATTAGTCTAAGGTAAATTCTTTGGAGTAAGGTTGACTTAACAGTCATTAGAAAATCCTTTAACAAGGTGGCATTCCAAGTGAATGGCCTAAAGTCCTCTAACAAGGCTCACTTTTAATAGGGTGATTGAAATCACTTAACCCAATCACATTTAATAGTGTGTATTGTAACCTTTAATAGGGTTGGCCTTTATTAGGGCATCACTTCAGAAGAGTGAAAAAGGAGTAGCATATTATTGGTGAATCAAGGCTAAAATTATATTAATGCCCTATTTATCCTTTTCTTCATCCTTCTAGAAGGAACTAAAACATTAATTATTTGCAAGAGCTAGAAGCTTCCTCCTTCCAATAATTAATGCATACCCCAAAAATTCCTCCTTGGCAATAATTAATTAAATCACGAGAGGCTTCCATCCTTCCAATAATTAATACATACCTTAGAAGCTACTCCCTTGTAATTAATAATTTAATTAATTAAATACAAAGTCACCTTTTAATATTTAATTGAATGACTTTATAAAAAATTAATTTAATTTCTTCTTATCCTCCACTTAGACTTTGGAGAATGTGAGAGCTAAAAGATGGGGTCATTACAAATCTGCCCTCCTTGAAATTTCTTGTCCTCAAGAAATTAACATAATGAACTCCAACTTCCACCTGGATCCCAATTGAAGTAATATGTGATATTCATATGGACATTAAAAAAACTGCAAATGAACATCATTAAGACCAACCACATGTCCTGTAAGTTAGCTCCCAAAACTTGTGTTGATGAAGTATAAGTCTGGATGTCACTAGAAGGTAGCTCCATAGAAGATCTATGAAATCTCTTCTTCCCAATTGCTGCAACACAAAATTGAATCTTTTTAGATGGTGAAAACAAAGCCCAAATCCACTCAAGAGAGTGATCAATATCAACTGCAAACATCAAATTGTCATAAGACAATGTGGCATCCATGTTGAACATAGTACTATCACAGAAGTGAACATCAACACTTTTTTGATTGATATTATAATATGATTTTGTCATTATATCACTCACCTCATTAGAAATAATAGGTTTACCATCATCAAAACACACATCTACAACTACATGAATACTGCTAAACTCCTTGTTGGATGGTTCAATTGACATAGAAGTGGTTGCTGATATGATAGTATCCTTGCATTCTCCTAATCCCATTATTTTTGCATCACCATCCTCTGACAAAGCTTCATATGTGGACTCCTGACTATCACCAACAACATAGCTCAGTGGTGTCTCGACCCCATATAAAGAATCAACTATCTTTTGCTCTGGAGCAACATACAAATTGTCAATGTTGATGCCCATCTTTTTAGCCATAAGTTGCAACATCATATCCATTCGCCTATTTTTCTCCTGTTGCATCCTATTCTACTCCTGTTGCATATGTAACCCCTTCTCTAATGTACCCAATAATCTAAATATTACATTTTCTTGGTTGAAACTGGTATTTCTATCATCTCAATCACCCATGTTGCTATCTTGTTCAAAGAATGTCTCCTCTGTGTTTGTATGAGTGGATTAAATGCTTAAGATCTCCACAGGATGGTAGGACTTATGGCTCTGATACCACTGTAATGGATGCTTTGATACCACTGTAATGGATACCCTAGAAACTATTCCTTTAATTAATTCAATACAAAGTCACCTTTTAATCTTTAATTAAATGACTTTATAAGAAATTAATTTAATTTCTTCTTATCCTCTACTTAGACTTTGGAAAATGTGAGAGCTAAAAGATAGGATCATTACTATAATGGATACCCTAGAAACAGCTCTGATACCACTATAATGGATACCCTAGAAACAAATCTGATACCACTGTAATGGATACCCTAGAAACAACTCTAATACCACTGGAATGGATACCCTAGAAATAGCTCTGATACCACTATAATGGATACCCTAGAAATAGCTCTGATAACACTATAATGGATACCCTAGAAATAGCTCTGATACCACTATAATGGACACCCAAGAATGCCCATCTATCTAGCCATAAGCTGCAACATCATATCCATTCACCTATTCTGCTCCTATTGCATATGTTCAACAATGAGACTTTCAACCCTATTTATCCTTTTCTTCATACTTCTAGAAGGAACTAAAACATTAATTAATTACAAGAGCTAGAAGCTTCTCCTTCCAATTATTAATGCATACCCCAAAAATTCCTCCCTGGCAATAATTAATTAAATCACGAGAGGCTTCTGTCTTCCAATAATTAATGCATACCCTAGAAGCTATTCCTTTAATTAATTAAATACAAAGTCACCTTTTAATCTTTAATTGAATGAATTTATAAGAAATTAATTTAATTTATTCTTATCCTCCACTTAAGACTTTGGAGAACGTGAGAGCTAAAGGAAGGGATCATTACAAATCTGCCCTCCTTGAAATTGCTTGTCCTCAAGCAATTAAGTAACATAATGAACTCCAACCTCCACCTAGATCCCAATTGAAGTAATGTGTGATATCCATATGGACATTAAAAAAACTACAAATGAACATCATTAAGACCAACCACATGTCATGCAAGTTAGCTCCCAAAACTTGTGCTGATAAAGTATAAGTCTGAATGTCACTAGAAGGTGGCTCCATAGAAGATCTATGAAACCTCTTCCTCCCAACTGCTGCAACACAAAACTAAATCTTTTTAGATGGTGAAAAATGAGCCCAACTCCACTCAGGTGAATGATCAGCCTCAAACAGTAGATTTTCATAAGACAATGTTGTATCCATGTTGAACATAGTACTATCCCAAGAGTGAACATTAACACTTTGTTGATCGATAGTATAATATGGATCTATCACTATATTGCTCACCTCATTAGCAATAACAAGTGTACTATCATTAGAGCACACATCTACAATTGTATGCTTACTGCCAAACTCCTCGTTGGATGGTTCAACTAACACAAAAGTGGTTGTTGATATGAAAGTTCCCTTGCATTCTCCTAATTCCACTATTGCTACATCATCATCCCCTGACAAGGCTTCATATGTGATCTCCTGACTTTGCATGCATGTCTCTACTAACTCTACCAAAATTCTCACATCACCAACATCATAGCTGGCTGGCTCTATACATGTCTCGATCCCACTTGAGGAATCAACTACCTTCTACTCTAGAGCAACATAAAAATCGTCAATGTTGATGCCCATTTGTTTAGCCATAAGTTGCAACATCATATCCATTCACCTATTTTGCTCTTGTTGCATCCTATTCTACTCCTATTGCATATGTTGCCCCTTCTCTAATGTACCCAATAACTGTCTGAACATCACATCTTGATATGGACTAATATACATTTTTTCGAACACTTTTCCCTTTATCCGGCTATCTATATGATCTCCATAGGATGGCAGGACTTATAGCTCTGATACCACTGTAATGGATACCCTAGAAACAACTCTGATACCACTATAATGGATACCCTAGAAATAGCTCTGATACCACTATAATGGATACCCTAGAAACAACTCTAATACCACTGTAATGGATACCCTAGAAATAGCTCTGATACCACTGTAATGGACGCTCTGATACTACTGTAATGGACACCCTAGAAATAACTCTGATACCACTATAATGGATACTCTAATACCACTATAATGGATACCTTAGAAATAGCTGTAATACCACTATAATGGATACCCTAGAAATAGCTCTGATACTACTGTAATGGACACCCAGGAATGCCCAAAAGCTAAACCAAGGCTAAAGTTATATTAATGCTGAGAATGCTGCAATCAATTACAAAGAGATGTATTCCAAAGGCCAAACCCTGAAGGAATGACATCTAGAATGTTACAATAGAGAATGAACGTCCTCTATTACCAAAAAAAAAGGGAGTGTGATTCACACATCCAAGCTCTTATCAAATGCAAGTCATAATCATCCAATGATCAACAATGAGACTTTCAACCCTATTTATCCTTTTCTTCATCCTTCTAGAAGGAACTAAAAAATTAATTAATTGCAAGATCTAGAAGCTTCTCCTTCCAATAATTAATGCATACCCCATAAATTCCTCCCTAGCAATAATTAATTAAATCATGAGAGGCTTTCATCCTTCCAATAATTAATAGATACCCTAGAAGCTATTCCTTTAATTAATTAAATACAAAGTCACCTTTTAATATTTAATTGAATGACTTTATAAGAAATTAATTTAATTTCTTCTTACCCTCCACTTAGACTTTGGAGAATGTGAGAGCTAAAAGATGGGATCATTACATTTGTATTGTAACCTTTAATAGGGTTGGCCTTTATTAGGGCATCACTTCAGAAGAATGAAAAAGGAGTAGCATATTACTGGTGATTTTTCCTAAATTGGGTTTCTACATTAAATCATTGTGTCAAATGTGCTGATGGATGTGTTGTGTTTCATGCTTTACATTTCTAAAAATTGATTTGATAGTAACATATAAGTTTTAGTTAATACACAATGAATGCATGCATGGGTATGAATGTTTTATGGGTTAACTAAATTATGAAAAGTTTTATTTGTACATTTGGACCTTGAATAACTAATTCACCCCCCACCCCCACCACTCTCTCAGTTATTCTAAAAGAATTCTAACAATATTTTTTGTCTTTTTCAAACTTTACTCTCTCCTCAAAAAGATGGGCACCAATGGAGAGAGTTTTGACTTATGTCAAAACTTTGATCAGCCCCAAAACATCATTGTCTCCAACATTGAGTGGAAAGTGGGGTAGTATGCTTAGGGTTCTTAAGACTATATTATTATTATTATATTGCTTGACTTGTCCCTTTTATAAGGTGGCCACCCATGCTCTAAATTTTCTTTATTAATATTATCTTTTCTTTGTAACATTGTTTGTTTATTAAAGCATATATGTCTCTTCTAGGATCACAGGGGCCTTGTTGGGGAGAATTTTAGAAGACCTCTTATTATTAAATTCTCTAAATTTATAGATTCTTACTAGAGGACCAAGCACAACCCCTTATTATTATAAATTCCAGAGACCAAATTATGTAGCTACAAGAAGGTAAAATTTGGTGTCAAAAGTATATTTCTTCTCCATAAATTTTATTTTGTTTTAGGAGATCATATTCATGAAGTGTCAATGATTTGACTCAACTTCCCTACAAATTTCTTACTTGTAAATGGATGTCACTATAGAATTCATCTCATTTAAGGAGTCATTAGAACATTGAAAAAAAAATGGATTATTTTTCTCACATGAGTTGAATTATGAAATAAGATATCTTTCTTCCATTGTAAAGAATGTATAACATATAAATTTACAATACAACTATTTATGTGTTAAATTAAATCACTCTATCAAAAAGGATGTAACCACTATGAAATATTCATACTAATTGCATTATAAGAAGAAGCATTTCATTTACATGATTCTCCATATTACGTTAGTCACATAATGAAAAAATTACAATGAGTATTTCCTTACAAGTAACATATATATAATTTCTCAATCCTTTCTTTCACAATTTTAAACAATGAATATGGATAAACAAATCTCTTTTACATAAAAACAAAATGACAATGAAGACTTGATATCACAACACATCTGAGATGACATGGGACATTGGTCTCTTTTAAAGATTTTTTTAACTTTTTCAAGGATGAAACACTAATATATTCAAGGAATCCATCTTCACAAAACCTGCACACACACACAAAATAGGAACCATGGAGGCTCACCTCCCATCCTAGGCTTTTATGAAGCCACCCATTGAGAAAGGGATGCAAGATTCAAATGAGATACACACACACATCACTTGCTATTGCATAAACACAACACATGACACAAAAAAAATCCTTCTCATGGCTTACACATTGATTCACCATTGGAATCATTTCACATTGGATGAAGGTGGAATCTTCTAAGAGGAGATGTCATTACCAAACATAAACATCATATTACAATTGTATTTTCCTCTTAAGGCCATCATAAAAGAATCTCCTCCTTCTTACACACAAAACCCCTTGTATCTCCCAAAAACAACAAAGATATATGGCTTCAATGGAGCCCATACTCCATGAAAGAAAAATAATTCCTCATCATGAGGTAAATCTTCTCAACTAAAATGTTGAGCCCAACTAATCCCTTCACCCAAGGCTTCTCTTCCCTCCCAAGGGTGAGTGAAGCCTTCACACCCATGATCACATTCAACATCCAAAGAAAACAAGAAAATTCAAGAAAGAAAACTAAGAAATTTTATAGAACACAATACAAATTTACACCATCTTCCTTGGCTATACCATGTTCACATTAGTTTGGAACTTGTTTCCCCCAAATATTTCCATTGTTCACTTCCTACACACTAAACTTGAGCATCAGTAGTCCAAGGAGGTCATATAAAATACACATCATAAATGTATACGAATTGAAATGTTATGTAATCCATATTAACATAATTCAATAGAATTCCTTTACTTAATAATTTCAAATAAGACATTGAAAATGTTAAAATATCAAAATCTGCACACCAATTTTAACATACTTCAATTGTCATAATCAACTTTTATTTCTCAATAATTTTCATATAAAGATTTTCAAATGTTAAAATGTCATAATCCACATATCAACATAAATTTCTAATAAAATAATCCAACTAACATTCCAAACCTCATCCTAATCCATTTCCTATCAAAATTTAAAAATGTTGGGTCTATATTGCTTAATCAGCCAACATGAAAATTAGTTCTGATTACCTACCTTAGGTCGAAACTACCAAAATGTAATCATCAAAACTAGTATACTTGATTTAATTAAATATAGTTTGATTACTAATACCATCTTTTTATCATTATGAGATATTACATGATAAGGCTTATGTCTCAAAATCACTAATGTCAAGGACTCAGGATGTTTTCATAATCATATTTGCGTAGATTTAAAATCAGTCATTAGGTAAACCCATTATTACTTATTTGACAAATTGACTTATTATATTTAGATCATGTTGATCCCTACCGAGTAGGCTTTATCTAAATTGATAACAATTTTTGTCTATAATTATTAATATTAGTACTCACAAAGGTGGGTGTTAATTCATCTTTTCACAATGGCCTCTTAAAACAACTTTCCTAATAGATTGTAATCTACTATGAATCCATCGACATAGTTTTCTAAGTTATAACATCTTGAGTCTTCATTCCATAGGGTCATAGCTTACCAACTTGGTAAAATTTTGAATACAATACTTATGACAATAATGACTACAATGTATATTAGTCTTAATTAAGATCTGAAGTCCAATATCAATAAGAAGGATGCCACTCATGAAATACCTAAATCCTAGATCCTAGTTATCATCATTCTAACATAAGGAGTATGGTAATAGTCTATGCTTCATACATGAGAGAAAAGAACATGAAAAAACACATCCTTATGCTTATTAGTTCTAACTATGCTTGTGTTTTTTAGGGTTTATAATATGGTACTAGGGAAGGGACCTTACAGACATGACAATATAATGAGAGGATGCCACGTACCAACAAGCCTGGTCAGATGTGCCATTTCAAGAGAAAATCAGGTGGTGTCACATGGTATCTAGGTGGTGGAGGTACCCAATGTGTTTGATAGAGTAGCATGATAGGGCAGTACAAACCAATTAAGAACTGGCATGTGCTAGGCTTGGTCAATCAAGTTTGGTCTGAATTCAAGATGAGAGGGAAAATTGAAAATATCAGAATATCATATATTTAATTATTTTTCCTTTTGAACATATAGGATTGATTTAAATGAAAATGAGTTTTATTATAAAGTTTTTACTTTGGCATAAAATTAAATATTTGTAAGAAATTAGTGCTCGAGAATCAATTTCTAAACTTGGTTTTCAAATGGCTTCCCTGAGCATTTTACTTAAGAAAGTATAGGCTTATCATATATCAAAAGGAATCTCTTTGAGTCTACTTTCCATATTTTCTATTAATTTCCACATAAGTATCAGATGGTAAAAATTATACTAGGTTCTATCTAAGGTGCTCCTTATGCAACTACATCTTAGTATGGTTAGTTTAGATTCAATTTCTTAAAAAATTGGAAATGGGTATTCACAAAATTTGGAGAGGGTCGTATTAGTAGTATTATTTTTCCTCCAAATTAGTCTATTATGGGTTTTGGAAAATTTTGATATCAAATCTATTAGTTTATCAAAATAGGGCTTTTCTCATCATTCTTGGAGATATTTTTAGAGCTTTTTGGGTAGAATGATGGGATTTGATCAAGTTTCTAGTTCTAGAGAGATGAAAGAGGTTTTGCAACAACATTGGAGGGAGATTAAAGTGGACACATGTCAATTCCATATTAGATCCAAGATTCCTTCCTCATCTATATCTTTCTTTCTTCTTTTATTGTATAGGGTTGGTTCCCAAAGTTTTGAGCAAGTTCTAAAGTGGGTTTCTACCATTCTTTCAACATTTTTCTCTTGTATGAACAACAATAGTAAAGATAGAGCATAGTTCTAATCTATTGGTGTGTTTTATAGGTCTTTCATGCATCTTGAATGTACTTGTTTGAAAGGAATGAATATAAAGAACAAAAAATTACTTAGTTTCATTTGGATTCTTGTCTCATTTCTTTGTTGTTTACAATCTTTTGTGGTTTATGGACAAAGAAAATAGATCTAGTTGCATCTCATTCTAGGTTGTCTATCTTGATGTGATTTTCCTTTGATTCAAAGATTCATGTGAATACTTGACACATTTTGACATGATTATGAGTTTCATGATAAGAAAATTTGATAAGTATGAGGTTTAGATTGAACATAAATGTCTGAATCAAAAACTGAGAAGATAGATCACCAATACCTTATGTATGTTGTGATTTTTGGAATCCACAGTGGATAGAACACTCATCAGCTACATGATCAATTTAGTTATTTTGCTACATATGAGGTTTTTTTATTCAAAATAAAGTATCAATTATCCATTTTCCTTTTTAGTTTAGTAGTTGAAAGGATACCCTCACTCATCCTATAGGTTTCATAGGTTTTGTAACTTTCTATTGTATAAATTTGTTATTACATAAGTATAAGAGAAATAAGGGTTTAATCTTCTTTGTATAGATTTAGTTGTATGCTTTTAATTGGTACCATATGAATGAATCCAAAGATCTATCCACCTAGCTTTTGTAGAGTCTAAAGTAGAAGAAGGAGTTAAGGCTTATAGTTGGCCCAAGTTCTTAAAAAATTGTGTCCATCATAGGAGATAGATTCCCTTAGATGCAAGATTTTCTTGGCTACCTAGTAGTTAAAATCACTGTTAAATCAAGAGCCAACAAAATAGCAACTCCACTAGCGATGTATTGAATGTCTTTTGTAGATGAACCTTGAGAATCTGGAAAGAGATTCAATACAACAATAATAAAAGCATGAAAATAATTTACTACAACAACAAGGTTGTGATATTTTTTCCATTTTCTTGCTAAAGATACATGTCTTCCAATAATTTGTTACTCATGGTAGCAATTTTTGAAAGTTGAATGAAAATTGTGTTTTACAACCATAGTAAGTTTATCATCAATCAGTTCAGCTAGGTAATGTTTTAAAGTGTTGTTGTAAAATTTAGAGTCAAGAATGATCAAATTTTTTTTTCCTCTTTTCTAAGTGGGTAACTCTTTAGAAGTGGTTTGATAGTTGACAAGTTCTCCACAAATTGAAACTCTAATTCAGATTTGTCAAGTTATAGTTTTATGTTTTAAAATCTTTCTTGCATGAGTGAGTGGAGACTCTAAAATATCTTTGTACTAGTTCCTAAGTGGTTTCATGTAAATATTTTAAAAGACTCAACATTTTGTTGAGCATATCTCAATCTTTTGATAGTAGTTCTTAGAAAGGAAAGTTATAAATTCTTGAATAGAGAGTTAAAGTGTTGTATGCATCTGTTGTTTTATGAAGTTGAAATGTTATAGGGTAAATCATAGAATTGATTTCATTGTCCTCATGCAAGGAGATGGTAGTTCTACATGGTTTTTTAGAATGGTGTGGAGAAGTTCATGTTTGCACCCATGCCAAATGAAGAGATCTAGTTGCAGCATCAAGACTAAAAGTTATTTTAATTTTCATGAGTTTTTCTTTCCATGAAAGTTAAGTGATTAGAATGGTTTCCTCTATTCAGTTATTTCAGCATTGAAGAAAGAGGTAGACACTTAGTTTTAAAATGGAGTCAAATCTTAGATCTGAAAATAGTTTGGAAAATTATGAGAGTGTTTGCTATAAGGATATTGTGAAATTGAGAAAAG
This sequence comes from Cupressus sempervirens, assembly GCA_028749045.1. Classification (NCBI taxonomy): domain Eukaryota; kingdom Viridiplantae; phylum Streptophyta; class Pinopsida; order Cupressales; family Cupressaceae; genus Cupressus; species Cupressus sempervirens. The sequence goes on along the minus strand of CM053790.1, from coordinate 782,765,615 downwards.
AGTCATTTGATCTGATTATCATTTTCATAAGGACTAAAGTAGGATATTTTCAAAGTCTAAATGATGTACAAAAGTACCTAACATTTAAATCAACACTTATGAATCTTCATATTTCTATAAGACCCGAGGAGGTTTCATAGCCTATTATTTTCCTAGATGTTTTCATTCCTAATTTAGCAAAGTGGTCAACAAGATTGAGGTTAGAAAGGGTTATTCACATTGAAGAATCCTTGAAGAAAATTGAGAGTTATTTTATTGATAATGAAACAAATGTTGACTATTCTGTTGATCAATGTGAATATGCTAAAAGTTAGAATGAATGTGATGAATCCATATATAATGATAATACAATATTCTGATTGTGAAGAAAATGATTCAAGTTTGAGGGAATAAAATGATTGAAGTAAGCATGAGAAATATAGATATATAACTAAGAATGAATCATGTGACTATATATACGAGTGAAGAAAACTCTAGTAGTAGTAAGGGAGACTATTCTTGTGACAAAAATGAATATGGTGAGGTCCCTAGTCTTGAGGTATTAAGAGAAAACATGTCATAATAAGGCTTCTATTTTTTTAGGTTTTTTTATTGATGATACTTTTTCTATAAGTGTTTCAAATTGGCTAGATTATGATCATAGCCAAGGAGAACTAATTTGTGATGAAGTCTTGCTAAACAATGATGAAATTTTAGAACTATTGGTTTGAGATTGTGAAAGGTATGCCAATGTTTCCAATGATGCTCATAATTTCCCTTGTTGTGTGATTTCCCAAGATGAAGTCCCTTCCCCAAAGTTTGATATTGAAGAAAATATAAAATTAGAATATTTTGTGTCAAGTTTTGGAGTTGTATATGATAGTAGTTCAAATTCCAATACACATGACGAGTTAACTGATGTGGGGAGTACTACTAAGGGGAGACTTAGTGTTGATTCAAATTATTCTGATGTTGATGATCCTGGAATAAGTTTTGATTATTCATATGATGAAAAGGAAAGGGCTTGAATTTTTTATTCTTATTCTAAGGTTTCCTTTTGTGATGATGTGTCTTGAGATGATAAGTTTAATAGATTCAAAGTTCACTCTAATGACTTTTTGGAAAAGAACAATAATAGTAATCAACATGTTGTATGTGAACACTTTCATGATATGTTTTGTGACTTGGTGACTAATCCACTATTTGAGTAATGTGAAGGAGTTTTTAGAACATGTGAAATCTGATTAGATGACAAAAAAGATTGAAAAAGAGGAGAAATTAGGTTTCATATACCTTTCATATCTAGTTATACAAGGTGAGTTTCAAATTCATGACATATGTGACTCCTTGAATCAAGTAGAGTACAAATCCTTTCTGTTTCCATTGGATAGAATGCATAATTATTGTGATAAAAATTAATTTTAGCAATTTTTAAATCCTTGATGTCAATCCGTACTTTCATAAGAGCAAGTTTTAGGCAATGATTCTAGTGTTTACATGCATTATGAAAGTGAAGATGTAGATTTTGTTTTGCCAAGTGAGTTGATTGATGATGTTCTTCTAATTTTTAAAACTAATGGAATTGATATTCTAATCTTACTTCATGAAAGTAAAAATGAGAATCAAGTCAATGATAGACATAAGAAGTTTTGTTGAAGTTTCAGCGGCTTGGGCCATTGTTTGTAAAGTTTAAGATTAGTTTTCTTGCTTTTGAAATAAAGTTGTTTGAGAGAAATTTTTGGAGTGGTATTCTTATTATAGAGATCTAAATCCTTTCCATGCCTAAAAGGGACATACATCCCCTAATAGAGCCACTGCTAGACTCAAAATTGAAGCTCTAATTTTGAGTACCATCCTGAAAATTGAGTCAAATTAAGCCCCTATAAGAGCTTTCCATACATATGTACCCATCCATGATTTTTTGGCATATGATTTTTTTCATATATTTAACACCTTTCATTTAGTATATTAATGAGCCCCATAGTGATAAGTTTCCATTCTGAATCATTCTATGAAGTTTCATTTTGAGCATTGTTCAAATCTACATTTTTGCTCAAGTGTCAAACAATGATAGGAAGCTGAGTTTGCAATTGAATATCTCTCACCGAATTAAGTTTCATGATTCATCACCTTAGGAGTGTTTATTATTCATATTAGAGAACCTATATTTCATATTTGAAATCATTTTGACATGTTTTGATCAGGTTTTGAATCCCTCAAAGTTGGTTGTTTACTATTGTCATGTTGATGCATATTGTGTTAGAATATATAGTCCACTAATATACTTGAGAGTGGGGGGAGGGGGGTGAATAAATTATAAAAATATTATCATGATAATTGACTTTAATAATCTTAAACAAATGAGTAATGTTAATTGAAACCACAACAAGATACTCATACACAATTAACACCAGATATGTTAACTAGGGAAACCCTTGATCAGAGGGAAAACCTCGATGGGGATTGTACCCACAAGATGACATACTAATATAAAAATTATTTATTAGAGGATAGACCCGATTAGGAGTCTACTACAATATTCAATACATGTGAGTCCTTGTTAGGAGACTTTGAATCCCTGTTAGGAGTTGTGCCAACCCTGTTAAGAGTTGTGGAAGACAACTTGACCCACTGCCCAAACAATTTCAAGGTTAAGATCAAAGAACCCACTATCCAAATGATCTCTATATTATTCCTTGTAGAATAATATAACTGAAATATTCTTCCTTCCTCTATATTTTTCCTATCAATTGAACTTCTACTCTTTTAGATCTTGTAACTAGATCTCAAATTGTGCATCCAATGATCCCTTGAAGTGCTTACATGCATTCAACTCCATCTTTCACTATGAACTAATAATTCACATTACACTTAATCCTCTAAATAATGACCTCATCATAATTAAGGGAAAAAAATTCTTTTATACCTTATCTTCATAATAATTCCTTGAGTCGGCCTTGAGGCTTTCTAAAATAATAAATATAGAATAGTTAATTATTTTACAATTATAACAACACTGTCAGCTCATACTCTATAAAAAATTCACACGTGTGGAACCATGTCTAGCACACATGCTTGTTCCACTACATGATTGACCTCTATCACTATGTAACTGTGCATCTCTTCATTACGTCTTTGATGAAAGATAGTGATAGATCATCAGAACTCTATTTTCTAGTACTCTATTTTTGCACTACTTCCAGTAAATCAAGTGTAACTTCTATACACCATTGACTTAGACTTATTCCTCTTAAAAATATAATTAGGAAAACCTCAAGAACATGTCCTCCACTGCACATCATCTAAAGCTTCCCAAGCTTTTGTACATCTTAAAGTTACTAATTTCTATTCTTACAGTCCTAATAGAATTACTACTATATTGACATCAATGAAAAATATAGTCATGAATGGAACATATCAATACCCATCAATACTTAGGATACTTCCCCAATGTATTATCATCATCATTCATTCTAATAATCCTCCTCTTTGGAATTGGTGGCAACATAGATGAAAAAAATCTAATTTCCAAGAATACCAAACTCTACTCTGTTGCTGCTACTATTGTTGTCATCTTCTCAAATCCTCTTCAATAATCTAAAATCTTCTGGATGATACTCATGAGTTGTTCATGATGAACAACTTACAACATTGTTTCCATAGAGATATCATTTTACACACTAACACATTCCTCTATACACTTACATGTTCTTCTATGCACTTACATATTCTTCTATACACTTACATGAATCTCAAAGAGATAACACTCCCCCATTGACATCTAAATAGGTGTCTCTTTCATAATTTCCCCTCCCCACTGCCTAGGAGATGTTTTTCTTGTACAAATTCTCTCCCCTATTAACATCAATGTCAAAGGTATCAACAAGTATACAATTATACTTCTTCCAACTCTTTCAATTAGCTAAAGTGTCCAAAGACACTATTTAATACAAAATACCAAAATACCAAGAGTCCTTAATGATTCAGTACATACTAGATACTCCCACATACATGAAATATTAACATTTAGTCCAGTCTAACCATAGTGCTCTATACCACTGGACTGATGCACTCCTTACATCAACTACTCCAAATTTGGTAGGGGCATAACCACTAGCATACCTCTTAGGTACTCAAAAGTATCTGTAGGAAAAGGTTTCATAAATATATCTACAATCTAATCTTTAGTACTTAGATAATCTAACCTTATCTCTTTCTTTGATGCCTTCTCTCTCAAAAAATGATACTTTATGGATATGTGCTTTGTCTTAGAATGCAATACTAGATTCTTAAACATAATTATTGTACTTGTGTTATCATAGTAAATGATAATAGGTTCTATAAACTCAAACCCAATATCCTTCAACACTTGTTTCACCCAAATAACTTGATTATAGTTATTTGTTGCTGCAACATAATCTAGCTTAGTTATACTTTGAGATAGACAATCCTATTTCTTGCTCAACTGAGAAACCAATCTTCCTCTTCTATCATCCATACTACCTGCCTAATTTGTATCAGTATATACACACAAAATGAAGTCACTTGATCTATCATACCAAATTCCATAATTAGATGTACCCTTCAAATATCTGAATACCCTCTTTACTACTGCATAATGATACTCTTTTGGATCATCTTAGAATCTTACTAGAATCCCTAATATATTTTCTATATCTAGTCTAGTGTGAGTCAAATATTGCAATCATCCAATCATAGATCTATACTTCTTCTACTCAACTATAGGTGTTTCATCTTTACTAGATAACTCATGACCAATTATCATGGGTGTACCAAAAATTTTACAACTTTCTAAACCAAATATTTTCAACAAATCTTTTAGATACTTGGTTTGTAAAATAAATATCCCATATTTGTTCTACACAATTTGTAATCCTAAGAAAAACTTCATTTCTCCTATCATGCTCATTTCATATTCATTTTTCATCTCTTTAGAAAACTTATCACTTTCTTTATCATTTCCTCCAAATATTAAGCCATCAATGAATATTACAATGATTTATAAACCATCATCAATTTTTCTCAAATACAAATTACCATCTGTTGTATCTTTAATAAATCCAAGCTTAGACAAATGCCTATCAAACCTTGCATACCAAGTTCTAGGTGCTTTCTTTAGACCATGCAAATCTTTCTTTAGTCTACATACAAAATCTTTATCTTCTATCAAAGGGAATCCGTTAAGTTGCTCAATGTAGATCTCTTCTTAAGTTCTCCATTCAAAAAAGCTGACTTGGCATGCATCTGATAAACCTTGAAATTCTTGCTTGTTGCATAAGCAAAGAACATCCTTACTACTTCCATTCTTTCCACAGGTGCATATGTCTCTTCATATTCTAAGTCTTCTTATTGTGAGTAACCTTTGCAAAAAAGTCTACCTTGTTTCTCATGACTTCTCCTTGCTCATTCATCTTATTTTTGAATACCCACTTGGTTCCTATAACATTTTTGTCTTTAGGTCTAGGAACTAATTCCCATGTCTCGTTCTTCACAATCTAATCTAGTTCTTCTTTCATTGCTTAGATCCAATGATCATTGTTACATGCCACATTTGTGCTTTTAGGTTCCACTTGACAAATCAAAAATAATTCCTAATTCACTCTATTCCTTGTCATTACACCTTTATGTTTGCTCCAAATTATCTACTCTAGAGGGTGATTCTTTTTCCTAGAAGTAGGAGTTGACATATCAACTCTTATCTCTTCTCTAGGTTTAGATCTTTGTTCTTCTCTATGCTCAATAGATACATCATTTTGCAAGTCATTGTTAGTCTCAAAAGGAACTTCAATATTCTATCTAACAATTCTAGAATTATCCTCTTCTTCATCTAAAATATAATCCACCATCTTCTCTTTAGTATCAAACTTTTCATCAATCCTTACATTTGCGCACTTAACTATTGTCTGAGTTCTATAGTTGAAACATCTATTTTCTTTACTTTTCAATGATTAACCAAGAAACATAACTTCATCACTTCTATAATAAAATTTAGAAATATCATCATCTCTCCTCTATGCAACACTTACTTCCAAATATTCTAAAATAGTCGACTAATGGTGAGTGACCAAACCATAACTCATAGTGTGTCTTTCTCATACCTTTTTTGACCTATACTCTTTTTAGTGTGTATAATATAGTGTTAATTGCTTCTATCCAAAATGTCTTTGAGACATCATTCTCAAAAAACATCACTCTTGTTGCTTCTGCTACTAACCTATTCCTTCTTTTAGCAATCCCATTCTATTCAAGCATTCTAGGTGAAGATGACTATCTTTTGGTTCCATTGTCTTCATAGAACATGTTGAAAACTCCTCCTTTATTTTATCTCAAACATTTAATCTTGACACCAAATTCATTTTCAACTCTATTCATCAATATCTTGAATTTATCAAAAGCTTCAAACTTCTCTTTAAGAAATGATACCCACATCATCCTAGTTAAATCATCAAAAAAAATCATAAAGTACCTTTCACCATAGAATCCTTTGGTTTTTGTAGGACCACTCAAATCTACATGAGCAATCTATAGTTTCTTTGTAGTAGAGAAATTCTTGCTAGGAAGTGACACTTTCCTCTACTTAGCCAAAATACATTCTATGTAGATAAGATCAGTAGGCTATCTCTTACTACAAATGTACGGGTAACCTTCACAAAATTATCAATTTTGATGTAGGAGCATCCTGGGTCTAAGAGAAATCTTGCATCACCCAAAGATATTTTCATTTCAGTCTTTTCTATTTTTATAAGGACTAGTAGACATGGTGGTTGCTATTTATGGGTGTGTGTAAAAAATGTGAACAAATATGCAAACACACTTCTATGAATCCTTATACTTGAAATCCTTCAAAATAACACCATGAAATCATAAGATCTCAAGAATTGACTCATAGCTTCCTATCATCAATGTGTAAAGATCCTCAAAGGTTTGTAGTGGTCGCTCTCATATGAACATTAGCCTTGGTCTTCACAAGTACATCCAATGAATGAAATATTCAAATGATCATGAACATGCAAGAATGTTCCAAGTCCTTAAGGAAATCACATGAAAGCTCCAAATAATGGCAATAATAAATTGCCTCCAATAATGGTGATAACAAAATTTGCCCCCAATAATGGTGATAATAAAATTTGCCTCCAATAACGGTGATAATAAAATTATGCCTCTCTTAAAATGAATGAAGGACGTCTCCTTATATACCAAAGCCAAGAGGCATTCTCAAATTGGAGGGAAAATGAAAATTAAATGAAAAGGTGTGATCCACATAAGAGAATGTGCAATTGGCATTTAATTAAGAGATGTGGAATGTAAAACTTCATAAAAATTATAAGATGAGGGGTGTTTTTATTTAATTTAAATGTAAAATAATCCCTTTTCTTATAAAATAAAGTGTGTGACATTTATTTAATTATTTCTTTTAAAATAATAATTGTTGCACATAAAATTAAGTGAGGAGGGGATTTTATTTAATTAAAAGGGAGCAAATTCCTTTAATTAAATAATACAAAAATCAAGATGATCCAACCATTTATTTAAAAATAATTAAATAAATTATCTCCAATTTAATCAAGGAAATTGATGTAAAATAATAATGATTAATTAAATAATTCAAATAAATTGAATAATCCAAATAATTTAATTTGATCAAAAGAAATGGTGATGTAAATATCTATTCAAGCTTGAGATAAATTATGAAACTAGGGCACATAGTCAAGGTGACCATTTAAGGGTGCATACGTTTGCCCCTCTTTGACTAATGTGTGTCCACATACATGACAAGCACATTAAGTCAAAGAACTATAAAATAAAGTGTGTATAAAGATTTATTTATGTCAAAAATATATAAAGATTAAGCATCCAACTCTTGTTCCCTTAACATGCCATATGGGTTCTTACAGTACCTAGAACACAATATGTCACTACGAGTCTTATAATTGCAAGTTTTCAGAAAGAGTTTTTAGCAACTATAAAATTCATGCAATAAATATAAAGATAAAAGAAAAATATCAACACCTAAAAAATGAAAAATTATGCATTGACTTTCCCTGGGTACAATAATCATCTACCCCAAGCTAGGCAAACATAGATGAGTATATTTTGAATCAACTTTGCAAATAATGAAGCTCAATAGAGTGTTCTTGCCCCCTTAGGATAAAAATTGAAATGAAGGAAAGGCTTAGCAAGAACAAGATAGATATGACCAAATCAAAAAAAGGTTTAGGACAAAAGATAAGCAAGATATAGATCAAGAAACCAAGGTTAAATCACTAAGTGTGAAAAGCATGCCCCAAATCAAAAGAAGGAAGGGGGGCAAATGAAATACAAGAAGATGGAAAGAAGAAGAGGGAAAATGCCTCAAAAACTATCAACTATGTAAGATATGACATTTCAATTGAGATCATGAACAAGTGATGTGTACTAAAAGGCACAATCATGATCAAAGTTGATAGCAAATAAATAATGAATGAGACCTCCAAAAAGTAAAAAAAAAAATCAAAACCTCTAAAAAAACAAGGGGATAAATTGCATGTTCATATGACACTTCTATCCATTCTATGTACTTACTCATTTTGGCCAAGATTAAGATCCTAGTTTTAATCATCGAGCTGAGCTACACAACCTTCACTAGTCAGAGGCATGAAGATATGAATGTAAATCTATTGGAAAGACCACAAAATCATCACTAATCACCAAATTAATCTGAAGATATGAATGTGATTAGAAGCCTCCCACAATCATCACTAGTCACCAAGGAAACTATGATGGTATGAATGGGATCTGGTAGTGTTGAGAAACACTGCAAGTCTTGAGATCAAAACCGCACAAGCAAGAAATCAACCAAAAATGTGTCTCATTGTCCATAGTTCTCTAGCTATGCATCTCGAAGAAAACCATAGAGACACTCATCAATACTAATCACATCACTCATAAAAAAAGAAAAACCACATGCTCCTAGTGCAAAAATGACTGGGGGGGAAATAAAAGAAAAATACAGATATAGTGCAGTAAACATGTATATATAGAAATGAACAATCATCATACAAAGAAAGATCAAAGCATAGCTCAACATTAACTATAAACTAAAGCATGATAATCAAGAAAAGACTCTCAGGGTAGTGTTAAGAAACATTGTTTTGGTGTTTAAGATATTTAAGGAACACCATTGTTGATATTGAAAAATACCATTTCTTTTCTTTTTACTTTTATATTTTTTTTTGTATTTTTTCAAGACCCATAAATATGTATGGATGCCCCCATGAAGAACATACATTAGGAATAGAACCTTTTCAAATGAAGCCCCTTGATAAGATCAAAGAGCTGATCTCCCTTAGGTGTAGACAACAACCCCAATCCAAAAGTAGCTATAATAATGAAAGGACCCAACCAATTAGGTTCAAATATTCCTTTTTGAGCTCTATTTTTCTGATTCTTAGGATTCTCATGCAAAACAAGATCTCCCACTAAAAAATCTCTAGGGAAAACTTTCTTGTCATAAATCTTAGAAAATATTTTCTAATAAAATCTCATGTGATCAAAAGTAGTTTTTTTCTTCTCATCAACTAACTCAAGTTCTTGTAATCTCATAACTCTATAATCTTCATTTGTCACTAATTTGTTAAGAGTAACTCTCAATGGTGGAATCTCATCCTCTAAAGGCTCATTATTTTAAATATGAATAACATCCTTGCTGGCAACTATAGAATCAGAGTCTATCAAGTTCCTCTCAATTTCTCTTGAATCATAAAGTTTTCTAATAACTAGAGAATCCAACTCATGAGAAATAAGTAAGTTTGAAATCTCATTAATTATACTAGGTTGAGAATCATAAGCATGAATCACATCAATACCCAAATCAACTGTAGAAGACTCTAAAGATAAATCCAATTCATACTTATTTGAATATGCTCTTTCATCATTTTTTGTATATCTAAATCATTTTGAATTTGTGAAGAAGAAGCTTCATTAACTAAACCATGTCCATCTCCCCAAAGAAGATTAGCAAAAGGGATCAAATCATCACATATATCTTGTTGATCAAGTATATAGACTTCCTCCTCATCATCATCATAAACATCAAAGATTGGTCCATCATCATTTTCTTCTTTGTAAATCCAATCTCTGACAACACTTCCTACTTCGACTTCTTCCATAGGAAGTAAAAGTTCAATAAAAGAAACAACCTCACATCCCTCCATTTCACTATTAAATATCTTAGATTCTATCACACATTTTCAAGATTCTTCAACTATCTCATCTAAAATTCTATCCAAATGCATATGTGATTCTGTTAAAATATTATTGATAGCCAAAGTATTAACTCCTGAAATACACATATCAATCTCATTATGTGCAAATGTAACACACCAATGATATGATGAAGGAATGGCTTTCATTTCATGTATCCAAAGTCTACACAATAAAATGTTATAAGAAGGGTTACTAATATCAACCACATGAAATGGAATATCTCTCTCAACTGACTCAATTTGAATAGGCAAAACAACCAATCCTTTAGATTGTCTTTCACTACCATCATAAGCTCTAATAGTAACCTTCTATCTAGTATCAATATCTTGTTCTGAATATCCCAACTTTTCAAGTATGTTGAAAGAACAAATATTCAACCCGACACCCCCATCTATCAACATACATCTAACAAGAGTTCTGTGAATCATGACTTCAATATGTAAGGAAAGATTATGTGGATGATTCAAATCCTTATCATTTTCCTTAATTGTAACCATGTTGATAACATTGTCTACATTGGAATATCCATAATTTTGATAAGAATAAGTATAATTCACTTGATCTTTCCCATTCTTGGATGATTCACCCTTTTCATGCTTAGGCAATGGATCCTTATAAGCTTGATGATCATTATTAGTAGCATGACTGACACCACAAATTACTAACTTTCCATTATCAATCAAATTCTGAATATCATGTTTTAACCTTGGACAATTTTTGTAGTATGACCAATTTTTCTCTACTGATATTTACAATCGACATTATCATCCCAGCATGGTCCCTTTATAGGAGGTGGTTGCTAATTCTCAATCAAATTTAATAGCTTGCCATCAACCAACTCTTCCAAAACATCATCATAAGGTGTATAAAATCTTTGCAAAAGTTCTTCTCTCTTGAGGATTTCTATAATTGTATCTAGAATTATCTCTATTATTTTGTGAAGAAGATGCTTGAAGTTTCATAGCATGAACACTGTCTGATAACTTATAAACTACTTGGTCATCAAACTTAGGTGCATCAACTATACCATCATTAACCACACATTGATTCCCTTTATAAGAAGTGATCCTATTCTTATTTCCATTGTTGTTATTATTCTCGTTGCTATTATGCTTGATAATTCCTTGATTCTTCAAAACATCTTCAATATAGAAAGTTGTTTCTACCATATTATGAAAAGTCTCAAACACCCATTTGCCAATTTCCTTTCTCAATTCAAGAACCAAATTACTCACAAGTATATCAATTTTCTCTTTTTCTAGAATTTCTCTAGAATAACTAGAGCACAACTTTCTCCATCTTTGCAAAAAGGTAACAAAGGATTCTCCTTGATCTTGTTTGAGGTTGCATAAATCCAACATAGACACTGGTTTTTGAACATTGTAAGAGAAGTGTTGAATATATTTTTGAACAAGGTCCTTGAATTTCTTAAGTGGGGGAGTAATCTTAGTGAACCATTCCATAGCTTGACCCTTTAAATTCCTAGGGAAAAATCTCATAAGATAAGTATCTTTATGTGCAAATTCCAAGCTTAAAACATTAAACTATCTCACATGATCACTAAGGTCTCCATTCCCATAATAATTATCATAATGAGGAAACATTGTTTTCTTAGGGAATTCAATCTCTAGAATACTCCTCTCAAAAGGTAGAGGACAAACACTCTATAGAGAAAATGGATTCATAGGTGTAATTTTTATCCATTAACATCTTCATATTTTTCTCAATTTGTTCTTGAAATGAGGGATTTTGTCTTTTGATATTCTTATTTACATCAAAATCATAAGGTACTTGAACACCTTTTTGATTAAATCCATGAAGTATTTATCCTTATTAATATGAATTTATTGATCCATGTACTTGTGAAACTCTGGGTCTTGCTCTAATAAATCATAATCCACACCAAAACCATGTGTAGTAAATTAAGGGTGTTGTTGTGAATTCCTTGGAGGAGAAATTTGCCTTTGTTGATATCTAGGAGGAGGAGATGGTGTTTTCCAATTTACCTTAGAAGATTGTGAAGGTGACATATGTCTAGTAACTCTTAGAGGAGGAGAAGGAGGTGGAGAACCATTACCACCACCAACCAAAAGTTTCTGGCGTGCTATTTCATGAGCTCTCTTTTCTGCTTTATGTTGTATGAATGCATCCATGTAAGATTTTTTTTCTTGTAGAAGATGTCTCTCCTTGTCACCTCTAGGAGATATGGGAGGTGGAGAAACATTACCTCTCTAAAAAAGAATATCATTAACCATTTGTTGAGCCATATCTTTAGCCATTTTTCTAGCTTGGGCTTCTGTATACATACTCGCTTTACTAAACTAACCATTAGGGGTTCTTGGAGTTTTGTTGATAAATTCTTGAGACCTAGCCAAACTTTTATTGATTTGTTGTGCTACTTTTTTCTCTTGCTTCTCCAAGTATGCTATCTTTTCCAATTCATCTTGTCTAATTTTATCATCCATTGGGTGAGAAGATTTAGGTGATAATCTAGGAAGAGCAAGAAATGGAGAGTGGTGTTGATTTCCTCCAAAAAAATCATTTGCTAAGGTAGCTTAATCAATATCTTCATGAGTTATGCGAGATCCCAAAGGTTCAACCCCATGTTACCTCAATAATCTATCATTTATCATGTCATCCATGCTTTTATCTTTACTTCTAGTGAATAACATTTCTTGCTCAAAAAGTGAAGAGGGCCTAGCTATGCTCAATTTACTAAGATTGCTAGGAGGAGTAAACTCAATTTCCATTTTTCCCTTAGGTGTTTGATCAAAGATAAGTTCTTTTCCTTTACATTTTTTATGAGTTGGAACTAAGGTTAATTGACCAAAGTTAACTTGAGGTTGTTTACCATGGCTCACTTGAAAACTATTCGTAACTGCCATGAGAGTGAAAACACTAGTAAATAGGAAGACTCCAAGAAGCATTGGTATCACTCTTGGGTAGTAATTAATCACTTTTCCAATTAATAAGGTGTAATAATGTAATTGTCTATCACTCTCATTAACTTAATCATCCAATAGAGGTCTCACGATTAGTTAACACAATATGCCATTGTTGGTCTCACAATTGTGGAATTATCCAAGAGTTATAATGTTCTATAATAAAATGTAATCATATGACATCAAGTGATATGTTTAGACAAGTGAACACCCACAATCCAAAGATGAAATCAAAGAATCCCAAAGAGAACTTTCTCCACTAGGAAATCTCTAACTTTGCAAGTTTTGATGTTGGCGACAAGATAAGAAAAGACTTACTAACTGAAAGATAGTTATGATGCAAGGATCCAAAGTGATAACAAGTTTGGATGCTCAAGATTAGGTCCAAAATGGTCAAATAAACTTAGGAATGACAAAAAAATGATTACCCTAGAGTCCAAATGATGAATGATGAATTGTCCTTTTTTAACCAAGATCAGTTTTAGATTTATAAATAATAATAAGGCACATATAACAATAATCAGGGATTTCAAGAAAATGTCTACAAGAAATGGGTAAGGAACAAAGTAACCTTGAACATGAAAAAGAATAGTGTCATAATATGAATCTAATCCCTAGAACCACTACTGTGTATTTTCTCAAAATATTTTTCAATCACGTACATAGTCTTAGAAAAGAAAATTTAGCAACACTAAGGTTCTTAGTAATGGTCAACTTTGTAGCTTTTGCAATCTAGAGTGGGAAAAATCCAATCCTAGTGTACCAAAGTTTTGACATATTTTGAGAATTTAATCAATTAGAGATACTAAGGAGATCTGACAACCCAAAAAAAGACAAAACCTATGCGGATTTCCCCTACAAGGTCATTTATATAGCAGTTGCTATTACTATGTCAAAAATGGCTATTACCACTTGAGGTATCATCCATGTGGTTGACCCAATAAATGGAATTCCCACTATGGTTTAATCCTCTCTAATAAAAAAAGACTCACAAAGTTGTATCACATGTGGACTTGGTTTGGATTCAAGGGTTCCAAGTTTCTAATGTATCCAAAAGGGAACAGAGCATACTCCTCTAGCCTGTTCATCTTACCCAAACATAGCAAACAAGATTCTTTGACACACTAATTTGAAATCACCTTACCAAATTTTTGAAAAATTTAACAACAAACACCACCAATCTCAAAAGAGAAAGTATTAATGGATGTTGAGGACAAATCCAGGTAGAATAGTGAGATAATAACAAATATCCTTCCCTACCTACAAGGGGATCTATCGTCAAGAGGAGCTTCACATGTAAAGAAAGTGAATGAAGCTTAGTCTCTCAAAATCACTAAATAGTGTTCATAGGGCCTAATTACTATGTGAAACATATATGTGTGAAAGCAAATCTAGATCCAATTTTAGAGCACCAAATGAAGTGTGAATCTATGAAAGCATGTAAAAGCACTCAAGCTAAACATATGAGATTTTAATTTTAGTTCCAAATACAAATGCTACAGAGATCCAAAAAAATACCTGGTAATCCTTGCAATGTGCCTTTTCTCTATTGTAGCTTTCATTTACACTTGACCGCTTGCTCGCAATGAACAAAGCAACAAGCAAAACAAGCAAACACAAGATATGTAATATATATCCAACTTATGCAAAACTAGGGTTAGATCTAAAAATTTGATTTTTAAGAGTGATAATAATCAGAAAATAACCCAAATGAAAGCTTACATCATGCATTGATTAATTGTAAAAATTAAATACAAGCTATTCATTAAATCCCCTTTTTAAATTTATTTTTGACCTAGTCATAAAGATTGGACCTATATTATATGAATTTGGATCCAAAAACCTAAATTTAGAAAAGAGACCCCAATAAAAAATTAGAGTGCTTTCTAAAAATGTCAGAATTTTGAAAGGATCTTTTAATTTGTGCGCTAGAGAGCCATTTTATCAAAACAGACTAGTTTTTGTAAATCAAATTATTGAGCCCTATTATGATCTCTAAAATAAATAAATAAAGAGCCAAATCCATTTATAATTTAGAGATCTTTCAAAAAATGTAGACTTTTACAAAAGGTTCACTAATTTTCTCCTTAAAATGATTTTTTATTAAAAATAAAGAAAAAATTATAAAAAATCAAAAATAGCTCAGAAAAATCTAAATTTTTTATTGTAGCTTCTCTACCATGTCATCACCTTCCAAAAAAAAAACTTAGATCAAAATAATTAGCCATTTGGGAGATATGGTTGAATCTTTTAAAATCTAGGGTTTTCTTCTCCAAGCAACTCTACACAAGGGGTTAACTCCAAAAATATCCAAAACTAGAATGAAAGAGGTGGGTTGCCCCATGGTGGGTGCCAAAAGTGTGTGTGAAAAATGTGAACAAATATTCAAACACACTTATATGAATCCTTATACTTGAAATCCTTCAAAATAACACCATGAAATTGCAAGATCTCAAGAATCAACTTGTAGCTTCCTATCATCAACATGAAAAGACCTTCGAAGGTTTGTAGTGGTGGCTCTCATATGAACATTATCCTTGGTCTTCACAAGTACATCCAATGAATGAAAGATTCAAATGATCATGAACATGCAAGAATGCTCCAACTCCTCAAGGAAATCACATGAAAGCTCCAAATAATGGTGATAGTAAAATTGCCTCCAATAATGGTGATAATAACATTTTGCCTCTCTTAAAATGAAGGAAGGAGGTCTCCTTATATACCAAAGCCAAGAGACATTCCCAAATTGGAGGGAAAATGAAAATGAAATGAAAAGGTGTGACCGACATAAGAGAATGTGCAATTAGCATTTAATTAAGAGATGTGGAGTGTGAAATTGCATAAAAAGTATAAGATGAGAGGTGTTTTCATTTAATTTAAATGTAAAATAATCCCTTTTCTTATAAAATAAAGTTCGAGATATTTATTTAATTATTTTTCTTAAAATAATAATTGTTGCACATAAAATTAAGTGAGGAGGGGGTTTTATTTAATTAAAAGGGAGCAAATTCCTTTAATTAAATAATACAAAAATCAAGATGATCCAGCCATTTATTTAAAATTAATTAAATAAATTAACTCTAATTTAATCAAGAAAATTGATGTAAAATAATAATGATTAATTAAATAATTCAAATAATTTAATTTGATGAAAGGAAATGGTGATGTAAATATTGATTCAAGCTTGAGATAAATTATGAAATTAGGGCACATAGTCAAGGTGACCATTTTAGGGTGCATATAATGGGATCTTGGTATTTTTATTAAGTTTTTCATATAGGATCAAAATATTCTCATTTTCCAAATGAAGGTTCATTTAAGAGTTATAAGCCTACCATAAAAATCTCATTGCTCCAGCTTAAGTATTCTAGAAGTTATTGTAGATTTTTGGTGGAAACATTTGAAAAAATAAATTATAGGCTCACAATTGGAGGTGTTAGAGTGCCTAGATGAGGTCCAAAAGCTCAAAGGAAGGGTGCTTGTGCCATTTTGAGCCTGTAGATCAGGAGCTACCATTTTTGAAAAGAGGTTATAATAGCCAATCAGAGCAACAGTTTGAGTGTTATGACCTTTCAAAGTTGGGCTACCCAAAATTCCTAAAAAAATGTCAAAAATGAATTTGGCTAACTCTATATGTATTGTTAGAGTCTATCGGTCCTAGGTATTAAGTTTGAGCATTTAGAACCTTCCTAGGTGGCATAAAATTGCCTATTTAAAAAAGGCCCAAACATTGTCTAGAATAGCTCTAGGTGGTAGTTCATAGCTTGTCTTGTAGATTATTATAATGAAGGCACCCATGTGGGTTAGCATATTTTACTTTTGAATTCTATTATTTTTCATTTTATTTTTTGTTGTTTCTTAGTTTTCTAGTTATAGTTTATGGTATTAAGGGGAGCACCTTTCTTCAAGTGGTATTAGAGCTAGAGTTCTTGAGTGTGTTGATCGATTGCTAACTGTGAGGCAGTTCACACCAGGACTATGGTTTGGGCTGTGAAATGTCCCTTTACTAATTTTATATGATATTTCATGCCTCTAATTAGATTTTCAAAATCAAACAACCAATATCACAAAGATCTACCAAATTTCTCTATAAATCCCAAATCGGGTATGCCAAAAATAGTGCCAAAAGCTTCATAGCTTCACCTATTATTAATAAATCTGAAAGTGGAAATTTTTAGAGAAATTTGAGCATCATAATAGCCTATAAAATGAAATTTCCAGATCTGTGTAACATGCACACAATAACTCCCAAACGGTGGACAAAAACAATGCTCATCGGGCTCTCGAAAATAGCACAGAATAGCCCGGAATCACCACAAAAACTTAATAATCTATCACAAAAGTATAGTCATATCCAAATAAATATTTTCAGCTCTATTTTAACATTTAAAAGTATGATATATAGCAGCAACCCAAACTGATATGAAATACTCAACCAGAAACACCAAACTCTTACAAAAAATACACCCGAAAACTCACAAATCTGCACTGTTCAGCACAAAGGCAAACTCTGCATGAGCATGCACATGGAATGGCTTCAAACTCCCATCCTTAGCCTTCTTGGAAAATTGAAAAATCCTATTCTTGGGTCTCCCTGGAAACCTGCAAACTCCCGTTCTTGGGTCTCCTTCTCCACAGGTTTGGCAGCCTCTGAAGAATAACAAAGAAATGAGCAAAAATCAAGTTCTGGAATGAGCCCAAACTGCCTCCAAACCCTTTATAAGAGGGCATAACACTAAATCACGTCCAAGAGGGGTTAATAAAATATATTTTAATAATAATTTTCATTTATTAGTCCATTCACTTCCAAAGATTATCCCCTTTTGCTAAAACTTCACCTTTTTGGGCCTGCCTGCCTTAGCAAATATTATTATTTTAAATTATTTGAAAAGGGGACATGACAGGCTGAGCATGTAGATAGGTCATTGATTGTGAGATAGTTTACACTAGGGTTAGTGGAAGCATGAAAATTCCTTGACAAAAAGAGTGTGGTGGAAGAGTCAAAGGTGTTACACCTGAGGATTTTAGAAGCCTCCAAAGACAAATGCAAGAAATGCAAGAATAGATTAGCAAAGGAATGAATATTACCATAGGAGATGATAAAAGTGAGGATGAAATAAAAGAAGGAAATGTGGACCCATACATAGTAGAGGAAGTTCTTAACCTAGAGGAGGCAGAGCTTTTTAGGGCCATTTCAAATATTAAAAAAAACCTAAGTTTGATGGTCCCACATTTTTGGGAAATGTCAAACTATAGGAATTGATTGATTGGATCAATGAATTAGAGTACTTTGAATATGAAGATATTGAAGATCTAGATAGGATCAAGTTTTCAATGGCCAAAATGAAGGGCCATGCAAAGATTTGGTGGCAGGAGATCTAGTTGAATTGAAATAAAAGAGGAAAGGACAAAATCACTAGATGGGATCAGATGGTAGCTAAAATGAAGTGATAGTTCATTCCTTTAGATTATGAGCTTGATCTATTAAAGAAAATGCTAGGGTTGATGCGAGTGGGAAAATCTATTCAAGAGTATAGTAAAGAGTTCTATTGAGTTCTCATTAGAACTGGCCATGTAGAAGTTGATAAGGAGAAAGTCACCTATTATCTTAATGTGTTATGACCAAGCATTTAGGATGAGATGAGTCTTGTTCAAGTGACCAATATTGAGGAGGCATACTAGTTTTCCCTAAGGGTTGAGGAGAAACTAAGCAAGAAGTTTGATAACAAGAATAGTGGAAGAGGTCGTCATGGAAGATCTGGTGAACAATCTTATGGAGGTCATAATGATGATCAGAAGAACAAGGATGAGGCTAGAAGTAGTTGTTGGAATTATAATATATTTTTCATTAGTGAAAAAACTTATTTGATTTTGAATGCTTACCGTGCTCATCACTTAGTCTACAGTGTATACCAAAAATTTAGTGGTTACCTTATAAGTTCAGCAGGAAAACAGTTCTCACTGAGCATTCCAGAGGATATCGAGTGAATGGGCAGTTCAGCAGTGTTCACCAAGAAAAGCAAGGTAAATGAAGAACTCAGTGTTCACCGAGAAAAGAAAGGTAAATAAAGAACTCAGTGTTCACCGAGTAAAGAAAGATAAATGAAGAATTCAGTGTTCACTAAGCAAAGAAAGGTAAATGAAGAACTCAGTGTTCACTGAGCAAAGCAAGATAAATGAAGAACTTAGTGTTCACTGAGCACAGGAAGGTAAATGAAGGACTCAGTGTTCACTGAGTACAGCAAGGTAAACGAAGAAGTTAGCTTCTACCGAGTGATACTATATCTAGTGAGTCACCAATGGTTACCAAGTTCCAAGCAGTATTGTGTGGCTAGTACGAACTGAGCCTCTACTTCTACTGAATGCATGATGATGCCAAGTAATGTAGTAGATGCCGATTATCAAAAGGTCACCGAGTCAACTTGAGGAACCTAACTTTTCTACTATCTAGCTGACTCAGTAATGTTTTGTTCACTTATGTTTTGGTCAACCTTGTAGTTGTAAATATTGGAATGATATATATGTAATGTATGATATCATTTGTAGGATGGTATGGTGTAGTAAAAAAAAAATTGTTCACATATGAAGAAGGTATTGATATATTTTGAGAAAAGTGAAAGTGAATCAACAGCAGAATAAAAGGAACATTGCAAGGTCAACATAGGAGCAGAAAGGTTATATCTATCACATCAGGTGATCAATGCAACAAGGATCTTATCAGCAAACAATTGAAAAGTAGATCCACTGCTTCATCCTAACAGGTGAATCAATTTATAAATCCTTTAACAGGGTGGACCTAACAGTCTTTTTGTAAATCTCTTAATAGAGTGCATACTTCACTATATGTTTGTAAATCCTCTAACAAGGTGGATCTAGCAGTCCTACTTGCTCCTAACAAGGCAGATCACCAGAAGTGATCATTGTAAGCCTTAACAGGCCAACTTTATACTACAATATTGAATTTTTATGGGTATCATCACCACCCCAATTTTACTTTCTATTTGAAAGTTTTCTTGGTCACCAAATCTCTATGTACATGTGAAATGAATGTTTGTTCTTTTAGTTAAGCAATAGTTTAGATGAATGAATGGTGAATAGTTAAAATGCTGAATTGTTTAAAAAAATTTATAAGTTACTGATTCACCCCTCCCCTCTCAGTAACCTATCTTATCCTGAATATTTCCAACAATAGTAGTTAGAACTAGAGGGGAAACAATTTCAATTGTTTCCATTATTAGAGTAATAGAGATTAGAGAGGAAGAGGTAGAGCATAGGGATATGGAAGAGAAGGCTTTCATAGGAAATCTTTTCACTGTAGACAAGAGAGGCACAGAGAATTTGAATGTACCTAGTGCCAAGAAAGGAAAGATCATAGAATAAAAGGCCAAACTAGAGTTAAACATGTAGATGAAGATGCTAGATCATTGCATTCTAAAGATGTTGAAAGAGGAGAGGTCCTAGTTAATAGAAGAGTCTTGTTGAGTTGTGAGAATGAACCTAATCAAAGAAGGAGCTTGTTTTGCACAGGATGCAAATTTGAAGATAAGTTTTTTGATGTGATCATTGGTGGTGGAAGTACTAACAATATGGTGTTAGAAATGATGGTCATGAAATTGAGGCTAAAGAGATAGAAACACCCACATCCATATGATATTGCTTGGGTGTAAGATGACCAAAAGGTCATGGTCAATGAGCAGTGCTCAACAAAGTTCAAGATTGCAAGCTACTAGGATGAGGTACTGTAAGATATCATACCTATGGACATATGTCATATGTTGCTGGGTAGGCCATGACAGTTTGTTAGGCATGCTATACATGATGGGAGAGAAAATATCTACACTTTGACCAAGGATGGAGTAAAACATAAGTTGAAGCTATTAAAGGAGAAAGAAGAAAATGTATTTAGTGTTGCTAGAATATGTCATGTTTATGGAAAGGAGTTTCTCAAAGATTTGAAGCATGAGTATATGTGTTTTGCTATAATTCCAAAAGATAGTAAAGAAGAAGTAGAGGAGGTGCCTACAGAAGTTGATGTTATGTTGATAGAGTTTTTTGATATTATATTAGATAATGTACTTGATGGACTACACCCAATGAGGAAGATTAGTCACTAGATAGATTTGGTTCTCAGAGCTAGTTTTCCAAATAAAGTAGCATACAGAATGACACTAGCAGAAAGTGAAGAGTTGAATAGACAAGTTCATGAGTTATTGTAGAAGGGGTTGATTTGAGAGAGTCTGAGTCCATATGCTATACCAATAGTATTAGCACCAAAGAAGAATGGAGGATGTGCATAGATTCTTGTGCCATCAACAAGATCACAATCAAGTATAGATTTCCATTGCCAAATATTGATGATATTATGGACATTTTGAGTGGAGCTAAGTATTTCACAAAGATAGATTTGAAGAATGAGTACCATCATATACATATCAAAGAAAGTGATGAGTGGAAGACCACTTTCAAGACAAAAGGACTATACAAGTATTTAGTCATGCCTTTTGGGCTAACCAATGCACCAAGCACTTTCATGAGGCTCATGAATGATGTACTAATGGAGTTTTTGGATAATTTTGTCATTGTTTATGATATTTTTATCTTTAATAAGACATTAGAGGAGCATTTGATTTATATTTGCAAGGTGTTTGATAAGTTGATGGAAGAAAACTAGTTGATAAACTTTAAGAAGTGCAATTTTGTAAAGGAGTTGGTGTACCTAAGATTTGTAGTCTCAATAGAACGTCTAAAAATGGATCTAGAGAAAGTGAAGGCTATCCTTGATGGACTACTCCAAAGAGTGTGATAGAGGTAAGATGTTATCATGGAATAGCTAGTCTTTCTAGAAAGTTCATAAGAGGTTTTAATAATATTTGTGGACCTTTGATTGAAATAATGAGAAGGGATAAGAGAGAATTTAAGTGGACTATAAGAGTAGATAAGATTTGTAATCTATTGAAATAGAAAGTTATTGAACACCCTATTTTAACACTTCCTAATTTTAACAAGGTGTTTCAAGTAGACTGTGATGCTAATAGTACTACAATAGGAGGTGTTTTGAGACAAGAAGGTAGACCTGACACTTATTTTAGTAAGAAATTGAATGACACAAAAAAAAAAATTCTATTTATGATCAACAATTTTATGCTATAGTTCAAGCATTGAAGAAGTGGAGACACTATCTTCTTCTTAAGGAGTATTTTTTGTATATAGATCATCAAGCTTTACAATATCTAAATAGTCAAGGGAAATTGAACAAATAGTCAAGGAAAATTGAACCAAAGGCATTTGAAGTGGGTTGAGTTTTTCTTGAGTTATAAGTTTGTTTGGAAACATAGGAGTGGGAAGTCTAATAGAGTTGTAGATGCTCTTAGTAGAAGACAACTTTTGCTGATAGAAATGTAGATAGAGGTGGTTGGGTTAAAAAAACTAAGTACTTTGCATCCAAATGATGCTGATTTTGGTGAAGTGTGGAAGGCTTATATAGAACCTATTACACTTGTCAGGAAAAAGTGGTTAGATTTCATGATCTAGGATAGTATGTTGTTTAAAGGAAGCTAGTTGTGCATTCCTAAAAGTTCAAAGAAAGAGAATCTCATCAAGAAGAAGCATAGTGCAGGATTGGCTAGAAATTTTGGAAGAGATAAAACCATAGCTTTGATTGCCAAGAATTATTACTGGCCACAATTGTAGTAAGATGTGAAGAAGTTTGTACAAAGTTCTAGAGTATGTTAGATGGAAAAAGGAGTAAAGAAGAATACAAGGTTATATCAACCATTACCTGTACTAGAGAAACTATGGGAGGATTCCAACATGGATTTTGTTCTTGAATTATTGAGGACACAAAAAGGGCATGATTCTATTTTTTAAGTGATTGACAAGTTTTCAAAGATGACACATTTTATTCCTCGTTAGAAAACTAGTGATGTTGTTCATGTGGTAGAATTATTTTTTCTAGAAGTGGTGAGACTACATGGTATGTGCAAGAGTATAGTAGATTGAGATATGAAATTTTTTAGGTGTTTCTAGAATACATTGTGGAAGAAAATGAAGATAGAGTTGAAGTTTAGTTATTCACATCATCCATACATTGATGGATAGACAAAAGTTGTGAATTACAGTTTGAGAAACTTGCTAAGATGTTTGGCTGGAGACAAGCCAAAAGGATGGGATCTGATTTTACCACAGATAGAATTTTTATATAATAATTCTATCAATAGGAGTACTAGTAAATTACCATTCCAGATTGTATATGAGAGTACTCTCAAAAATATTTATGAATTATGATAGTTGCATAAAGGAGAGATGATTAGTGTTGAATATTTGAAAAATTCCATGAAGAGGTGAGGAAGCACATCATAAAGATGAATAAATAGTACAAGGATAAGGTAGGTGTGAAAGGGAGGTATAAGGAACTTTAGGTTGGAGATGAAGTCATGGTTCATTTGAGAAGGGAGTGTTTTCTAGTGGGTACATATAATAAGCTAAAGATGAAGAAGTTTGGACCATGCAATATCATGAAAAGGCATGATTCAAGAAATTCTTATGAGGTAGAGTTGCTTTCTGAATTGAATATTTCACTAGTATTTAATATTTTATCTTTGATAGAATATTATGATATAGGTGATGGAGATAAATTTTTGAAAGTACAGTGGAGTATTCTAGTAACTAGTTCAACTACAAAGGAGATTGAGGAGATACTAGATAGTAATATTGGCAAAAGTATAAGGAATAAAACTTATGAGGAATACCTAGTCAAATTGAAAGGGAGGCCAATATAGGATCCATCATGGCTATCAAGGGAGGAGGTTAACTATCTTGGTTTTCCTTTGAACACCTGAGACATGATGGTGTCACTTCTCAAGTTATCCTGAATGTCTGATGCAAGAGCATCTTGGGTTTAAGAGCATTCTTGCATCACCCAAAAATATTTTCATTTTAGTTTTTTCTATTTTAAAAAGGACTAGTAAATAGGATGGTTACTATTTATGGAAACTTACTATTTTTAGTATGTTTGTCATACAATCTTAGAATTTTCTCTTTTGCTACATGAAGGTTTATTTTAGAGTTATAAGCCTTCCATAAAAACTTGATTGCTTTGGCTTAAGTATCAAAGAAGTTATTATGGATTTTTGGTGAAAAAATTTATAGAAAAAACTTTAGGCTCACTTTTGGAGGTCTTAGAGTGCCTGTATGAGGTTTGGAAACTCAAAGGAAGGGTGCTTGTGTCATTATGAGCTTGTAGATCAAGAGTTGGTGTTTCTAAAAGTGGTTATAATAGCAATCAAAGCAACACTTTGAGAGTTATGGCCTTTCAAAGTTGGGCTACCTAAAATTTCTAAAATAAATGGCAAGAATATATTTGGCCAACTCTATATGTATTTTTAGGGTTTGTCGACCCTAGGTATTAAGTCTGAGCATCGAGAACCTTCTTGAGTGACATAAAGTTGCCTATTTAAGAAAGGCCTAAACATTATCTAGAACAACTTTGGGTGATAGTTCATAGCTTTTTTTGTAGATTATTGTAATGAAGGAACCCATGTGGGTTAGCATATTTTACTTGTGAATTCTTTAATTCCACATTTGTGGTGCATATAAGAAGTCCATAATTTGTTCTCACATTTGTCATTGTTTCTTTGTTTTCTGTTATGGTTTATGGTATTAAGTTGAGCACCCTTCATCAAAAGTTTATATGATAGAACCTTCTATTCCATAACCAACTATTGTTAACCTTTGAAACCAAACATGTTATTTTAGTAGGATTCAACTGAAATACACTACCTTTATATCTAGTTCCAGTACTAATCAAGTTATCATCTTTATCTTTGATAATGCAAGTCTTCTTAGTGAACTGCAATAGATATCCCTTGTCTACCAACTGTCCAACACTTAAAAAATTATGTTTCAAACAATCAACAAAGTAAACATTACTAGTGTTAGTTTTACTATAAATAGTAATAGATCCAATCTCTATAATATGACAGGTTGCATTGTTACCAACTCTAACAATACCTCCATCATGATTTCTAAACTTGACAAATTTGTTCATATCACCAATCATGTGATGTGAACATCCACTATCAATTAGCCAATTTGATTTCTTCTCAACTTGGGTAACTAAACCTCTCTCTTCTCTAATTTCTCTATTAATATTATCTCCCTTAATAGCCACAAATCCTAATTCATCATCACTTTCACTTTGATCTTTTTCATCAGATTCTTCATCCTCATTAGCATATAAACAATTTCTATCCTTATCTCTTATATGCCTAAGTTTTCCTCTGAACATTTTCTCTCGTTAAGAAAATTTAGATGCATAATGACTATATTCATCACAAGTCTAATAATTAAATAATTTCTTACCTTCTTTCTCTCTTCTTACTAGAAGGGCCATTCCTTCTTCAATCTTTTTATCTTCTTTAAATCTACTACTACTAGAAAAATCACCTCTTGTGCTTGTACTGCTTAATAGATTAGGTTGAATGTTTAAAGCACTAGAAGTTATCTCACCTCTGGCTAATTGTCTAGACTATCTCATTTCTACTTCTATAGATTCTAATCTTCCAAGCAATGTTTCCTTTATGAAATCTTTGGTGCATGACATTACTAGCTGAATCATCTGAGCTATTTTCTTGAATGATGGTGATAAAATTTTCAAGATCTTCCATATAACCCAATCATCTTGTTTGGTTCCACCAAGAGATCAAATACCTACAAAAATTTTAAATATTCTACCAACATAACTTGTTATGGATTCATCTTCCATCTTCTTAGCATCTTGAAATGAGCAAATCAAATTTTGCAATTTCACTATTTTTGCATGATCATCACCTTCAAAAGTAACTTCAAAGGCTTTCCAAATTTCATGAGAAGTTTGAAATGACTTTACCTTATTATATTCATTTTCTAGAAGAGCTAACAATAAGGCTCCTCTAGCTCTCATGTTACAGATGAACAAATTTCTTTCTCCCTCACTACATTCCTCTAGCTATGATTTTTCAATAATTGCCTTCTTAGTTTCCATCAAAAGCCAATATCCTGGACCCATGCATAACAGACGAGTCTTGATCCTTTCCTTCCAACTATTATAGTTGGCCTCATCGAATCTTGGACTATTGTTCTTGAACATATTCGACATTGATCTCCAAAGCTATTAAGCCTTATCTTCAAGGACCTGATGCTAAGATATCAATTGCTATAATATATATTCCACTGATATAACTAAGAGGGGGTTATGGGGGGGGGGGGGGGGGAGTGTGGGCATGAATTGGTTATACAAATATTATCACAATTATTAACTTTAAAGAATCTTAACCAAATGAGTAATGTTAATTGAAGCCATAAGAAGATACTCAAACACAATTAACACTAGATTAGTTAACTAGGGAAACCCTTCATTAGATAAGGATACTCCCCTTGATACCATAAACTATAACAAAAATAAAGAAACAAAAAAAAATATGAGAACAAAATATGGACTTCTTATTTGCACCGAAAATGTAGAATTAGAAAATTCACAAGTACAATATGCTAGCCCAGATGGGCACCTTCATTATAGTAATATGTAAGACAAGCTATGAACTATCACCCAAAGCTATCATAGAAAATGTTTGGGCCTTTCTTAAATAGGCAATTTTAAGCCACCTACGAAGGTTCTAGACATTGAAACATAATACCTAGGGCCAAAAAACCCTAAAAAAACATATACAATTGGTTGGAATAGCACAAGTGACCTTCTACTGAGTTTTTGAACCTCATTCGTGCACTCTAAGGCCTCCAACGGTGAGCCTGAACATTTTCCTAAAAAAAATTCCATTGAAAATCTGCAATAACTTCTCTAATACTTAAGCTAGAGCAATGAGATTTTTATTGTAGGCTTATAACTCTAAAATGAATCTTCATGTCAAAAATGAAAACATTTTGAGCTCATATGACAAGCTTACTAAAAATAGAAAGTTATCATAAATAGTTACCACCCTATTTACTAGTACTTATTAAAATAGTAAAGAATAAAATTAAAAAAATATTATTGGGTGATGCATAATTGCTCTTATACCCAAGATGTGCCTGCATCAAACACCTATGGTAATTTGAGAAGTGACCCCGTCATGTCTCAGGTGTTTAGAGGAAATCCAAGATGGTTAACCTCCTCTTTTGCTAGCCATGATGAATCCTCTAGTGGCCTCCCTTTCCATTTGACTAGATATTCCTCATAAGTTTTGTTCTTGGTACTTTTGCTAATATGACTGCCCAATATCTCCTCAATCTCCTTTGTAGCAAAACTAGCTTATGGAATACTCTATTTTGCTTCTACAACTTCATCTCCATCACCTCCTTCATAATACTCTATCAAATATGAAGTATTAAATATTGGTGAAATATATAATTCAGCAGGCAACTACACTTCATAAGAATTTCCAAAATTATGCATTTTCACTATCTTGCATAGTCCAAACTTCTTCATCTTCAACTTATTATATGTACCCACTAGAAAATGCTCCTTTCTCAAATGAAACATGATTTAATCTTCAATCTAAAATTCCTAATACCTCCTTTCCACATCTACCTTAGACTTAGACTATGTATTCATCTTGATGATGTGCTTCCTCACCTTCTCATGGATGTTCTTGAAAAGTTTAGAAAAATCTTCTACTTCAGCACTACTTATCTCTCCTTTACCCAATAGCCTCAATTCAGAAGCATTTCTAGGACTACTCCAATATACAATCTAGAATGGTGATTTACTAGTACTACTATTGAAAAAAATATTATATGCAAATTTTTCCTATGGTAAAATCATATCCTATCCTTTTGATTTATCTCCAACCAAGCATCTCAAAAAATTTCCCAAACTACAATTCACAACTTTTGTTTGTCCATCAGTCGATGAACTAAACTTCAAATCTATCTTCAACTTCTTCCACAATGTATGCTAGAAATACCAAACAAATTTGTTATTTTGATATGAATCTATACTCTTTTGTAGACCATGGAGTCTTATCACTTCTCTGAAAAATAAATCCACCACATGAACAACATCAATAATCTTCTTCCAAGGAATAAAATGTGCCATCTTTGAAAGCTTTTCAACCACCAAAAAAATAGAATCATGCCCATGATGAGTCCTCGGTAATCCAAGAATAAAATTCATGCTAATATGCTTCCATGACTTCTCTAGTATAGGTAATGGCTGATACAACCTTGTATTCTACTTTACTCCTTTTGCCATTTGACATACTCCACAACTTTGTACAAACTTCTTGACATCTTTTTGCAACTATGGATATCAATAATTCTTAGGAACCAAAGCTATGGTTTTATCTCTACCAAAATGTCTAGCCAACCCTACACTATGCTTATCCTTGATGAGATTCTCTCTCATTAAAATTTTGGGAATGCACAATTGGCTTCCATTAAATAACATACTATCTTGGATCATGAAATCCAACCACTTTTTCCTATCAAGTGTAATAGGTTATGTACAAGCCTTCCATGCTTCACCAAAATTAGGATCATCTAGATACAAAGTACTAAGTTCCTTGAACCCAACTACCTATATTTGCATTTCCATTAGCAAAATTTGTCTTCTACTAAGATCATCTTCAACTTTGTTAGACTTCCCACTCCTTTGTTTCAAAACAAATATATAACTCTACAAAAAATCAACCCACTTCAAATGCCTTTGGTTCAATTTTTCTTGACTATTCAAATATTGAAAAGCTTGATGATCAGTATACAAAACAAACTCCTTAGGAAGAAGATAATGTCTCTACTTCTTCAATACTTGAACTATAGCATAAAATTCCTGATCATAAACATAATATTTTCTTTTTGAATCATTCAACTTATCACTAAAATAATCAATAAGTCTACCTTCTTAGCTCATAATAACTCCTATTGTAGCACCACTAGCATCACAATATGCTTGAAACACCTTGTTAAAATTAGGAAGTTTTAAAGTAGATTGCTCAGTAATCTTCTATTTCAATAGATTAAAATCCTTATCTGCTCCTATAGTCCACTCAAATTGTTTCCTATCCCCTCTCATTGTTTCAATCAAGGGTCAACAAATACTGATAAGACCTCTTATGAAATTTCTATAAGAACTAGCTAGTCCATGAAAAGATCTTACCTCTATCACAATCCTTGGAGTAGGTCATTCAAGGATAGCCTTCACTTTCTCTAGGTCCATTTTTAGACCTTCTGCTGAGGCTACAAATCCTGAGTACACCAAATCCTTCTTTACAAAGCTCAATTTCTTTAGGTTTATCAATAACTTTTCTTCCCCCAACTTATCAAACACCTTACTAATATGGACCAAGTGCTCCTCCAATGTCTTACTACATATCAAAATATCATCTAGGTAAATGACATAATTACCTATAAACTCCTTCAGTACCTCATTCACGAGCCTCATTAAAGTGCTCGGTGTATTGGTTAGCCCAAAAGGTATGACTAACCACTTGTAAAGTCCTTTTTTTGTCTTGGAAGAAATCTTTCACTCATCACCTTCTTTGATACAAATCTGATGGTATCTACTCTTTAGATCTATCTTTGGGAAATACTCAGCTCCACTCAAATAGTCCATAACATCATCCATCCTTGGCAATGGAAATGTGTACTTGATTGTGATTTTGTTGATAGCATGAGAATCTGTGCACATCCTTTATTCTTCATTCTTCTTTGGTGCTAATGCAATTGGTACAACACATGGAATCAAACTCTTTCAAATCAATCCCTTCTACAACAAATCATGAGCTTTTATGTTGAACTCTTCACTTTTTGTTGGTGTCCATGTCATTCTATACATTTCCTTGTTTGGAAAACTAGCTCCTGGAACCAAATCCATCTAGTGATCGATCTTCCTCATTTGGGGCAATCTATCAAGTACATTATCCGATACAATACCAAAAAACTCTATCAAGATATCTACAACTTCTGTAGGGACCTCCTCTACTTTTTCTTTACTATCTTTTGGAATTATAGAAAAAAACATATGCTCATGCTTCATACCTTTGAGAAACTCTTTTCCATAAAAAAAACATATTTTGGTAGTGCTAGATACCTTTACTTCTTTATCCTTCAAATACTTCAACTTCTATTTCATTCCATCCTTGGTCAAAGAGTAGGTATTTGCTCACCTGTCATGTACAACATGTCTTTCAAACTCCCATGGCCTACCCAACAACATATGACATATGTCCATAGGTATGATATCACATAGTACCTCATCCTAGTAGCTTCCAATCTTGAACTTCACTAAGCACTACTCATTAACCATGACCTTTTGGTCATCATTTTTGACACTAGATTATTAGTACTTCCACCATTAATGATCACATCATAACACTTATCTTTACATCTGTACCTTATGCAAAACAAACTCATTCTTTAATCTAGTTCATTCTCACCACTTAGTAGGACTCTTCTATTAACTAGGACTTCTCTTTCAGCATCTTTAGAATGTGAGGATCTAGCATCTTCATCAACATGTACAACTTTGACCTAGCCTTTTTTTCTTTGATTTTTCCTTCCTTGGCATTGTGTATTTTCAAATGCTCTATGCCCTTCTCCATAGTGAAAATATTTCCCATAGAAGCCTCCTCTTCTAGACCCTTTTCCTTTGCCTCTTCCTCTCTTATCTCTATTATTCTATTCATAGAAATGGTTGGAACTATTTCCCCTCTAGATCTAACTACTACTCCCACCCTCATCCTTGTTCTTCTGATCATCATTATGGCCACCAAAAGATTGTCCACTAGATCTTGCACCACAACCTCTTTCACTATTCATGTTGTCAAACTTCTTGCTCAGTTTATCCTCAACTCTTAGGGAAATTTATTTTTCCTCCTCAATACTATTCATTCAAACTAGACTCAACTCATCTTGAATATTTGGCCTTAACCTATTAAGATAATGGGCCACTTTCTCCTTATTAGCTTCTAATGGCTAGTTCTAATTAGAACTTGGTAGACATCATCAGTATACTCTTGAACAAATTTTCCTGCTTGCTTGAACCCTTGCATCTTCTTTAATGGATCAAGCTTATAATCCATGGGAATGAATTTTCACTTCAATTTATCTGTCATTTTCTCCCATCTAGTGATATTTTCCTTTCCCTTTCTATTTCACTCCAACTGAACCTTTTGCCACTAGATCTTTGCATGTCGCTTTAGTTTTTCTTTCACAAACTTTACCCTATCAAGATCCTCAATATCTTCGTAATAAAAGTACTCCATTAGTTCATTTATTTAATCAATCAGCTCCTCTAGGTTAATATTTTCTAAAAATGTGGGAACTTCAAACTTAGGTCTTTTTGCAATCTTGGAGATGGCCCTAAAAAGCCTTTCTTCCTCTAGGTTTAAAACTACCTCTACTTCGACATTTTCTTCTACTTCATCCTCATCATTGCTTTCATCTCTTATAGGAATATTTATTCCTCTATGCATTTTTTATTCCAATTCTTGTATTTTTCTTTGGAGGGCTCAGAAACCATGAGGTGTAACACCTATAGCTCTTCCACCATACTCTTTGTGGAGGCATTTTTGCACTTTTGTTGAAACCTTATTGCAAACTTCCTCAAAATCTCTGATCTGTCTATACACTTAGCCCAAACCATAGTCCTAGTGTGAACTGCCTCACAGTTGGTGATCTTTCCACACACTCAAGAGCTCTAGCTTTGATATCACTTGATGAAGGGTACTCCCCTTAATACCATAAACCATAATAGAAACAAAGAAACAACAAAAAATTTGAGAAGAAAATATGGATTTCTTATTTGCACCAAAAATGTAAAATTATAGAATTCATAAGTACAATATGCTAACCCACATAAGTGCCTTCATTAAATTCATTTACAAGAAAAGAAACTAACTATCACCAAGAGCTATCCTAGACAATACTCAGACCTTTCTTAAATAGGCAATTTTAAGCCACCCAAGAAGGTTCTAGTTATTGAAATTTAAGACCTAAGGCTGATAGACCTTAAAAAAACATATAGAATCAGTCAGAATAGCACAAGCCCCTTTCATCAAAATTTCAAACCTCATCCACACAGTCTAAGACCTCCAAGAATGAGCCTAAAGATTTTTCTACAAATTTTTCTATTGAAAATCTGCAATAACCTCTTTGATACTTAAGTTGGAGCAATGAGATTTTATGGTAGGCTTATAACTCTAAAATGAACCGTCATGTAGAAAATGAAAACATTTTGAGCTCATATAACAAACTTACTAAAAATAAAAAGTTCCCATAAATAGTAACTACCATGTCTACTAGTCCTTATTAAAATAGAAAAGACTGAAATGAAAAAATATTTTTGAGTGATGCAAGATTTCTCTTAGGCCTAGGATTGTCCTACACAATATATGCATAAGGTGTCTATTGTCTAGTTGTAGCTTTGCTTTAAAGTTGTATGCCATTGAATGCTTTTCTATTAGGTCAAGGACTTGAGTAAATTGCTTGATATATATTGAAAAAATTGTAGGGATCATGGGAGGATATGATAAGCATGAATTTCATTTTGAAGATAGATGTCTATTTAAAAGGTAGATAGATAGATCTGATATCTAAATATATGAGTATATTTTGGGTATCCAAGTTTATGTTATGAATTAGTTAATGCCCAATGGATAAAGGATTGATCAGCTTAGGGAATACATGTTTGTATTGTTCATACCTAGTTTATACCTATATTCAAAATCATTTATCAAATCTTTTCCCTTTAATGTTCAAAGAGCTAAAAGAGTTAACCTCACTTGTCTTATCTAATTCATAGGTTACGTTATTAACTATTCCATGCCTATGTTGTCTATATAAGCATTAGAAGATTAAATGTATTATCTGCTTTGCTAGATTCAAGTGTATGCTTTAACACTGGTACTATATAAGTGAATTTGAGGTACACCTGCTTAAGTTTTGCAAAGTCTAAACTAGAAGAAGGGTGTAGCCTTATAGTTGGCCCTGGTGTCTAAAAGGGTATGTTCTAGATGGAAAGTACTTGCCCTTAGATGTATTTTTTTTCTCATTGGGGATTTTAAAACATGACATTTTAAAACACCAACAAAATGGTGACTCTTCTAGGGAGTCTATGAAGAATTTCATTGTCAAAAGTACTAGAATCTTTGGTATAAATTACATTTTTAGAATTTTTATGCTAGACAAACCTTAAGAATTAAAAAAAAAAAGGATTCAATATAGCAGGACAAATTTGTTACAGCAGCAAGGTCATGAAGTGCTTCCCATTTCTTTTTTGAAGATTCATGTCTCCCAATAATGTTTTATCCATTTGTAGTAGTAGCTTTGAGGGTTGAGTGTAAATTGTGTTGCTAGTAAGAGAGTTCATCTCAATCAATTCAGCCAATTATTGTACTTAAAGTGTTGTAAAGTTAGAGTCAAGAATGAACAACAAGGTTTTGTTCTCTTTTTCATGTTTGTAAATCTCCAAGAGTGGTTTGATGATTTGTATTTTTCCTACATCTAAAAGACCAGTTAAGATTTTTCAAGTGAAAAATTATGTTTTATTTCTCACAAGTGTGAGTGGCGACTCTAAATCTCTATACTAGTTTTCCTCATAGATTTCATGTTAAAAGTTTTGAAGGACTTTCAACTTTTATGGGTAGATCTGAAGCTCTTGAGAGTGATTCTTAAAAAATGAGTTTTTCACTTCTTGATATATAAATCTAAAGTGTTGAATGCATATGCTATTGTAAGAAATTGAAATGTTAAAGAATGAATCACAATAGTGATCTCATCTATCCTCTTCAAGGAGGTGATGGCTCTACATGGTTTTGATCAGTGGTGAATTTAAAGCTTGCACCCATGCCAGATTAATAGATCAAAGTTTAATGCATCAACACTTGAAGGTATTTTGATTTTCATGTTTTCTTTCTATGGAAGTCAAGTGTTAAAAATGGTCGCCCCTATTTAAGAGAAAGAGGTAGGAAGTTTTTTTTTTTTTTTTTTTCCAGAATGGAATCAAATCTCAAATCTGAAGTTAGTTTACCAAGGTATGAAGATGTGCTTGAAGATACTATAGAGATAAGGAAATAACTCTAAAATTATATTATTAGTTTCATAAGGAATTTAGTGGGAAGTGTCCAAGGTACTAGAATCTCTGGAATCTTTGGTATAAATTGCATTTTTAGAATCTGTATGCTAGACAAAAGTACTAGTTCATTTCATTTTCAAAAGTACTGGAATCTCTAGTGTAAATTGTATTTTCAGAATCTATATGCTAGACAAACCTTTAGAATTAAAAAAAAAGATTCAATATAGCAAGAAAAATTTGTTATAGCAACAAGGTCATTAAGTGTTTCCCATTTCTTTTTTGAAGATTCATGTCTCCCAGTAATGTTTTATCCATTTGTAGTAGTAGCTTTGAGGGTTGAGTGTAAGTTGTGTTGTTACTAAGAGAGTTCATATTCAATCAATTCAGCTAGTTATTATTTTCAATGTGTTATTGTAAAGTCAGAGTCAAGAATGAACAACAAGGTTTTGTTCTCTTTTTCATGTTTGTAAATCTCCAAGAGTGGTTTGATGATTTTCATTCTTCCTACATCTAAATGTCTGGTTAAGATTTGTCAAGTGACAGATTATATTTTATTTCTCACAAGTATGAGTGGTGACTCTAAATCTCTATACTAGTGTTCCTCATAGATTTCATGTTAAAATCTTTGAATGACTTTCCACTTGTACGGGCAGATCTGAAGCTCTTGACAATGGTTCTTGAAAAAGAAGATTTTAGTTCTTGATTGATAAATCTAAAGTGTTGAATGCATATGTTGTTGTAAGAAATTTAAATGTTAAAGAATGAAGAGGGAAACTCATAACTCATAACACCATATTTTGTTAACTAGAGAAACCCTGGTCAAGGGAAAACCCTAGTAGCGATGATATCCACTAGATAATATACTTCAATATATAAGTTCCTTGTTAGAGGATGGACCTTGTTAGAAGTCAATGAGAAAATTTAGTATAAGAAGTCCCTATTATGAGACTTTGAATCTTGGTTAGGATATTCCAACCCTATTAGGAGTTGTGGTACAATAAATGAAAGATGAGGCCACTGGCCAAACATGCACTTCCAATTACGAGAACAACTTACTACTCAAACAAGTAATTAGACTTCTAGAATAGGTATTGTATCTTCTTCCTTGACTAACCTCTAATCTTCATCTTGATCTTAGATCACCAAATAGCTCATATAAAAATTTTCATATATCACTTTCAAAAAAGTTCACCTATAATCACAATTACAAGATAGCACTTGCGATTATAATCGCTCACTTCACAATCTTACCACAAAATGTCCTTTGCATAAATACCATGCCTTTATAAAATTTTTTTTTGGGTTGGCTAAGACCATAATCCATTTTTCTATCTTAAATTAAACATCTAGGATGCCAACCCTAATTGGATAACTAATTATCTTGTAAAAAAAATATTTTTTCCCTCAATTTTGCTATCATATTTGTCTTCAAACATGATTATCTCTATTCACTACAGTTCGTACTAACTTTCAAGTTTATACACATCATCACCAACATGTATACTATTTTCATCTAACTTTGGTAGTCATAATATGATGTCAACAACAAGTTATAAATAAAACAATATACTATTATAAACCAAATTCTATACTTAGACAATTTTTTGATTACCAAACATTTTCTTTATTTTTGAGGTTTCTTGTAAACATGTACATCATGTGTTTTTGTAAATGACAACAATTACATATCACTATTATCCAATTGTCAAAAATCTCCCCCTTTGGCATTGATGAGAACAAAATAGGGAAAATTGGTTAAGTGACAAAAACAAACTACATATATTATATTATTTGTGTTAAGTTTTTACATATTCACCCCCTTACAATATACTTTACAATGTTTTGCAACTACTCCCAATTTGACAATTCAATTTTCTACTTTCCAATCTTTTGCAACTACTACTCCCCCTTTGACATAAATGAAAAAGGTCAAAATGTTAGAAATCTATTAAAAAACTATCCAAAAATGTTGTCCTTCCTTATGTTGATATGATCCTCATGCAATCATCAAAGTTTTCCTTTAGATCATCTATACCCTTAGTCCATGTTTCCTTGGTAGATTTAGTTGAAGTGAGAATTGCACATAAAGCATATGATGCAATCTCAATTGCATTAGGATCTAAATAAAAAGAGTCAAAATATTTGTCCTTGGCCTTAACACATTCCTCCAACTATTTCTCAACAAAAGATAATTTTAGAGCAATAAATTCTTTGAAATCTGATATCCTCTTCAAAATCTGTTCTCTTTGAAGTTCTAGTTTCCTGATATTATGATGGATACTAGCCACTTATCCTTCAAAATCATCTACTTTGCAAGATGGATGCTAGAACTAGTTGGATAAAGCCTCTAGCTAACTCATTTCTCCTTCTATTTGACTATCAATGTATTTAGTTAGTTTGTATGATAAGGTATACTTAATATACAAAGTTTCCCATCTTGTTAGTATTTCTAAAGTTCCTTTAAACAAATATCAGGATTGGCCAAATTGCTCTTGATGTTTTGATAGATGGTGCTAAATATTTTAGCATCATGGGAAATTTGTGCCTTTGCCTCTGCAAAATTCATCAAATTATTTCAGCATTGCTTGTGCCCTCTATTCAGGATTTGATTCAGTGTGTTTTATTGCCAAGGTACTATGTAGTATGTCAATAACTTCCATTAAGGTTCTCTGTAAACTCTTCACTTTCCTATTCTTCTCAATAAGCTTTGTTAGGGATGAGATCATATCTATTTGATCATCATCATTAGTAGCTAAACTAGAAAGAGAGAGCAGTGTAGATGAACCAAATGGTTTAGTATCATCCTCCCTTTGCTTCTTAGCTACCTCCTTCATTCTTCTCTCTTCTTCTTCTTTCTTTTCTCTTTCCTCTCATTCCTTTTCTATCTTCTCTTCCAGTCTCTTCTTCTCATCTTCTTGTATTTTTTTCCTCATTTCTTCTTTTGCAATTTTCCTCTTTTTCTCCTCTTCCTTTCTTTTATTTTCTTCCTCAAGAAATGTATACTTGGCTTCCTCTATTTTCCTCTTCTCTACTTCAAGTAGCCTCTTCTCCTCTTCAATTTGCCTTAACTTGTCGTCAATATTCTTGGTGTCTAGTTCATTAGGTTTAGAACCACCAAATGGATTGGTATCATCAATGTTAATGGTAACATTGGTTTGATTAATTTTCATAGTGTCACCACTCACTAACACTTTTAAGGTTCTAGGTGTTGGAGGAGATGTTTTCTTTGACTCTGACAACATTTGACTGATAGCTACCGCAGTCTCATTCCTTAGTTTATCCTTTTCACCAACCATAAATAGAAATTATCTCAATTTATTCCTCAAATATGGTGGAAGGTTATTCAACAATCTTTTGATTTCTTCTTCATCATTAGTCTTGTAAATAGTTTTCAGGATAGACTTCTAAAGTTCAAGATCTTCTTCTCTTGTAGGAACCTTCTTCTAAATGAGTCTCTCATAGATTTTGTAGTTAATTATTCTCTCAAGATCCTTCAATTTTAGATTGTTCGCTATAATATATATCATGGTAGATTTATCAATCTAATCCTTCTCAAAATTGTTATACAAATCATAAAACTTGTTCATCTAAAAAAAGTTACCTTCATTAGCAATAGTGGTATTGATCTTCTCTATATTTGGCTTCCAAGGTTTTCAAGCTTTTCCTATTGATTGTTTTGATGGAGTCACTTTCTTTAGCTTTTTAATCTCTTGTTCTTCTTCATCTTCATCACTTGACTCAACAATTGTGAACAATGTTTTCTATCTTTTACCTAGTCTAGTAGCTTGCTATTTTACCTTCTTGGTTTTAGTAGATATTGCTTCCACCAATCTTTCAGATTTTCTTTTAGGTTCACTTGGTTGAACATTTGACACTGCTACATACAAAATTCTCTATTCTAAAGATGTTTCTACAATAGATACTAATAAAGGTTGAATATTCAATATTCATTTCTTCATTTTTTGTCTTATAGCCTTAGATTCACTGTCTATCGTTCAAACTTTTGATAGTGCCTTATTTATTATAGACTCAATCTTCTTGTGTGATGCTTTCTCCAAGATTGTTTGATGAGCTAACTATGTGATCTCATAATATGTACCAAATTTGTATTCTTATTTATCTCTATCTAAATTCAATAATAAATCAATATAACAAACTGCTATATCATCATTTAATGCATAACTAAAGAGATCAAGAAATGTTTCCCAAGGTTCCACTACTTGAATATAGGTATAATCTGTACCAACCAAAATACAAACGTCTTCCATAAATCTGTCAACAATTGTAGGTTCAATTCTAAATTTTTGTTTCATTTCATTCTGAAATGTTCTCATTATCAACTTGGCACTATCCAATATCTTGTCTGTAGGATGCCTTCTACATACTTTTGTAATCTTCTCCATTCACCTATCACTACTCATTATGTTTATGACTGATAAATAAAGAAATATTTTAAATACATGAAAGAATATGTGATTGATCAATGACTCAAATCTAAACACACTATTCTTTGTCCTCTTAATTATTTCTAGGTTCTCTCAGAGTTACATTCTCAGAATTTCACTAAGACTCACTTATTCCTTCTCTATACATACATTATAAGCTACATAGGTGAATCCTGCTAAAAGTTCATTAATCTTTGAACTTGAAGAAATAGAATAGGTAATAATTCTACTTAAAATCCTTACATCATCTTTTTGAAGGTTCCAATCACCATAGCCTTTCCATTATACATTGCTTTAGTATAGGTTTGAATTTTCTTCTTAACCAATTTCTCACCTATAGGTACACTGCCTTGTTTACTAAGACCAATTACCTCATGAATAAGGTTGGTAGAAATATTAATTACATTATCTTGCATCCATAATTTAGCATCATGTATCCTACTCAATATAATCTATGTCCATTCATCTATGTCTAACTCATGGTAGAAGTGATATTTAAACAAGTCTAATTCCTTTAGATGTTCAAATCTAGGCTTCATAGTCTAGTCATGATTGAAAACCAATTCCATATCTTTCTTTATGAATTCACTACAAATAGACTCAAACTTACTATTCAAATAACTTCCTACATCTTCAAAATATACTATGTTGTTTAGAGTGATAAACAACGTTGAGTTAGGGTTTCCTTCAATAGGTTTTATGGAAACAATCTTCAACTTAGATCTATCTTCATTCACAACATTGTGCACTACTGACATATCCATGATCTTATCAATTAGAAACTTTTATTGAACAAATTTATGGAAAAATGATAAAACGCCTCTTTCTGAAAATAGGATTTGGTTTGAAATCACCCTAACAAGTCACTTTTGAGTGCTCTACACTTTAGATGAGTTTGCAATGAAGTGAAAATCAATTATGTACTCTATTTATTCCATCATCTTAAACTTGCATTAATTACATACTTTGCAACCATGACAAAGTTGTCAATTATATTTTGCAATCAAATAACTACTCAAGATCATTTACTCAAACTTTAAATGCCACCTAAGGTTTTCCATAACTAGTTTCCATCATGAAAAAACTCTACAAGACTTCACATCATGAAATTCTTTACAAAAACATACTTTTCATCTTTTGCCACAAAATTAGCCTTTACTGTAATACTAGTAACTTTGAATTCCTTCATAACATGCTTAGATGAGCTCCAAATTACAAGTGAGCTTAGGTACCATCTAAAATTATCTCTATACAACTTTTCCTAACTTTTCTACCTGTAATTCGATCTCTAGATGAAGTTTCAAATTCTGATGTAGTAAACAAGCTTAATTCACTTAATTGAATCGAACTCAACAATTGACTTTGATCTTCCTATATCATTAGTATTTTGAGATATCTATTCCTTTTACAAATGAATAATTAAGCTCTCAAAGTTCACTAACAATGTTTCTATGTTCCTCATTGTCTCTATTAGTTCTAAAATTACTTTCATAGTCCATTCTATCATTTTTGAAGTTCTTTCCATCATTCATTCCATTCCTAAATTTTCTTCCATTGTTCCTTCTATCTCCAAAGTTTCTATCCATTCTATAGTACTTCATTGTGTGTCCAAAATTGTTGCATAAATGACATATAGGTGCTATGCTTCTAAGATTCTACTGATCATCACATGCATGACAATTCTGAGCAATGTGTCCTAAGTTGTTACACTTATAACACATGATCTATCTTCTTTCTTCATAAGATCTTCCTTCTCTTGATGTACTTTCATTATATTTTTCTATTATTTCTTCTATCATTATCATACTTAGGTTTCCTACAATCAATTGCATTATGACCCATACCATGATAATTATGACAATTAAAGTACTTAACATGATTAAATGACTTATTAGTACAGTCTCTTTTCATATGACCTATTACATTTCACAAAAAACACTTACCTCTAAATTCATACCTAGTTTCCTTAGGAGATTCCACATGCTTTGGTTCATCCAAAGTTTCAACTTCCTTGTTTTAGTCAATTTCTTTAGATTTATCATAAGATTGACTAGATTCAATCTTATCATTAGATTTATCATTTTCTTTTAGATATGATCTAATCTTAGGTTTCTTCATAGACATGTTAATTAGATAACCAAGACCACTCTTATCATAAATAGGTCTTTGTATTGACATTGAATCAACAAGCTTTTCTCTGCTAGAATAAAGCTTCTCAAGCAACTGCTTGCACTAGGTCAATTCACCTTTCACAATAGTATTGTACTTATGAGGTTTTTTGCGATATTCTTTCAATGTTTCAAACTTAGATGTTTTCTTTGCTAGACTTTCTCTCAAATATGCATTTTTAGTCTTCAAATTAGATTTAGCTTTGCTAGGACCATTTCTCAACGTCAACTTCTAATTTGTAATTTTCAATTCATGCTTTAAGATCTTGTACTCTATCTTCAATTTTGAATTATCATCATCACTATTTCAAAATTTAGTATATTCAGGCTTAGATTTGAGATGTTCAATCTTTTTCTTTAATTGACCAATGTATACTTTTTGGAGTCTTCATATTTTTCCTTTAGCTTATCTCTTTCTTCAGTAAGGAGATCAATTTGTTTAGGAGCTTCTTCAAGGTTCTTCATCAACTATTACATATCCATAGGTATCTTACTCAAGCTATTAAGCCTCTTAAAAGTAACTATGCTCTAATACCAATTGTTAAAAATAGGGATTACTGAGAGGGGGGTGAATCAATAATCTACAAACTTTAGCCACCAACTGGATATTATTTCTTACTTTAAACCATTTATAACAAAGTAATAAAGTAATTCTAAATAGTAACAATAAAAATGCACAAAGATAACTCATAACACCATATCTTGTTAACTAGGGAAACCCTAGCCAAGGGAAAACCCTAGTGGGGATGATGCCCATTAGATAATATAGTAATATATAAGTTCCTTGTTAGAGGATGGACCCTATTAGGAGATTCTAACCTTGTTAGGAGTTGTGGTACAGTAAATACAAGATGAGCCCACTTCCAAAACACACACTTCCAATTACAAGAAGAGCTTACTGCTCAAACAAGTAATTAGACTTTTGGAATAGGTACTACATCTTCTTCCTTCACTAATCTCTGATCTTCAGCTTGATCATAGATCACCAAATAGCTCATATAAAACTTTGCATATATCCTTTCACAAAAGTTTGCATATAAGTAAAATTATAAGATAGCACTTGTAATCACAATCATTCACTTCACAATCTTACCACAAAATGTCCTTTGCATAAGTACCATGCCTTAACAAAATTTCTACTAGGTCAGCTAAGACCATAATCCACTTTTCCAACTTAGAGTAAACATGTAGGATATCGGCCCTAATTGGACAAATAATTATCTTGTAAACAAAATAATTCTTTCCTTCAATTCTACTATCCTATTTTGCTTCAAACATGATTATCTCTATTCTATACAATTTGTACTGACTTTTGAAGTTATACATGTCATCACCAACATGTATACTATCTCCATCTAACTTTGGTAGTCATAATATGATGTCAACAACAAGTTATAAACAAAATAATACATTGTTGTAAACCAAATTCTATACATAGATAGTTTTCTGATTACCAAACACTAAGTATCTTTATTTCTAAGGTTTCCTATAAACATGTACATCATGTGTTGCCATAAATGACAATAATTACATATCACTATTAGCCAATTGTCAACACATTTTCCATAAACTTATAGCAAACTAGGAATTCCTTGTATCAAGTGGATCCTAAAACTAGCAAAGCAGATAAATGTCTCCAAATAACATAGCTAAATTCTTATTCAAGAAACCTTTTCAACCAAAATATACTAAAAATTATCATATTCCTGACATGGCTGATCAAGACAAGAATACAAAGAACATATTAGAGAACAAGATTATTGAAGGAATGAAAGATGTAAGGAACCTTTCATTGACGAGAATGAGGAAAATGAAGAGATACTTCTCGAAGATGTCAAAATATGTCGTAAGAATAAACACTTCCAGAAAGTTATGGAAATATTGCTTAACAAAAAACAAAAAGAAATACTTTCTTGCACTTGCTCAAGAGGAAGCCAAACTACCTCATCAATATATTGTTGAAACAATTTTTATACCTAAAGAGGAAACTAAAATGTCTAAGTTGCAAAAATAATTGAAGATCAAGCAAGAATAGTTATCCCAAATGATGCGTGACAAGGAAAAACCTACCAAAATGTACACATTAGAAACTCTTCATCCATTTCCTTTTCATAAGAGTATAGGCATGCCTCCTTTTCCAAAAGGAGTTGACTTACCAAAGTATGATAAATACTTCAAAACCTCTGATCCCTAAGATCATTTGCAGGAATTCAATGCTTTGTCTATGCAATTTATACATAATCAAACATATCTCATGCATCTATTCCAATGAAGTCTAGGTGGTCAAGCCATGAAATGGTTTTCATGATTGTATACTACTATCAAATCATTTGATCTGATTATGAACCTATTTTTTTAATAGTTTTCACACAACACACAATATTTAGTTAACATTTGTGACTTGTGTAACCTTAAATGGAAGGTTGGGGAACCTTTCCTCACATTCCATTAGAGGTGGCAACAACTTTAAACCAAATATTCATGAAAGATTCCTGAAATGGAAAAACTTGACATCTTCATAGATAATCTTTTACCTAACTTTGGGTACAAAGTTCAGCTTCAAGGTCCATGCACCTTTGAAGATATGGTCACACAAGCTTTACAAATAGAGGAATTCATGGTCAAAAAGAGAAAAATAACCCTTCAAAAGGACACTAAACAAGAATCAATCTCTAGTAATAATAAGTCCAAGTATGTAAACAAGAACTGAGAGATAGTAAATGATGGAATCATTGACAACATTATTCCTAAACTTTCTAAAGTAGCTTTCAATCTTATAGACAATCACGAAACATCTAAGAACATTGAAAAATATCCTCCTAACAACAAGACATTTGGAAAAAAAATGAAGAACTCATCTTGGGTTACATGCCAAAAATGAGAATATATACCTCTTGGTGAACCTCTGGAAGTGGTCTATAAGACCTTGCTACAAAACAAGCTCATTTCTCCATTGGATAATTATTGGTCTTATGATCTACAACCATGACCCCCATGCTAGAATGAAACCACATTTTGTGAGTACCATTAGAATAAAGGTCACAAAAATAGAAATTACATCAACCTACATCAAAAAGTTCAAGACTTAATTCGTGATGGTGAAATTATTGTGGATGGACATAGAAAGAACTTAGATCACAAGGCTTTCAAGGAGCCATTCCTCTCTTATGAAAAAGGAGAAAATTTTAAGTAAAAACCTCATAAAAAAGTCAACTATATGTACTCTAATGATGATGATGTGATCAACATGGTTGAACCTATGGATTTTTATTATTGCAACATCATCACCATTAAGGAAAACA
Source organism: Cupressus sempervirens (assembly GCA_028749045.1). Lineage (NCBI taxonomy): Eukaryota > Viridiplantae > Streptophyta > Pinopsida > Cupressales > Cupressaceae > Cupressus > Cupressus sempervirens. The sequence goes on along the minus strand of CM053790.1, from coordinate 782,721,467 downwards.
AGAGAACACTAAACCTAAGACACCATTTGTCTTAAGAGGTGCTACACCCAATACATCTGACAAAGAAATATCACAATCTTATGCCAATGTTGTTATACATTCTTGTGCTAAGATAGTAATCAAAGGCTCTATGCCTTTTGTCCCTCAGTTAAAACAATGCAAAAAAAAACCTTTTTTTGTTCTATCTAGAAAAGGTACAAAGATTGTAACATATTTTGTGGCTACTAGCTATAGTATCCTTGATCAATTACAATGGACAAGTGCTCAAATAATTGTTTTTGAATTGCTCAAAATATCACCTACTCATAGGTAGATTCTCGATAAAGCCCTCACTAAGGAAAACATACCTCAAGATCTTGATCTTGATAAGTTCCAATCTGTGGTAGGTCACTCGACCTCACCTCATTATATGTCCTTCTTTAAAGGAAGATGAAAATTCATTGAGTTATTTGCATAACTAAATGTTACACATTGAAGTCATGATACACTAGAAGCATGTCTGTCATGTGCTCATTGAAAATGGGGCTAGTTTTAACATTGTCTTTGCTACTCTACTCAGAAAATTGGGCTATTTTGAATAGTACATTGATCCTTATCATAGGATAACCATCAAGGCATATGATGAAGTCAATCAAAAATCCTTAGGTTTTATTGTGTTGCCTCTCAAAATTGGTCCTATAGAAATGGATGTCACTTTTCACATCCTTGACATCCCATTAGCATACAACATCCTACTAGGGAGACCATGCATACATGAAATGAAAGTTGTACCTTCAACTTATCATCAACATGTCATGTTTCCATTTCATGGCTTTGAAGTCACCATACTTGCAGATACTAGTTAAACCTATAACATGCTGAAATTTGTTGAAAGATTTATACCAGATAATAGGGAATCCATAAAAGATCATGATGATAATCTAAATCAAATCAAGTAGTCACTCAAGTGGAAAGAAACTAGGATTGGTGAATATTACATAGAACTGGTTCTATCATTGACATCTCTTCCTAAGTCTCCCCATTATTATGGGAGACCATCTAAAGTGAAGAGAACTTTTGTGTTGTCATCTCAAACTATGTATAATAGTACCCTTTTAAAAGCTACTATACCTCTTGAGGAGGAATATGAAAATAGAGCTATTACTGCATGATATACAAAGAGGAAACTCTAGTTGACCTCATAGAATAGTCTCATGAAATTACTCCTAAAAAGTATGGCCTAGGTCTTAAACTCATGAAACACTTTGGTTACAAAGGGAATGGTCCAATTGGATGGAATAAATTTTTTCTAATTGATCCTGTTAAAGCTATAGCTAGAAGGTCTCAAGATACATCTAGTCTAGGTTTCAAGAAGATTCCCTTCCATCTAGGGATTAATAACTTTATACCAGAACTTGAGATTTCATCTAAACATAAGTCACAAGTTGAGTTAGATTACCATGAGTATGATGCTAATGACAAGGATCCTTATCCTTATCCAATTCCTATCTATCTTGCTATATTCTTTGTAAAACTAGATGACTTTGTACCACATGTCGGCATTATGGATGGTGATAACAATTCTTTTGACAACACTACTGATTCTCCCCATATCCAACAAGAACAAGGACAGTCCAGTCATGCTTTATTCATTGAGAGACTTTGTAAAAATCTAGGTGATGAAGGAGAATTGGTCCCTATTACTATTGGTGAATCTATAATTCGAACACACTTGTGGACAAATCTGCTCTAGGTCTCAAAGTTCTTTTCCAAGAATTTGATGATTACACTGTGAACTATATTGAACCCACCACATCTATTTAACTCACATATCATGAGGTTATAGTCTGGAATTCCAATGCATATAGTGAAGTCCCTACATTCTAGAATGACTATGCTCTTGCTTGCTATTTCAATGCTATTGAACCTATAATGTCTTCCACCAGCAAACAAAGTGTCAACATGACTAAAGATGACATCAAATATCTCAATCACACAATAAAAAAGAAAAGAAATAGAAGTTACATTGGTGAAAGCCACATTGTGGTAGTATCAGAACCTAAAATAGTAAAAATAAAAGATGTATCCAAAGGTGAAAACCTCCCTGAGGCACCTATAGATGAGATATTTGATGCACTTCCTAGTCATTTTAAAGAAAGATCATCAATATTGATAGAGCCAACACAACCAATCAACTTGGGAACTAAGGAACAATATCACATGATACATCTTGCATAGTCATTATCTCCAAAAGAAAAAGAGGAATTTATTGCCTTCTTCCAAGAGAAAAATATAAAATTTTCATGGACATACTTAGACATGCCAAGCTTGGATCTTGATCTCATAATGCATCATTTATCTATTGCACTAGGCATTAAAGTAGTCAAACAAAGACATAGGAAAATGCATCCTCATGTTGCATTACTTGTTAAAGTTGAGCTAGAAAAGCTTTTGAAAGCTGGTTTCATCCATGTTATTGATTATGCTGAATGGATATGAAACATTGATCCAGTCTCCAAACATGAAAAATTAATCAGAGTTTGCACAGATCTCCAAGATCTAAGATTATCATTTCTAAAAGATGATTTTCCATTTCCCAACATTGATATGATAGTGGATATCACAACATGATATGAAATGTACTCACTCATGGATGGTTTTTCTAGTTATAACTAGATCAAAATTGCACCCAAAGATCAAGAAAAGACTATTTTCACTTGTGGATGGGGAACCTTCTATTGGAATGTGATGTCATTTGGTCTAAAAAATTTTGGTGCCACATATCAAAGGGAAGTTACTACAATTTTTTATGATATGATGAATAAGACGATGGAAGACTATGTCGATGATAGTTTGGTTAAGAGAACAAAATAAAACACTCACCTTCAAGATTTGTGACCCATCCTAGATTGCATGGATAAATTTAGTTTGAGACTCAAGCCCAAGAAATGTGCATTTGGTGTAACATATGGAAAACTACTTGATTACATTGTGTCTATAAAAGGAATTGAGGTCAATCTAGAGAAAGTTCAAGCAATCATGGACATGCCTCCACCTTGTAACATCAGTCAAATGAAGGGCTCACAAGGAAGACTTCAATCTATTTGTAGATTCATCTCATAGTTGGAAGATAGGTCACAACCGTTTATGAAGACTCTACATAAAGTTATAAAATATAATTGGAACCAAGATTGTGATAAGAGTCTAACATAGATAAAACAATACCTTACTAAAGCACCAATCTTGATGCCTCCCATCTATGGGAAGCCTCTTATTTTATACATGTCCACAATAGAGTCATCTCTTGGTATCTTGCTAGCTCAAGAAGATAATGATAGCAAGGAAAGAGCTATCTACTATCTGAGTCGCATGCTGATTTCTTATGAAATGAATTATAGTATCATTGAGAAAGCTTTCTTGGTAGTCATCTTTGCTTTCCAAAAGTTGATAAACTACATGCTAGCTCATGCCACATGACTAGTTGCTAAAATTGATCCACAAAAATACTTACTCAGCAAGGAAGCTCTAAAAAGAAGGTTAGCTAAGTGGGTCATGGGATTAAGTGAGTTTGACATTTAATATGTTGAGAGAAAGGCTATAAAAGGATAGAAATTGCTGATCAATTAGTAGAAGCACCAATGATGCTAATGTACCAAACGTGGGTGATGTTCTTTGATGGTTCCTTCACCCAATAGGGATTTGGTGCTAGGCTCTTATTCATAATACCATAGAGGTATTCACTACCTAAGGCATACAAGATTTAGTTTTCTTGTACAAAACAACATTGTAAAATACGAAGCCCTAATTAATGGCATGAAGATTGTAGTTCAATGAAGAGTGGATGAATTAAATATCTTTGGTGATTTATAGCTCATAATCAACCAGGTCAATGATGTGTATCAAAAAAAGGATGATAAATTGATCCCTTATAAATGCATGGTGGATGACATGAAGAAATACTTCATTCATATCACTATTCAATAAGTTCCTTGGGAAGACAACAAAGTGACTGATGCAATGGCTTCTCTTGCTTCCATGTTACAAATCCTATAGAATGATATTTGATGCAAATTCCTATTAGAGACATTACTCTACCCTTCCTATAATTCCCTTGAATCTTGGATGATTTTCTCTATTGTAGGACATGACTCATCCTAATAACACCATATATACTCTTATCTGTGTGACCAAACAATTCTAGAAAATCTAACTTGGAAAGAAAAATGTCACGTTATCCACAATGCTTAATGGTATGTTATTATTGTTGATGAATTTTTTAGGAGAGGACTCTATGGAACACTCCTTAGGTTTCTAGAATCTGATGAGCCAAAATGTGTATTGATCAATGTACACAAGGGCATTTTTAGATCTCACTCTAATAGCTTGACACTAGCTTGTAAACTTATTTGAGCTAGTTACTATTGGTCAAATATGTAGCAAGATGCAACCAAATATGCTAAGTCCTACAAACAATGCCATCTCCATAGAAACCTAATTCATCCTTGAGCTAGGGAGCTAATTCCATCTATCATGTTTTGGCCATTCCAATAATGGGCCTTTGATCTTGTGGGTTAGATTCACCTATCCTCTTCAAATGGAGACAATTTAATCATTACAGATACATACTACTTCACTAAATGGGTAGAAGTAGTACCTCTCTCTATAGAAAATGGAAGAAATATAGCTCTTTTTATTATGAGTTACATCATATGTAGGTATGGTGTACCTTCCTCTCTCATTACTAACAATGGAGGATAGTTTAAAAACAACGATCTTAGGGAGTTGTGCAAGTGGTTTAAAATCAAACAACATTGGTCTTTCATTTACTACTCCTAGGGTAATGGCCAAGCAAAATAATCCAGCAAGGTGATCCTTAAGATCTTGCATCACACAATTAAAAAATTTGGAAGGGACTAGCACCTTTGGATTCATTCGACTTTATGGGCTTATAGAACTAGTATTAGCACTCCAATTGGTATAACACCCTTTCCTTTGGTATATAGAGCAGATGTTATGTTTCTAATTGAAGTTGAGATTCCTACTTTGAGATTCTCAATGAAGGGCCCCATTAATGATGATGGCTATAGAATATCTTGGCTTCAAGAGTTGGAATTGTTAGATAATTTCAAAAAGTGGCATGCAATCATCTTTGAGCTTATCAATAGTGTATGTCTAGAAGCTACAATAAGAAAGTTAAACCATGTGACTTCCAATTGGGTGATCTTGTTCTGAGAGGAAACCCTAAGAATCAGCAACAATATGTACAAAAAGGGAAGCTTGAATCCAATTGGCTTGGTCCATATATAGTTACTAAAGTATTTGGATCTAGTGCTTACCATCTTTCTATAGCCGAGGGAGAGATGCTCAAGGAGCCCATCAAAACTCTCCATCTAAAGCTACTCTATAGCTGATCTAATTTCAAAAGCTCTTTGTATATACTTAAATGTCTTGAAAAAATCATTATCTTGGTGAAAACCTAGCAATAGGAACCTTGGTGATACTTAAAAACATAAAAATTGAAAAGCTCAAAAATACAAAAAAATTGAAAAATAGAAAAGTTCCATTGATGATAACTTAGCAAATAGGAATCATGGTAGAAAAAAAAAGAATTTCTTCCAATAAGGTGAAAACCTAGTAAATAGGCACCTCTTGTTTCAAATGCTACCTCTCATAGTGCATCTTCTAGCTCTTGTATAGTTTCATTCCTACTTTAGTTTGTAATTTTTTCTCATGCATCTATGGATTGAATCTTGTCATAACTTGAGGGAAACACCCTATAGTTTCATAAGAATATCTAAAGCATTAGTTACTAGTTTTTCTAATTATGTCTGCCTACTATTGCTAATGTCACTCTAGAGATTCCTCTCATGGAAGATCTCATTTATGTCAGTCACTAATTATAATTATGTCTATCTACTATTGCTAGTGTCACTTCAAAGATTCCTCTCACAAAATATTTCATAAGAATCACTCACCAATTGTTCTAACTACATCTACCTAATGTCGCTAGTGTCACTCTAGAGATTCCTCTCATGGAAGATCTCTTTCACATTAGTCACTAGTTATTCTAACTATGTTTTCCTACCACTGTTAGTGTCACTCTAGAGATTCCTCTCATAGAAGATCTCTTAAGAGTTAGTCATCTATTGTTCTAAATATGTCTACCTACTATCACTAGTGTCACTGTAGAGATTCATGTCATAGAAGATCTCTTTCACATCAATCACCAGTTGTTCTAACTGTGTTTATTTATTGTCGCTCAATTTCCTCAAAAGGTCCTTCTTACTAAAGATTCCTCTTTGACTTTAGTCACTAGTTGTTCTAACTATGTCTATCTACTATCGTCACCCTACTAAAGAAATTTCCTTTATATATGTTCTAAACATTGGCACTTGACATCAATCCTATAACATAGAAACATAACTATAAAAGTTGAACTTGTTTGGAATATGCTGAACTTTTCTTTTCTTGTTTGGTTTTTTCTTTATCATGTCTCTTCAAGTGACTTAATGATGTCTCTTTGTACTAAAGAAGTGAGGACTAGGGGGCATGATATTTTATTTTCTTTCTATTTTATGGTTTAGTTCCAATGATCTAAATAATCCATATAAAAGAGGTGTCCACTATAAGAGCCTCTATCTCATATTGGATGGTCACATGTATCTCGACTCCTTTTATATGGATAACTCAGTGAGGTTTGTTCTTTTTTGTGCTTGTTTGAGTGAATTCTCTATACTACAATAAATACTAATACTCATCCTATTAGGTGAACATACATGTCACTGGGAGTATACTTAGCACACTTTTATTTCAGGTTACAAATGCAAGGGTCATTGCAGACAAAATACTTACTGATTACTTAGCATAAGAAGGATCTTTTGTGTGTCTAGTGTGTCTACACACAAGAAGCATTCTAATCATCCTATTATTTATGCTCTGATGCTTATGTTTGCTTGTTATATTAAAAGGGACAAATGTTCTAGTCATTCTGACATCTTGTGCCTCAAATTCTTACATTTAATCTTGACAAAACTAAAACATATGTTCTATTCATATTCTCATGAGTGCAATATAAGTGGGAACTACATGACATTTGGGATTTTACTAAACACTTAGTTTTATGATACTTTTATAATCTTGGTAACCAGAACTAGGGTTGCATCTAACATAGGACTGCATTACATCAGCACATGGTTCGATCATTAATTTAATTGCATCCTTCATGATGAGGGATTCTTGGTTTCTTCATAGTGTCATATTTCTTCATGATTGCAAAAGCATTTGATTCTTTGGTTTGTCCTCTCGATCTTCATAGATACCTATAACTATCAACAAAATGGAACACTACATGAGGTGCTAATTCATTCAAATTTTGCATTTCACATACATACTTTCATGATTCATCTCATCTACACTACATTCATACATCATATCAAATTTACATTCATAATCATAAGCATTAACATCTCATGTACAACAAAGTATATAGAGAAAAAGTGACACATGTGAAGCTACTCAAATCAAAAATCTCATGTATGTATGTATGTATATATATATATATATATATATATATATATGAAGTCAACTGTGTACATCATTTCAAAACTAAATGCTACTCGAGCACTATAATTCTTAGCATAGTACAAAATAATGTTGGCATACCAATTCATACATTGCTAGAACAAAATTGGAAGAAAAGTGAGCTAGCTTTTCTCCTCTCCTCACCCTTGGGTGGAGGAGGAGGGGGCATCACTAGTCCAATTGGAGGTCATGCACCTCACAACTCTCTATCATACTAAGAAAATTGTGGCACTTGCTCTATCTCAGATGGTACTACTACAATGTATGCCACATAGTAATACATTGCTCTCATTGACTGCAATTAAATCTCATGCTACTACTACTCTAATATGTGAGTTCATTGCTCAAACTATTCTCATAATCCATAGATCTCTTGATCCTACTCTGATATCTGAGTATCCCTAACAACAAGCTCTATAATCATCTCTACCAATTGTCACTACACTACTCAAACTCACTCTCTGGAACTCTAAAGGGCATCTCGGGTCTCTACCAGGATATCCCCACCCTGTGGCTTTAAAGAAAGCTTATCCTACATCTCCTCATTGCCCATCCCTTGCTCTATCAGTTAGGCTAGCTGCTCCTTTGTATGAGGCCTTTGTCTCTCTCCTCCAATCACTCCTAGGGATCCCATCTCACCACGAGGATATCTATGTCCTATACCACTACCATTGGAATCTAAATCCAACCCCTTCTAACAAGGAGGAATAGGCACCTATCATATCCTCTATTTGGATCTCTCTCATTGTGGCTATTTTAGTGGTGGGTGTGGTGCTAGCATTGGCTGTATAGGTAGGATGGTGCCTACTAGGTCTATGAATCATGGGAAATGATTACTCACAAAATTTTCTTGATATGCTATGGTCATTTCCCCATCTACTACAACTGGCATGTAATCCCACTCTGTCACCACTATGGTCCACACATTAATCATCAAATCACCTTGGTATAACCTAAAAAACCACCCATGATCTAGATCTGTTGCAAACCACACATATGAACAATACTCCTTTGAGTTGTCTTGCAATTGACCATATTGTCTCCAGACATGAGTTTGTGAGAATCTCTCAATAACCTACACAGAGTGACCAATCAATGGTCAAGATGCAAACACATACCCTAGCTCTACAGGTGCATTATCCCATGCCTTGGTCTCTCTCTATGGTCTCCACACCACTGCTACTAGGTCATCTAGTCAACCTCTCCACTACTTAGTCTTCCTCAAAATTTTCTAGGTCAATTGCCCCCAATATCTGCATATGTATGGCTCCAAAGCCTATCTATAATAAGCTAAAATGGATCTCATGATGGGAAAATGCTCATATGCCCACACCTAAAGAACATAGACCCCTATGGCCATGCTCTTACTCTCATGGTAAAAAATCTTGTGCATCTCATGAAACATATGGGCAAGCATGCACTGACCCCATCCATAGTATATTGGCTCATCTAACATTAGCCATAGCATTCTACCCCATCCACACTCAAGTTCATGTTGGCCTCTATCAAGCATCAAAAAGTAGCTAATGAATATACCCAATACTATGGCCAACCTATGGCTAGGACCATATGTATGCACTATCTCATACCATATGATGCCTCTACCTATGATGAGGTCCTCTAGGAATATGGCCCTCAATGTTGTTGTGCCTATTTGTGGCACTATGTCATACACTACTCATGGCCCATGGAATTAGATCCATAGAATCTTGTATATGTCCTTTAGGGTGATACTCATCTCTCCTTGGGGCAAGTGGAAGGTAGTCATCTTTGAATGGAAATGCTCAACCAATGCTATTAGTAGGTCATGATTCACTAGCAATGTAGGAATTTGGCAAAGATATGATAGACCAAGGGCATCAATGTATGCCATGTTGGCATCATCTAGCTATCAAATCAAAGCTTTGTAGGGTGGATAATGTGACCTAAATCTGATGTTAGGAAAGCTAACTTGTAAACATGAACACAACAAGCAAACAATTAGTCTAAGATAGGTAAAAATGACAAATGAAAGCACAAAATGTCAATGACAAATCAAATTTCAAACATTCAATCTTGCAAATTACACCAAATTGTTGTGCAAGATTTGATCTACTCATGTAAGCTTGTACCTTTTCACATGAGGAAATATATTCTCATGTGAGAAAGTTCAAAACACTTAGCCCACAAACTATCAATTTTAGCATTTTTTGCATGAGAAATGGGTCTTTTCCACTCAAAGAAACCCAACATGTGAGATAAAGAAGTACTAGGATGGTACTTCTTTTCATGACAGGTGATCTAGACTCATGCAAGGAACAAAATTCTCACACAAGATCTGACATTGTGACCTCTACAAAACCCTAAAAAAATGCTAAAATAGACTCAACACATAAAAAATTTTAGTGCAAAGTGAGATTATCAATGATTCCATGGAGGTCCTTAATCCATTGGTTGGCTGTGTCACCTAGAGCACTCAAATTGATGCATATGCATGTGGACCACCATCTTTCTCCTCAAAGCTCTCTTCTTCACAAAATAAAAAAGGACAAATGAATAAAAAATGATCCTTTGGGAAATTATATAGGTTTTGACCTAATTTTTCAAAGTGCTCTAATTAGTGTGAAAACCACCCCCCGGCTAATTTGGCTACTCTGAACCCATTTTTTAGATCAAATTCAAAATCCAACACACTTAAATAGCTCAAAATCACATTTTGAAATTTTGAGATCAACGTAATCAAACTTTTTTGTAGTCCATTTTTCTAATACTTTGTGAATCTTGGAATCTTTTCATTTTCTTCAAAATTTCCAAAATTTCTACATAAAGTCAACCATTGTCAACCTTGGTCAAACTTGGTCTTTTGGACCTCAAAATCATTTCAAATCAACTTCAAATTTTCTTGAGATTCTACTTATTTGTTCTACATTCTATTGAATCTTAGATTTCTTAAGTATCTTTTAGTATACTACTCTGCATCACTTTTCTGGTGTGTCATCTTTAGATTTTGCTCCTGAAGGGGGCAGGATGATTACATCATTGAATCGTTCAAAACTAGCTTCAACTCAATCTGAATCTTATGTCCTTATCAATCAAGGAATCTCATTAGTCAAGGCATCTTTGTTCCCTCTCTTTGGCACCATATGTCATCTATCTTACCTTTTGATGAATTGATCATTCTTATAACAATCTTGTCAAAGTTTGATGGATAAGTATTGGGATAGTCTAATCTTGACTCCTGAGGATCAAGCCTAATTTTGATAATGATTCTATGACTCATTATAGGTCATGTTATTTTTTTCATAGACCAGTATTCAGGTGTTATATCTAAACTCTAGGGAATTAAGTTTTGTTTTGGAGATAATTCCAAATTCTTGTTGAGGGTTAAACTTCATTCTGGAGATAATCGTAACTCTTGCTGAAAATTAAGCCTTGTTCTAAGGACAATTCTAATCACTTTCTTTCAATCACTATTCAATGGACATGTATCAGGATAGTCTAACCTTGACTCTTGAGGATTAAGCCTCATTCTAGGGATAATTCTATGAATTTTGATTAATCTTATCATCTTCTAATTGATAGGTATCCGGATGATCTAACCCTGACTCCTAAGAATTGAGTCTCATTTTGGGAACAATTTTGTGAAGTTTGATAATCTTTGTTCTATAAATTCTAGTATCTAGGTGTTCTATCTAGATTCCCTAAAGCTAAGCTTGATTCTGGAGATAAGTTTAAAAAGCTTATCAATTTTGATATCTAGGTGTTCTATCTAGATTCCCTAAGGTTAAACTTCATTATGGAGATAGCCTTAAAAAACTTATCAATTTTGGTATCTAGGTGTTCTATTTGGATTTCCTATTGTTAAGCTTCATTCTAGACAAAACTTTAAAAAGCTTATTGATTGGTGTCTATATCATCAATTTTGGAACCACTCTCATTTCTTGATTTATGCTTCATACTTTTGATTTCTTTGAATCAACAGGTTGTTCACACATTTATTCAAAGAGGGGCAAATGTAATACCCCAAAATTGGCACATTGCCATGTTAAATCAATTCTAGTCTATTTAATCAATCCTAAAGTCTTATTATATAAGGTAATCTTAAATTCTAATAAATGCTACTTGACCTAAGTGTCAAATGCAAAAAATCCCTAATCTGCATTAATTACATACTCTATTTAATTCCTAAGTCTGATTGAATTAACAAAGTAAGTCTTAGCACTTTGGTCAAATTAAAATTACCCCTTTTCTTAAAATACATATTAAGGAATTAAATGTATTTGATTTAAAAAGATATATCCTCATTTTAATAATTGAGTTTAATTATTCAATTAATCAAGAATATCCATTTATGAGGTATATTCTATTTTATTAAATCAAATATACCCTCCAAATGTTCTCTTCAGTTCATAAATGGAAACTCTAAGTCGACTAAAATCGAAAAAAGAATTAAATCAGTTAACTCCTTATTCCACTAAAAAGAAAATTAGTTAACTTCCTTTTCATAAGGAAACTTTCCATTTTGTCTAAATCTTCTTCAAATCTTAATCATTCGTTCTATTTGATATTGACCATTGATCAAGTTCTTAGATTCTTCCTCATTTCAGAGGTTAACAATTGAATTGCATCAAACTTATGGTGAATTGTTGACTCAATCATTCTTGCATTTTTAGCTTATAGTTTCATATTGCTTTCATATAGATTAATTATGCATACATATAAATTTCTTATGTTAATACTTGCATCTCATCTAGCATAATATTGCATTTCATATAGCTTAAAATCCTTCATTCTAAATGTTTGGTTGCTAGTTTCTCGGTCTAAGAACCCCCTCCATAAAAGGATATAAATTTTTGGTGAATCTTTCATTATTTTAAAAAAAGAAATTATTTTTATTGGTAAATCTCTCAATTTTTTTATTTTAAATATTATTTACATTGGCTATTATTTTAGAATCATAATTTTTTAGTAAAAAATATTGGCGAATCTCAATAATAATAGGAAGTTTGGTAATCATCATGGAATATTACAAATCAAAATTGAAAATGTTTTATCTCATGCAAATTATGAGGATAATTACATTATATTTCAAATCAATAGTGAAAATGAAATATTGGTAATATAACCCTAAAGTAACTAATAATTATGATAATTATTGGTGAATTAATTTTAATTTCTTCGATAATATATAATATTTAGGTGAATAAAATCTAATCATGTATTGAATATTATGGCGAATCTTTGAGTTTAAATTTTTTAATAAAATAAATTAATTCAGTGATTTTAAATATTTTAGAACCAAATTTAATAAAAAAAAGTGGTGATTTAGGTTGCATTAAATCTTAAATTATTAGTTGAATTACTAGAAATTTTTTTCTAAAATTCACAAAATTATGAATATTCACCACTGAAAAATACCCTAAATAGCATAATCATTCTAGTTAGGAGGCAACAGACCGACTTGTCGAGTTGTTTGAAATGAACAATCCAATGTTCATTCCAAAATAATTTTGCATATAAGAATCATGTTGAAGTGTGGTTAATTAACGTGCCATAATTAAGGCTCACACCTCCAAGTCAGTTTAGTGAATATTTTATCAACATTTCAAATGCATATCTAATATTTTATCAGAGCTAGGGTTTTTCATCATAAGTAAGAGATATTTCATGTTTTTTACACTCAATGATGAGATTCCTTTCAAATGTCAGTTGTAGAGAGAAGAGAGTGTTGGAAGCATGAATGATGATGATATTCCTATGGGGGAGTATTGTAGAAACATGATTAGATCATTATTTAGATGATATGTTACATTCATGACTATATTTGTCATTGATGTCAATATAGAAATTTTCTATGGTATCTAACAGAAAAACAACAATAAAGATCAAGTTGGTACATATAGATCAGTGAGTATTCTCACTAGTAAGGTTAAAGGGAGATACCACTAAGTGTCTAGTATTTGCAACTAACCTCAAGAGAAAAAGATATTAAGTATATGTTGTGGTGTTCACAACATGCACCCCATTCCTTACTAGGAATGGGAACCCCCTACTTTTTTTTGACTCCCACTCATAGTTTGGGAGTCAGGAGAAGAAAATTTGGTAAGAAGTTAGAATTAAAAAATAAAAAATATATATATATATATATATATATTTAAATATATATATATATATATATATATATTTAAATATATATATATATATATATAAATATATATAATATATATATATATATTAATATATATAATATATTAATATATATATATTTTAAAAAAAAGAATTAAAAATTTAAAAAAACAAATTAAAAAAAAAAATTAAAAATTAAAAAGGAAAAAAAAATTAAAAAGAAAAAAGAAAATAAATAAATAAATAAATAAAATTCAAAAATTCAAAACATTTTTTAAAAAAAAAGTAAAGTAAAAAATAAAAAAATTTGCACCACACATGGAGGCGCACGTGCCGCCAATGGAGGCACCATGGGTGCGCCCTCCATGGAGGTGTTTCGCACTACGCATGCCCCTCATGGAGGTGTGTCGCACATCACGTGCCACAAGTTATGCACATCCTCCATGGAGGCGTTGCATGTCGCAGGCACCCCTCATGGGGGTGCGTCACGTGTGCCCCTCATGGAGGCGCACCACGCGTGTGCCTTCCATGGAAGCACTGCACGCACCCCCCATGGAGGCGCGTTGTACCACATCCCTCATGAAAGGTGCCGCACGTGTCCCCTTAGTGCACACGTCCAAGTAAATAAAATAAAAGGTCCAAAATTTGTCTTTTAGAGGTGTTTGTCTTAATTAAGCATTTTCGACTCTATGGACTAATATTTGCTTATTTGTGTAGGTAGAAAAGGTATCCTTAACTTGTCGGGGTCATAACTTATGAATCGAAGCTCAAAATTCAGAACTGTTTACATCGTTGGAAAGAAGAATTGAAGATCTAATTTCAATCCCTAAAATAGTAAGCCTTTGGTTGCCCAATTTTAAGGACCAATGAAAGTTTCAACTTGAAATTTTGAGCAAAAGACCTCCGAAAAAGCCATTTAAAAATGTCTAGAAAATTTGCAAAAAAATATGAAAAAGTTTCAAACATTTGATCATCTGGATCACTTGGTTTCTTGCTGAGAAGGATAGGGCAGTTGGAGAGAAGACAAAGGTCGAAGATACAAAGGTTGGACACATTAAGTAAAAAAAGTTCCTCATCTTATGTAGCTATTAATGATGAGATTCAACACAAGTGCCTTGGGATTTTAGATTGAAAAAGTAGGAGTGCAAGTTTATGAAAGTGATTGGCTATAAAGAGGGTGTAAATCATCAAAAAAGGGCAATAAATGTATACAAAAAATGATCTAAAACCCCATTTGAGAAAAACCAAGAAACCATTTTCAAAATTGACAACTTTTGATTTTTTGGCAAATTGAGCTTTCGAGGTCCACAGCTCTGCATTTTTGAGCTCCGCAATTCGGAGGTGTGCCAACAATTAACTGCTAGTTCCAAAAATAGCATTTTCCTTGCATTAGGAGTGCATTTTTATGACAAGTTTACTCTAACACACATCAAGTGAAGGGCCAGCTTCCATTTTTTATGCCTCCATGCACTTCCACTTCGCCTGATGGCTTCCTCCTACTTTCTCTCTCATTTTTTCTCTATTTTTGACATGTAAAGGGCTCATGCATCCAACTAATGAATAAAATATGGATGGAGTCCCTCAAGGCACCTGTTAGTTGTCAGTTTGTATATATTTAGTTTTTTTTAATGTTTTAAAAGCATTTTATTGCATGAGGATATCTCTTACTCTCAACACAAATTGAGGAAACAATTTTTTATAAATACCCCATTGTAAAATGTAAGAAAGGCTGCCGTTATTATACAATAAAGTTATGCTTTTGGTGCTAGCATTCGGAGTGTAGTTATTCTTGCCTGAATGTGTCATTGTTTTGTGGATTTTATTCATGAGATTGTGATTGAGCCAAAGGTTTATTGCATTGTTTCTAGTTGTGCTATCTTTTAGTTCTAGTGTTTGCTACAGATATATGAATTCTATTGACGTAATGAGCATGAGAAGAGATCACCCGATTGTGTCTACATAGCTTTTTGTCTTGCATGAGCACACTTTTCGTGGCCTTGTGATTTGATGAAGAGTTAAACATCATTTGATTTGTTAAAGATTCTCACTGATGATTGCATTAGTGGATTCTAGGAAGCGTTGCTCCTGTTTTCATTGGTTTCCTACCGATTTCTTCAAAGGTTTAACTTGCAACGTGCTGTGTTTTGTCGCTTATGTCCATTTAGGAATTTCAATTTCAAGTTATTTGATTTCATGTTATTTGCTTTCAGTTTCATTATTTTCTTTGCTAACCCCCTGTTAGAGTAGAACCTCATACTAGTTGCATTGTTAGAATTGCATACATTGAAAAATAGAAAAATAGAAAAATATTGTTCTTTTGGTGTGATATTTTGAGACAGTAAATAGATTTTACTTCAAATTCTGAGATAAAAGAGTTTTTAGAATCAGGAAAGGCCTCCTTGTGAACATTCACATTTATCTTCTACTGAGCGGATTTTGGTATGTCGCAAGACAAACACTGAACCTTGAAGTGGATCCTTAAAAAGATTTTCTTTTCAAGAGAGGAATTACACTATGGATTCCTACCATTGACCTCATGCAAAATGAATGCCCAAAAGTATAGAAGAAGTTATGCAAGTTTTGGTGAAGACTATTTTGAGATAGAGTTTATAGAAGCATGTTTTGGTAAACTTGTTATATCTCTTAGAAGAATTTTTATTCTGAGAAGAAAGGTTAAAGGCATGTAGAAGACATGTTGGAGATGAAAGGGCTAAGGTCACTCATCATAATATTACATGTATAGAAATTTGTTCAAGTTATAAGGTGGCAGATTGAATTTATCACTAAGTATAACATGTTCTTAATGACATCCTATGATAATTAATTGAGAAGGTGTTATAGCTAACTCAAGGGAATTGTTTAATTTATTAAATCGATATAAAGAAAGGGAATTTCACTTTTTTACGTAGGAATTATTGTATAAAGCACAAAGAGCATAATAGAAGAGAAAAAAATTGATATGTAGGGATAAGTGGAGTAGAGAAAAGTTAGAGAAAACTTCATTGCTGAGGTTTTATTTTAAGATCTAAAGTTTGATATTTGTATCCGAGGTTTGTGACCTAGTCTACAAGGTCTGATAATGATTGGTCTAGTTGATAGGATACAGGAAATAGGTTAAAGCATAGTATGGAAAATTATTCTACAAGGAATAGTTGAGAGATCAGTTGAACAGTGAAGTTCATTGGTTTTACCCCAGAAGTTGTTTGGACAGTGGGTCCTTCTACCTTCTAGAACTCCTAACAGGGTTCAAATCTATTGACAGGGATTCAAAGTCTCATAATAAGTAATCATATATACTAAATATGTTTATAGACTCCTAACAAGGTCCATTCTCTAACAAGGAATATATATATATATATATATATATATATATATATATATATATATATATATATATATATATATATATATATATATATATATATATATATATATATATGTTTTTGGGCATCATTTTACTGAGGTTTTCCCTTTGATCAAGGGTTTCCTAGTTAACAGATCTAGTGTACTTGTGTATGTGCATCCTTTTATTGTTTATGTTTACTTTGATTGAATGGTTAATATTAATTAAAGTTCATAAATATTTTAATTGGATAACTGATTCACCCCCCCTCTTAGTTATCTTGGTGGACTATTATTTCTAACAATTGGTATTAGAGCATCAAGTCCTTGAAGGATAAGCTTAATAGCTTTGGAAGATCAGTAGCAAGTTATTCTAGAAAAAAATAGCTCTAAGTCCAGTGGAAGAAATTTTAACACCCAGAAGATGGAGCTTCTTGGTGAGAGATCAGAATTATGTACAAAATTGTTCATTGCATTACTAGATAGAAGCACAAGAAAATATATATCCAGATTTGAAAAAGACATGGAGATAAAAGAAGGTATTGATCTACTTATGAAAAGAGAGAAAGAAGGTATGGAAATTTTTTCTTGTTGGACATGTAAAGTGTTTTTTCATTTTTCATCCACATGCCTAAAGAGAGTAAGGAAAACTAGAAAGAGTTCACTTTCTAATGAAGATGAAGAATTTAAAGAAAGTATGGAAAGATTCTTGAATGATTGTGATAATGAGCTTGAATTATTTAAGGAAAAGGAAGTAGTAGAAGAGATATCTTTGGTAACTATTTTTGGTCCAAAGGATAATCATGAAAATATGGAAGTTATCATTAGCAATGATTTGTAGAATGGGAATCCAATTGAAGAAAAGAGAATCAATCCTAGAGTAGAAGAAAGAGTTGAGTTAAAGACCCCTGAACAAAATTGGATTGTTGAAAGAAGGAACAAGTTAGTAGAAGAAGCAACAAGAGTGCTCTATGTTAGCTAAGAATGATGTATCCAAGATATTGTGGAGAGAAGCTGTGAATACATCAGTTTACACTATGAATAGAGTGTAGGTTAGGAAAGACACAAATAAGACCCCTTATGAACTATGGTTTGACCACTCACCTATAGTTAAGCATTTCAGAATTTTTGGCAGCAAATGTAATATCAAAAGAGATAATGATGTTGGTAAATTTGATGCTAGAAGTGATGAAGGCATGTTTATTGGTTATTCATTGAAAAGAAAAGCTTATAGGTGTTATATTTTTAGAACTAAGACTATTGTTGAAAGTTCAAGTGTAAGAGTTTATGAGAAATTCATGATACAAGAAACAATAGTTGATTGCAATTCTGATGATGAGAATGTTGTTATTACTAAACAAAGGAATTATGAAGTATTCCTTAAGACTAGAAATAATTTGTAGAATGAAGGTGAGAAAAGGTAGGAACAAAGTTCAAAACCTAGAAATCAGCTAAGAGTTAAGATAAAACCTCCTACTTCTAGTAAGAATATGACAAAGAATAATTCACTAGAGCAGATCATCGATAGTAGAGATAAAGGTGTGATGACAAGAAGTAGAACCAATAAAGAACTATGTTTGATATCTCAAGTAGAACCAAATAATGTAGATGAGACATGCAAAGATGACTATTGGAAACAAGCTATGAAAAAAGAATTGGACTAGATAGTGAAGAATGAAATATGGGAATTGGTCCCTAAAAAAATAGACTAGAATGTGATAGGAACAAAATGGGTATTCAAGAACAAGATGAATGAACAAGGTGAAGTTATAAGGAACAAAAAAAAATTTGTATTAGACTATGAAGAAACCTATGCTCTTGTGGAAGGAATTGAAGTAGTAAGGTTATTCTTAGCCTATGCAACACATGAAAAATTCAAAGTGTATTAGATGGATGTCAAGTCATAATTTATGAATGGAGAACTTGAAGAAGAGGTATACATAGAATAGCATAAATTTTTTCTTTTAATAGATGATAAGGACATGGTATGTAGATAAAAGAAATAATTGTATGGCTTAAAACAAGAACCTAGAACCTGGTATGCAAGGTTGGACAAGCACTTGATAAAACTTGGATTTAGCAAAGGTATGGCAGACAATAATCTATACTATAAAGAAATAGATGATGGATTGATGATTTTGGTAATGTTTGTTGATGATATTATATTTGGAGAAGATGATAATGAAAGTGAAAAGTTTTTAGAATAAATGGAGAAGGAATTTGAAATAAGTATGATAGGGGAAATGAAATACTTCCTTGGATTACAGATTGTGCAGGATAAAGAAGGAATCTTTATTTCTTAGACTAAGTATTTGAAAGATCTATTGAAAAGGTTTGGTTTGAAAACATGTAAACTAGTTGGAACACCTATAATAATTGGAAACAAGTTATCTACAAAGGATGAGATGCCTATTGTTGAGAAGAAGAAGTACAAATCTATGATTAGAGGATTGCAGTATTTGACTCACACAAGGCTAGATATAGAAAATGTAGTTGGAATTGTTGCAAGATTTCAAGATGATCCAAGAGAAGCACATTATGTAGTAGTTAAAAAGATATTTAGATATCTAAAGGGAACATTAGAGTTTAGATTGTGGTATGACAGATCTAATGATTTCACTTTATATGCTTATATTGATGTTGATTTAGTAGGTAGTATGGATAACAAAAAGAGCACTAGCTGTGAAGCATTTTTTCTTGAAGGAAGATTGGTCTCTTGGTTAAGCAAGAAGAAAGATTGTATCTTAAAAAGTATAGCAAAGGTAGAATATGTTGTAGTAGAAAAAAACTGTAATGAAGTTGTTTGGATGAAGTAGATGTTGAAGGATATAATGATACAATTTAGTGAACCTGTTGTCATACATTGTGATAACACAAACATAGTGAATATGTCTAAGAATCTAGCGTTGCATTCTAAGACTAAGCACATTTCTATCAAATATCACATGTTGAGAGAGAAAGTTACGTAAAAGGAAATCATATTGGAGTATGTAAGCACCAAAGAGAAAATTGTAGATATTTTCACCAAGCTTCTTCCCAAGGAGACTTTTGAGTATTTGCAAGGTATGCTAGGGTTTATGCCCCTAGCTACATCAGAGTAGATGATGCAAGAGTGCATTAGTACAATGATATAGTGCACTATTTTTGGTCTAGATTGAATGTTGATGCTTCCTTTATGGGCTAGTATCTATGATGGATAGATTCATCTAGGACTTGATATATGTTGTTTTGAACAGTGTCTTTGGACACTTGAGAAGGTCAGAGATAGTTGTTACAATGATAGATGGTTGCTAAAACCTTTGACATTGATGTCAATAGAGGAGAGATTATAGCATGAAAAACATTTTGATATAGAGAAAATTGAGGTATATCAATGGGGATAAGAATGTATGATTGATGAAGAGGATTTGAAAAGAAATGACAATAGTCTTTAATAATTGGTATTTTTAGAACTAGATATTTTTCATCTATGTTTCCATCAATGCCAAAGGGGTAGATTGTTGGAAGAATGAATGCTAATGATATTACTATGAGGGAGTGTTGTGGAAACATGATTAGATCATTTTTTGATCAAATGTTACATTCATGACTATGTTTGTCATTGATGTTAACATAGCAATTCTATGTGGTATCTGATAGAAGAATATCAGTAAAGATCAAGTTGATATGGATAGATTGTTGAGTATTTTTAGTAGTGAGGTTAATCAAAGATAGTAGTAAGTGTCTAGTATATGTAGCTAACATCAAGAGAAAAAGATATTAAGTTTAGAAGAAGTTATGCAAGTTTTGGTGAAAATTGTTCTAAGATAGAGTTTACAAAAGCATGTTCTAGTAAACTTGTTATATCTCTTAGCAAAGTCATTATTCTAAGAAGAAAGGTTAAAGGCATGTAGAATACATGTTAGAGATAATGTGGCTATGTTCACTCATCATAATATTAGACATACGAAAAGTTATTCAAGTTACAAAGTGACACATTGATGTTATTACTAAGTATAATTTGTTCTTAATAAGGTTTTATAATAATTAATTGAGAAGGTGTAATAGCTGACTCAATGGAATTATTTTATGGACTTAGTATAAAGGAAGGATAGTTTCCTTTGTTATGTAGGAATGATTGCATGAAGCATGTAGAGCAGAATAGAAGAGAGACAAGTTGATATGTGATGATAAGAAGAGAAAAGCGACATTGGAGATAACTTTGTTGCTAAGGTTCTATTTTAAGATTTGAGGTTTGATATTTGGATCCAAGGTTTATGAGTTGGTCTACAAGGTTTGATAGTGATTGTTCTAGTTGACAAGATAGAGACAAGTGTAGAACAAGATTTAGCATGCAAAGAACATTAACAAATAAAGTAAACATTCACAAACCAAAAACTAAATTCACATATATGCTTAGACAAAGAAAGCAAACAAGAAGTGAAAACCTCACAAGAGAAAACACTCCATGCTTTCTTGATTCTATAGATGTGTCATTTTGTTGTGGATGTATGCTCAAGATGCTCAAAAGCTGCTTCAATGGAGATGGGTAATGGAAAATTGGTAGCTTTGTGAGCTCTCAATTTGGCATTATAAGGGTAAGATTGATGGCTTTGGTTCTCAAAATAGCATGGTAAATTTAGCTCAAAGATTGTTGCTAAAATGGCTTGGGATGGGATTCATTTTATAGGCTAAGGGGTAGAGGGATGGAGGGCTTAGATGCAAGGATGGATGAAGGCTTAAGGAGGGCTAGGATGCACTCAAAGGAGAGCACATGGATTGTGCTTGTTTAGCACCAATGGGAAGGTGACACTTGTCACAAGGAGGATGAGTGTGAGAGGGTAGGGTAAAGGGTTGGTTAAAGGCATGATGAGTGGGGTTGAGTATGTAAGAGGGATGTAAGAGGAATGAGTGTGGAAGAGGGAAGAGTGTGGAAGATGGGTGTAAGAGTCATGAGTGGGCTTGTAAGAGTCTTTTATGTTTTGTAAGAGCACTCATGACTTAGTGGTTGGGCTTTTTGAGGGGAGACTTTGGTTTGGATTAGGAAAGTCTTAAACTTGTTTAGGGAATGTGACAACATTAGGGGGTGGATTAGGCTTGGGTTTAGGATTAGATTAGGAATGTTAGAAATGTACAAGTGGATGGCATTAATGAGGGTGGGTGAGTTAGTGGCTAAGCTTGGTTAGTATGGGTGGATGGGGTGGATTAGGCTAAATGGAGGATTAGAGATAGGTTAGGGGTTTTTGAATTTGAGGATTTCATTTATCAAATAGATTTATTTAATAAATGGGGATTTTTGGAATTAGATAGGAGAAAAGGATTTAATTGATAAATAATAGATTATTTGATTTATCAATTAGGACTATAGATGATTAATTAAATTAATCAACTAGGGGATGACAAAGGATTAATTAAATAGAAATTTAATTAATAATGCCTTTTTAGATAACTAAATAGGATTACTAAAATAGTGTAATCAAATTTAGGTGTCTACATTTTGCCCCTCTTTGACATAGTGTTGAGACAACACTATTTCAAAGAAGTTTGAATGAAGACGACACGAGGAAGATGTTTTAGCAACAAGGTTGCCCCAGTCTCGAATAAGAAGAGGAGAGACTAGACTTAGCTTATGCCCCCTCAAGAAGGCGATAGGGAGAGAAATGAGGCTCGATGACTTCTTGAAAAGTACGAGAAATTGAGATGAGCTAAGACACAGGTTGGCAAAGAGAAGGGGCTAAATTAGCTCAAACTCTCACTACAGGAGAACGATAAAGGGAAATCAGAGGCACAAAAGTAAAGCAACCTTAAGACTTTCTAGGATTGGGAGGGGGTATGGAGGAGCGGAGTGCTATAAAAGGAATCCATGGTAGGGAGATGGATGATAGAATGATATAGCTGATGCAATAGGATTTCAAAGAGTCAAATTGGCGAAAGATGGGTTTTGGAGATCCGTAGGACTAGGATTGTGGATCTTGAAAGATGAGGCTTGGTGGATTGATTTGATTGGTGGATCCCTAAGACTAGGATTGTGGATCCCTAAAGCTAAGCATGAGGAGTGATTCAAAGAGATACTGATGCATAAGCTAGGGTAGGAGCGAGAGATGCAGAATATAGATGGGGGATAATGGAGATGAAGGGAATCCATTGAAGCTTTTTGAGCGAGGGGATACTTCAAAGAGAAGTACCACCATGTAGTTGAGCACTAGATTTGCTATAGGACTATTGGTTAATTTCTAGGGTTACCAAGAACATCAAGGCCTTTTTACCAATCGTCCAGAGGACTGATGAACTGACTCAAAACAAACACACAAGGATTGCCCTAGTATCACACATGAATCCCAGAGGAAGCAGCGTGGAAACGACACTAGGTAACCCACAAGAAGAAAAAGAAAACAAGCAAAAGACCTGATCAAGACCTTACGCTCTAATTGGCCCATTCGCAGCATACCATGATATGGAAGATCGTGGCAACCTTGAGGAGGGAACAAGGAGATTGCTTGGAAAAGATATTTCAAGACCCAAAAGGGAAGATCCCAAATCAAAAGAAAGCGAAAATCCAAAAGAGAACTATTTGCCAACGAGATGGGTAGGACTAGGTACTAACAGACCAAGATTAGACATGAGGAAAGCTATATCCTGCAAGGATCTATCAAAGAGCACCTAAGCTAATGGATCTAAATGAGTGATGCGTCTGGCAAGCTGAACTAAGAAGGATAACACTTTGGTGATAGGAGATCTAGCTAAAGGATGCATTGGAATATCTAACCAAGGTGTGCGATGTGTGCAAGATGTTGACCAAGGATGAACTAACATGAAAGCTGGATAGATACAATGATACTAAGCTAAAGATGATGTATAAGCTGACAGACCAAGATATGTTACAAATGTACAAGTTTGTTCATGTTTTTGTTTTTTATGAGATGGAAATGTTTGTGAAGGATGGGATGTCTATAATAGTTGATAGGTGGATAGGTAGATGGTTTGTGAAAAGCTTAAGGAAAATGGGATTCTGTGTGTGCATGTGATAGGATACAAGCTAGGATACAAGATTATTTACAAGATGGAATATGGTACAAGCTTTGGATAAGATTTGGATATATACAAGGTATGGTACAAGATTTACAAGGTATAATACAAGCTTTTGTACAAGATTTACAAGCTATACAGGAGGTATTGACAAACTCCATCAGATTTTGGATATTTGATTGGAACACCAAGGGAACAAGCAGGTGTTTTATGGGATGGTGGGTGAATGGATGAGGGATAGGGTAGTGATAGATAATGGATTAGTCTTTAGCACACAAGGTGCCTGAATTACCAAGTTTTCACCAAGGTACCTATCCAAGGCACTTGAATTGCCAAGTTTTCACCATTGGACGCTTATTTCTCTTTACTTTTTTTTTTTTTTTTTGTTTTTTTTTTTTTGTATTTTTCAAAAGCTGGGTATACTAAGGATCTTCAAGCATATAACTTCTTGAGATGAATGATGTTAGTGGGATCATTCAAGAGTTCTCCTTCTGGTGTAGATAATTGATAAGCTTCGGAGCCAAAGGAGGCAGTAACCACATAGGGACCAAGCCATGTAGGTTTAAACTTGCCTTTCTTTTCGCGATCTGCTTGGACTTTCATATTTTCTTTGAGGACCATGTCACCTGGCTGAAAGTGTCGTGGGAGCACCTTCTTGTTGAAATTCCTTTTGAGACAAGTTTGGTAGACTGTGAGATGGTCATAGGCTTGTTGTCTCTTTTCGTCTAAGAGATCTAGCTGGGTGAGTCGAGCTACTCTATATTCTTCATTTGAGATTTTCCCTCGCAAAGATATGCGTAGTGAGGGAAGTTCAACTTCTATAGGTAATACCGCTTCGGCACCATAGACTAGGGAGTATGGAGTTGTGCCTGTGGATGTACGGAAGGAAGTTCGATAGGCCTATAGAGCCGGATTTATTTGAAGGTGCCAATCACGGCTGGAATCATTGACAACTTTCTTTAGGATTTTGAGGAGGGTTTTATTAGTTGCCTCTGCCTGGCCGTTACCTTGTGGGAAATATGGGCTAGAAAAGCAGTGATGGATGCAGAGGGAAGTGCATAATTCTTCCATGTTGAGATTTTCAAAGTTACCTCCGTGGTCAGTGAAGATGGTGGATGGGATGCCAAAGCGGCAAACAATGTGGTACAAGATGAACTTGGAGACTTGAACTCCTGTAGCTGAGACTAGGGGGACTGCTTCCACCCACTTAGTGAAATAGTCTATAGCTGTTATTATCCATTTATGTCCATCAGATGAGAGAGGGGTGATAGTTCCAACTAGATCAAGGCCCCAATAAGCGAAAGGCCAAGGTGGTGCAATAGGCTATAGATCTTGTGCTAGAGCGTGCACAAGATTTGCATGCTACTGACATGGGAGACACTTTCTGACAAAGTCACAAGAGTCTTCTTCAATGGTAGGCCAATAGTAGCCTGCTCTAAGGATTTTTCATGCTAGGACAATACCACTCATGTGGGCACCGCAAAGTCTGGAATGTACTTCTTTTAATGCCATCGCGGCCTCATTTTCATCTAAACATCGAGAGAGAGTATCGTGATAACCTCGACGATATAGGGTATTGGCTATGATAACATAGTGGGATGATTTTTGAATAAGGTTATGGCATTGGGTGCATGTGAGGTGAGGGGATATGATACCATTGTTAAGGTAAGCGTGAATTTCATGGTACCAAGGGGATTGGGGACCAACCAAGATACAAACATGGTTTGAATCCTCATTCGCATAAGCAGGTGTGAGGAGCTGCTCAACTAAAAATTCATATTACGTAGCATCATGGGGAATTTCCAAGAGTGAGCCGATAGTGGCCATGGCGTCTGCTGCTTTATTTTGCATTCGTGGCACTTGTGT
Source organism: Cupressus sempervirens (assembly GCA_028749045.1). Classification (NCBI taxonomy): domain Eukaryota; kingdom Viridiplantae; phylum Streptophyta; class Pinopsida; order Cupressales; family Cupressaceae; genus Cupressus; species Cupressus sempervirens. Next base: position 782,695,589 of record CM053790.1, on the reverse strand, counting down.
AAACTGAAGCTTTGTAAAATGCTAGGTCATCTGATCAATTAGCTCTTTGTAGGGTAATATCTTTTCATCTTTGGTTTGATATTCATTTAAGATTTGTTTGATAATGAGTTGGGAATCACCAAAGAATTGTAACTCAGTGATATTCCATTCTGCAGCTATCTTTAATCCTACTACAAGAGCTTCATATTCTGCTATATTGTTGGTGCTAGGGAATTGTAGCTTGAATGCTTTTGGAATGTAATCTCCTTGAGGTGTAACTAATAATATTCCTACCCCTGATCCATGAGAGGTGTATGAGCCATCAAAATAAAGCTTCCATGGGGGTTGTTCTTCAATTAGGAAGATATGCTCATCTAGAAATTCTGTGAGCAAAAGATATGCATCTACTAGAGGTGCATCAGCTAGGTGATCTGCTATAGCTTGCCCTTTGATTGCCTTTCTATCCACATACTGGATGTCAAACTCACTTAGTAGCATAACCCATTTGGCCAAATGGCCTGTAAGTGCTGTTCTGGAGAGCATATACTTGAGAGGGTCAATCTTGGAGACTAGTTGGATGGTATAACTTAGCATGTAGTGGCGAAGCTTTTGAGTTGAGAAAACAACTGCCAAACAAGCTTTTTCCATAGGAGTGTAATTGAGTTCATAACCAACTAGGGTTCTACTAATATAGTAGATGGCTCTCTCTCTGCTATAATCATCATGTTGTGCTAAAGGTGCCCCTAGAGCAGTAGGTGTTTCTGATATATACAAGATCAAGGGATGACTAGGAACTGGTGGAACCAAGATAGGGGGATTGGTGAGATACTGCTTGAGCTGATCAAAGTTGCACTGACATAAAAGATCCCACTTGAAGTTCTCATTCTTCTTTAGCAAGTGTGAAAATGGTGTACACTTATCTACAAGTTGGGAGATGAAGCGCCAGACAGATTGAAGTTTTCCCTGAAGAGAGCGAAGCTGTCGCAATGTCTGGGGAGGAGGCATGTTTAAGATAGCCTTGACCTTTTTGGGGTCGATCTCTATACCTCATTTAGAAACTATGAAGCCTAGAAGCTTGCCAGATGTGACCCCAAAGACACACTTCTTGGGATTTAGCATGAGATGATATTGGGCCAACCTATCAAAGACTTTCTCCAGGTCAGCAAGATGATCCATGAAGGTGTGAGATTTGACTAGGATATCGTCCACATAATCCTCCAAAATGCTATGGATAAGATCATGGAAAATGGCTGTCATAGCTCTTTGATAGGTAGCCCCAACATTCTTTAGGCCAAAAGGCATCATGGTGTAGCAAAAGGTTCCCCAAGGGGTAGTCAATGTTGTCTTATGCTGGTCCTCTTCTACAATCTTGATCTAATTATACCCGAAAAATCCATCCATAAGGGACAGAATTTCATGTCCAGCTGTAAGATCTACAATCATATCTATGTTGGGCAAGGGAAAATCATCCTTTGGACAAGCTTTGTTAAGATCTCTAAAATCAGTACAGATTCTGATGTCACCAGAAGGCTTAGTGACAGGGACCATGTTGGAGATCCATTCTGAGTAGTCGATAGGTCGGATAACCTTAGCAGCTAACATTCTTTCTAGTTCAGCTTTGACTAGTAATGCCACCTTGGGGTGCATTTTTCTAAGCTTTTGTCTGACGGGCTTGATCTTTGGATCGACTGCAAGATGATGAACTACAAGCTTTGGATCAAGTCCTGGCATGTCTTGATATGACCATGCAAATCGGCCAATGTTCTCTCATAAAACCTCAAAGAGGAGGTCAGCTTGGTCTTGTGATAGGGATGCAACAATGTGAACAATTCTAGGGATCTCTGAAGAACCAATGTTGACTTCTCTAGTATCCTCTATTAGAATAGAAGACACCTCTAGTCGATTATCTTGAGGAGGCAATACTAAATCCTCATGTTCTGCTTGTGGCTCTGGATTTTCTTGCTGAGGGGTTCTCTTTGCTGCCTTAGCTAGTCCCAGATTTACCTTAGTTTCAGTTTTGGGTGTATCGAAACTAGGTTGGGGATTTTCTCCAAAATACCCCTTGGGATCTAGCTTGTAGATGTAGGCAGAATCTGGATTTTTCTTCTTATGAGGAGTTTTGGCTCCCATGAATCTTAGAAGCACTTCCTATGATGTGAACTCATCAATATGTATGATACTTGGTTGGTCCCAATCTATGAGTTGTGGATGAGCGAGTGGTAGGTCAATGAGATGGATGGATAGTTCTTGGAGAATAGAGTCTCCTAGGAAGATTTGGTCTGGGATATCATCGTAGGCTCTCTTTTCAACTTCCTCAAGAATGTCTTTGATTTTGACAAGGTCGCGGTGCATGTTCAAAAAAGCGTGACCATTCTCGTTGGTGCCCCCAGTTGTGGGTATGCCAAAGCCAAGACTTGACTTCATTTCCCAATTATGTTCTTCGATGGGACATTGCATGCCCCTTTCTTTTGGTCCTAGTTCACCTCCTTGATAGTTCCATTTTTCAGTGATGAGATTATGTTGTTGGGGATACTTCTGGCTGAAGTGATCAAGGCGTGCTTGATTTCTTGGAGGTGCATCCTTATGTAACCAATTGTTGATATTTGGAGTGAGCTCCTCATGAAGAGGCATTTTTGAGGACACAAAGGTGGTTGGGCCAAACCATTTGTATCGAGGAGGTGGAATCTCCTTAGCTTTGTGATATGTTGGCCGTCCATGGGTATGTGGATCAAGTGGGATTGCTCCGACAGCAAATGCATCTGATAGACTATATTCTCCACAGCCTTTGTTGTTGATCTTTACAGTAGATAGGGTGGAGGTGAGGATGGTTTTTGCATCATTACAAGTGTGGGATGAGCTGGCGATGGCTGTGTCGATGTCTATTCTAGGGCAATGGTTTGTATATGAAGCTTCAACCACATTGCAGTAAGCAAAGGGTTCTGGATCGGCGTGGATGGTTACCTCAGTGCCCTGATGCGAAAATTTGATGCACTGATGGTAGGTGGATGGAATAGCCTTCATAGCATGAATCCATGGGTGACCGAGGAGGATGTTAAATGGTAGGTTTAGATCAACAACATGGCAAACTGTCTCTTGGATGACAGACCCAACCTTTATTGGTAGCAAAATAGTCCCTTCTATGGTCCTTTCCAAGTTGTCATAAGCTTTGATGGTGATAACCTCACTGATCATATCTGCCTCAATATACCTAGCTTGTTTTATGAATTTTAGGGTGCAAATGCTCAAGGCTGATCCATTATCTATCATTACTCTTTTCACGAAAAAATTGTATGCCATGATGGCTATGTGAAGCAGAAGGGTGTGATCTGGCTCAACCGCGGGTATGTCGGTGGGTTTGAAAGATAGGGCACATGAGGATGAAAGGTGTCCAACAAGATTACGAAAATCAGTAGCATTGATATTAGAAGGGACACAAGATTCTATGAGAGCACTATCAAGGATGTCTTTGTACATAGGACTAGTGCGGAGAAGGTCTAAAATGGATATTTGGGCTGGCATGTTCCCAAGGTGTTCCAAGATATTATACCAGCTTTTTGATGGAGCTAATGGTGCTGATGAAACTGGTGGGCCTGCGATGTTAAATTGCGCTCTTCGAGTGGTGACCACACACTCATTGTCTAGTCCTCGGATATTGATAACATTAACAAAAGGCTCTTTCTCAGATATACAACCTATAAGGCTACCATAGTCTATATAGGATGAAGTGTGGTCATTGTTCTTCCCATGCTGTTGGTTTGGCTGGCGGTTGTTGGTGTTGTTTTGGATAGGTGCTTTTCCAGGATTTTGGTTGTTGTGTGGAGGAAAAGCATTTTGATAAATTTGTAAGCCTGCATTGGGAGAGGTTTGGGCACCAACAATGATTTCCTTCCAATCAATGAGGTCCTACACATAGTCTTTCAGTTTCATGCATCTGAGGGTGGTGTGACCATTTACCCTATGGAATTTGCAATACTCATTATCCTTGTACCATGCAGATTTGGATTGGCTTGGATCAATTTGCTGGGTAGGAGGAAATTTTATGAGGTTTTCCTTAGCCAATTTCTCAAAAATAACATCCAATGGCTCACCAAGGGGTGTATAGTTTCTAGGTGCAGGTTGGAATCTGGGCTTTTTCCCTGCAGCTACATTGATGGCATTAGCTTGATTGTTAGACCCTTGAAAGTTGGGTCTTGTATTGTGGTTTTGATAGCTTTGGTTATTTTGTTGTTGGTAATTGATAGCTTTTTGGTTGTTTGTTTGATATGGTGGGTTAGATTGGTTTTGAGAGGGACCAATGATATTCACATGTCTGGTGTCAGTAACCCCATCTATTGCAACATGCTTGTTTTTGTTCCAATACCTAGACTTGTCATTGGAATGTGATTAATTTTGGTTGGCCTCTTTGTAAATCTTTACCACACCATATTTGATGAGTCCTTGCTCAAGGATCATTCCTTTCTCTTTGATATCCTTATAGGTCTACAAACAGTTCATGGTCATGTGATGAGCCAAGCTGGGATGTGCATTATCAATAAACATTTTCACCACATGGCATTCTGGCAAGGTGCAGGATATGCGAGTGGTAAGGGTTTGCCATCTTTGTAGGTATTCGACAAGGCTTTCTCCACCTTTTTGCTTGGTGTGGACAAGATCAACTATTGATAGCTCTGTTTCAACAAGATGGGCATATTGGGCTACAAATGCCTCAGATAATTCAGCAAAGTTTTTAATTGTGCCATAGGGGATTCTATAAAACCATTCAAGAGCTGGTCCAGCCAAGCTTTTGGAAAAAAGGCGCAAGAGGAAGACATCATTGTATGCCACGTCCTGGCAATGCATGTAAAATTCTTTGATATGTGTGACAGGGTCTCATTTTCCTCTGAATTTGTCAAATTTAGGTACCTCAAAGTGTTTAGGAAATGGTGTCGTGGTAATGGCTCTGTCAAATGGGTAAGGACACACATTCTCAAACTTGAATGTCTTTGGATCATTCCCTTCTTGGATGGCTTTCAGAGCTGTCTTCATTTGCTCCCACTCTGAATTGATAGGTGATGGTTGGGGTGCCCCCAATGTAGGAGTGCCTTGAGGTAGGTATGTGCTGGATGGGGCCACTGAATATGGATGGATGTGCAGGATTTGCTGATAGGGATTGTACATTGTTTGGGAAGCTGCATGGTGGATGACGGGTTGTTGAGGGGGAGGTGGCGCATATTGCTGCATGTGCTGCGAGGCTTGCTGTTGATATGGGATTTGAGGTTGGGATTGAGGAACATAAGCTAGCTATGGGATAAATGGATTTCTTTGTGGAGGTAAGGTATAAGATGGTTGTGAGGCTTGGGGAAAGGATCAGAGGGCTTGTGGGGTTTGACCAATATATGTGGGTTGTGCCCTCATTTGGGATGGTATCTGCAAATAATTGGTGGTTGGCTGGGGTGGTGGATTACCTCCTAGAAGTGGCATTGAAAAGTAGCTAGTAATTGGAGGTAATGGATTAGTTGGTGGTGGAGGTGGTGGGAATTCAAAGCTTGGGAATGGAACTGATGGGGTTTGATAGCTTTGTGGCTGGATTTGGAAGCTTGGTAGAGTGGTGGTGGGAGCTGGGGTCACTTGGGAGCTTGGTAGAAGATTGGCAGTAGCTTGCAGGTTTTGATAGCTTTGTGGAGTGAAGGTAGTAGCTTGTGGATTTGTGGCTGGTGGTATTGAGCTCCCAAGACTTAATGGAAATGATGGGATTGTACTTTGGGCTGTGGTGAACAAGTTGGGGGCGATGAAAGGTTGATTACTTGGCCCCATGGGTGGCATCCCTGTTGTATATTGCTGAGGTTGGCCAAAGATGCTAGCACTGATTTGGGAGATGGGTGGATTTGGAAGGCTGGGTTGGGGAGTAGCAGCAATAGTGAAGGGGGTGAACGGTGAGGTGTTTTGAGTAAAGGGGGTTTGGAGCGGAGAGGTATGAACCAAGGATGGAGTGGTGGTGGCTGGGTTGGCTTGCGGCATGGAGATTTCAACTTGGGTGGATGATGGTATGTTTGGGTCTGTTGGGTCATATGGATTGGCTGGAGGCTCTTCTTTTGGAATATATTGAGGATAATTTGGATCATAAGAGCCTATGGGTGGTGGAAGCTGCCCAAATAATGGGTGAGATGGATCTGATAATGGAGGGGGTCTTCCAAAGTCAAAGCTTCCTACATTGTCGCTTCGAAAATTAGCCATGATTGTCTCTTTGTTTTTGTCTATAATGGCATTTACCAATACTGCATTTCCTGGTTGGTTCATGAAAGCTTCAATGTCAGTAGGTGATGGCATAGCTTGCTCTGGGCTAAAGGATGGCTGAGTGCTCAAGGGGGGTGAGGCTGTTCGATCCAAATGATAGGGCTCCATTGTTTCTTTCTTCTTGGCTAAGCGAGTGACAGGTGGCATGAAAAATGCTCATAGGGATGAGATGCAATAATGCTGATGGATGCAAAAGGGGGAAGGCTTTTCTATGAAAATGATTTCCTAGGTTGAGGCAAATCTATATGAAAAAACCTAAGGAGGATTGGGTTGGGGATTCTAACTTCAAAGATATGTTGTCAAAGCACAAAAGGTCTGCTTTCCTATGTGCAAGCTTGGTGGTGATTGTGTCAACTTAAGGATAGACTGATGATCCTTTAGGAAGAACACAAGATTGACCACTTGCAAATCCCAACCTTTAGCTCAAGGTGATGAGGTATAACAAGTGACAAAGCTAGATTACCCTAGACAAAGATCTGTCAAAGGGATAACCTTGGTGAGATTGGTGGATTTGGAAGATTTTAGGAATGGCAAACTTTTAGCAAGGTGACAACAATTTTGAAAGCTTAGATGTGCATATTTTCGATTGCTGGCTAGATGGTTTGATTCTAAATGAGATGGATGAGCTAATAATGCTTAAGGGGATAACCTAAGATGGCTGGCTTTCCTACAAAGATGACTCTAAAGTGAAGCTTATCCAAGAAGATGTGGAGAAACAAGGGTGTCTAATCATAGAAATCATGCCTAGTTGGTAAGGCATAAGCAGGATTAACTCCTGGATGTTGGCTAAATTTGATGGTGTGCTCTAACTAGGCCTCTTGAAGTGCTTCGTTGGTAGCTTTTTCCTCTGCTTTGTGGAGTTTGGCAATTCGTGGGCTTGGTGTTATTTCTTTTCTCTTGGCTGAAAGTTCTTGGTATGCTAGAGATGGCTTGAGTTTGACCTTGTGAAACTTCTATTTGGGTTTGGGTTGTTTTGACATAAATTCCTGAATTTGCTTGGCTTTGGGAAAAATCTCAGTTGTTTTGCTTCAACTTGTTCAATCTTCTAAAATAGGCAATGACTACGCTAAGTGTGCCCTAAGCTAGGATTTGATGAAGTTTGGCAAACATTCATTCAACAAGTAAAATAAAAACAAGCAATAGATAGGAACACCCAGATAGAAGTTTGTGGTTCTCAGAATGTGATACTTGCACCGAGGAGTGTGTATGTACTACAAATGTTTCGATCAGTCACTCCAAACACATTAACATCCTAAATGGTTTTCTGCAAGGCTAATAGTTGGTTTAGCTAGGGATTCCTCGATATACACAAGGTACATGAGGCCCAAATCCGTAGATGAGACCAAAAGGATGTCACACAGTCGAGAAGAGCGGTAACCCACTTCTCCTCTTTCACTTCTCAAGGGTATAAAGTTCCTTGAGGCTTAGCCCGAATGACAAAATATTGATCCCAAGAGAGGTGTCTTTTGATTCACCTCCTGATTCTTATACTCCGCCGGAACGCTGGAGTTGAGGTCGTCCAAGGGGTGATGAAATCCCCAAGCAGGTCTCCTAAAAAGAAACAAGGTTTTGGATCCTAATCTTATGCACCGAAGATGGCCTCGAAAGACAACAAGGGGAGAGAAGACTTGGATGACCTTGGGCTAAAAAACACGCTTGTTCTTTTACCAACTGACTCGTATGTGTGCTAATCTAGACTTTGCAAGCACTCATGTTTAAGAGACAATGTTCAATTCCAACTTGAAGCGCCAACAAAAGTAAATCGATCAAAGAATGCAAACAATAAGAAGAGTTAGGGTCAACAAAAGAAAACTCGCGTGCCCGGAGGCCCTCCACGTCAAGTATCGATTAATTTTCTTTAAGGCATTCAAGATTGAGTGTGAGTTTGTTTTAAGCCCAAAACAAAAGTGTGTGAGATTCGATTTCAAGCGCGCGCCCGGAGGCTCTCCACGTTAGTTGTTGTTCAATTTTAGTGCCCAAACTTGAAGTGTGATTGATTTAATCTAGAGTTTTGGCCATTTAAGAATTTTGATAAAGTTAAAGCGAACGTTCAAAGACCAAGTGAGTGAGTTAGATTGTGAAACATTTAACACCCTTTTCAAATAGACCCATCCCCATAAATGGCATTGAGATTGCAACCAATGGTTAATGTTTGATGGGTGATTAGAAAAGAGGTGAGTCCAAGGAACTACTCAAATTGATTTTTGCAAATTTGTATTTTAACTTAACAAAGTTTCTTAAATATCCAAAAATCAAACTTCACCTAGATTGCATGTGGAAAAGAGATTTGTTTTATTCAATTTTAGAAGCTCCAAATGAAGTGTTTGATATTGCAATGGTTAATTGATCCTTGGAATTCAAGATTGGATTTGTTGTTTTAAGCATGCATTCCAAGGAAAGTTGATTTTAATCCATGACATTCAAGAGTGTGTTTTGAGCAACATTCATTCAATGGAAAATGTGTTTAACCATTCAAGTTATTTTTTTAGCAACATGCATTCAAAGACAAATGGTTAAACATTCAAGTTAACTTTTTTAGCAACATGAAAACCTGCAAGAAACATGGTTAGTGGTTCCATATGTGCTCCAACCTGCAATGAGACAAAAAAAAAAAAAAAGCAATTTAGTTATTTAGCCAAGATCTTCAAAAATGAGAGCTTAACTATGGAAATTTTTTTAAAAACTTTTTTTGTTGTTTTTTCTACGCATAAAAATATTTAAAATGGTCTAAATCCTATGGAACCACTAAAAGTCAAATTTTAAAGATTTTAAAATAGAAATGCAACATAAGCAGGCAGAGACGACAGTCTATCAAGAAGAGACGCCAAAATATGAAGACACTGAAATACAGAGACACTAGTATTCAGAGACGACAGAATAGATTTGCGACGCAGAAAATAGGTGACAAGCAGAGACGCCGATTTGCGCAGATGCAAATTTTTGCAAATGATGATTTGGAGACGCAGATCTGTAGAGATGATGGTTGAGGATGCGCAGATGACAGTCTGGTGGTAGCGCCGACAACATAAAACTAGGTGGAGACGCCAAAACTACAGAGACGACACTACGCGAAAAAAGTTGAAAAACGCGAATTTTTTTCAGAATTTTAAATTTTTTTTGCTATTTTTGGATTTTTAGATTGTATTTCTTCTTCCTAAGTGTGTTCTTTAACCTGCAAAAATAAGAAAAACACCCTACAACACACTCAAACAACAACAAACATTAGATGGTTTAAAAAAATGACATATAGATGAAAATAGATGATTAAATGACCAATAGTGGGGTCCCACCGGGCGTGCCAAAATGTAGAACAAGATTTAGCATGCAAAGAACATTAACAAATAAAGTAAACATTCACAAACCAAAAACTAAATTCACATATATGCTTAGACAAAGAAAGCAAACAAGAAGTGCAAACCTCACAAGAGAAAACACTCCATGCTTTCTTGATTCTATAAATGTGTCCTTTTGCTGTGGATGTATGCTCAAGATGCTCAAAAGCTGCTTCAATGGAGATGGGTAATGGAAAATTGGTAGCTTTGTGAGCTCTCAATTTGGCATTATAAAGGTAAGATTGATGGCTTTGGTTCTCAAAATAGCATGGTAACTTTAGCTCAAAGATTGTTGATGAAATGGCTTGGGATGGGATTCAATTTATAGGCTAAGGGGTAGAGGGATGGAGGGCTTAGATGCAAGGATGGATGAAGGCTTAAGGAGGGCTAGGATGCACTCAAAGGAGAGCACATGGATTGTGCTTGTTTAGCACCAATGGGAAGGTGACACTTGTCACAAGGAGGATGAGTGTGAGAGGGTAGGGTAAAGGGTTGGTTAAAGGCATGATGAGTGGGGTTGAGTATGTAAGAGGGATGTAAGAGGAATGAGTGTGGAAGAGGGAAGAGTGTGGAAGATTGGTGTAAGAGTCATGAGTGGGCTTGTAAGAGTCTTTTATGTTTTGTAAGAGCACTCATGACTTAGTGGTTGGGCTTTTTGAAGGGAGACTTTGGTTTGGATTAGGAAAGTCTTAAACTTGTTTAGGGAATGTGACAACATTAGGGGGTGGATTAGGCTTGGGTTTAGGATTAGATTAGGGATGTTAGAGATGTACAAGTGGATGGCATTAATGAGGGTGGGTGAGTTATTGGCTAAGATTGGTTAGTATGGGTGGATGGGGTGGATTAGGCTAAATGGAGGATTAGAGATAGGTTAGGGGTTTTTGAATTTGAGGATTTCATTTATCAAATAGATTTATTTAATAAATGGGGATTTTTGGAATTAGATAGGAGAAAAGGATTTAATTGATAAATAATAGATTATTTGATTTATCAATTAGGACTATAGATGATTAATTAAATTAATCAACTAGGGGATGACAAAGGATTAATTAAATAGAAATTTAATTAATAATGCCTTTTTAGATAACTAAATAGGATTACTAAAATAGTGTAATCAAATTTAGGTGTCTAAATTTTGCCCCTCTTTGACATAGTGTTGAGACAACACTATTTCAAAGAAGTTTGAATGAAGACGACACGAGGAAGATGTTTTAGCAACAAGGTTGCCCCAGTCTCGGATAAGAAGAGGAGAGACTAGACTTAGCTTATGCCCCCTCAAGAAGGCGATGGGGAGAGAAATGAGGCTCGACGACTTCTTGAAAAGTACAAGAAATTGAGATGAGCTAAGACACAGGTTGGCAAAGAGAAGGGGCTGAATTAGCTCAAACTCTCACTACGGGAGAATGATAAAGGGAAATCAGAGGCACAAAAGTAAAGCAAGCTTAAGACTTTCTAGGATTGGGAGGGGGGATGGAGGAGCGGAGCACTATAAAAGGAATCCATGGTAGGGAGATGGATGATAGAATGATATAGCTGATGCAATAGGATTTCAAAGAGTCAGATTGGCAGAAGATGGGTTTCGGAGATCCCTAGGACTAGGATTGTGGATCTTGAAAGATGAGGCTTGGTGGATTGATTTGATTGGTGGATCCCTAAGACTAGGATTGTGGATCCCTAAAGCTAAGCATGAGGAGTGATTCAAAGAGATACTAATGCATAAGCTGGGGTAGGAGTGAGAGATGTAGAATATAGATGGGGGATAATGGAGATGAAGGGACTCCATTGAAGCTTTTTGAGTAGGGGGATACTTCAAAGAGAAGTACCACCATGTAGTTGAGCACTAGATTTGCTATAGGACTGTTGGTTAATTGCCAGGGCTACCAAGAACATCAAGGCCTTTTTACCAACTGTCCAGAGGACTGACAAACTGACTCAAAACAAACACACAAGGATTGCCCCAGTATCACACATGAATCCCAGAGGAAGCAGCGTGGAAACGACACTAGGTAACCCACAAGCAGAAAAGGAAAACAAGCAAAAGACCTGATCAAGACCTTATGCTCTAATTGCCCCATTCGCAGCATACCATGATATGGAAGATCGTGGCAACCTTGAGGAGGGAACAAGGAGATTGCTTGGAAAAGATATTTCAAGACCCAAAAGGGAAGATCCCAAATCAAAAGAAAGCGAAAATCAAAAATAGAACTATTTGCCAACGAGATGGGTAGGACGAGGTACTAACGGACCAAGATTAGACATGAGGAAAGCTATATCTTGCAAGGATCTATCAGAGAACTTATTATTTTAGATTAGGCAAAAAACTCAAAATAAAAAATGAATAGTGGAAGGCTATATGTGAAAGTGGCAAACCTAAATGACCTTCCACATAAGGTGGAACTATTTTCTAAACTAGGGAAAAGAACCCAAGAAGTAACTTATGAGGATCTTCCAAATACATGTTTTTGCTGTAAGAAATAGCTTCATTGGGTTAAAAATTGTCCAAAAAAAAGTAAAAACCAAGATAAGATTATTAAGGATGAGAGGAAGAAGGAGGTAAAGACTCGGAAGAAAATTTGGAGACCAAAAACTTTTGCTCAGAATGAAAAAGGTAATACCAAAAACCCTAGAGTTGAAATTGAGAATGATGAATTTTTTATCCTAAATTCTAATAAGCAGGATGAAGGCCTTGATTTACCTAGGAATGGAATTCTTGTGCCTGATTTGATGAAATAAAGTTTTATATATCAAAAGAATGATATGGAATGGGAAGATCTTGCTGATTAGGAGGATATAGAGGAAGGGGAAATTTTGGAAGCACTATTTGAGGAAGACCAAGCAATGCAAAAGGAGGAAGATGCTATTGAGTTTTGACACAATGGGGATGTTCAAATTTTTGAGATTTAGAGATTTGAATTTGAGTCTCTTGAAATTCCATTTAGGGATCTTGAAGAGATAAGCTTGGATAAGCAGGATCCAAAACTGAAATAGAGTTAGAGGAAAAAAATTGAGAAGAATAATGCCTCAATTTTAAAAATGATTAAGACCTAAAGCAGTAAGGTGGAGCAACAATCTAAGATAAAACCAAATGTGGGGACACCGAGAAAACTAGGAAGAAGAACTTCAAAGAAGACTAGAGAAATTGAAAGCTTATAGAATATTGCAGATGGAATATAGGCAACTATTCTAGATTTTACCCCTAAAAATTTTTCATGAAGATCATTACTTGAAACATTAAGGGGATGAATAGTATTCATAAAATGGACATTGTTTGAAATTTTGTTAGGGACCAAAAACCAGATTTTTTTGGTTCAAGAAACAAAGATGGATAAGGATAGAGCTAAAAAAATTAAATCCTTCAAGAGTTATAGTTTAAAGGCTAGTAGTTCAGAAGGAGCTTTAGGGGGAACTCTTATTCTTTGGAAGAAGTCCCATTTCTTTGGATTAGTATTGAATGAAAGTATATACTTCATGGTGGTCAAAATGACTAATCTTTGCCAAAATTTTGAATGGTACATTGTTAATATGTATGCTCCTAATACTAAGAATTTAAGGAAAATTTTTGCACTAATTTATCTAATATAAAAAGTAAAGAATAGAATGGTAGGTGGATCTTTATGGGTGACTTTAATGTTCCCCTCTATGACCAAGAGAAAAAAGATGGCAATGCTAGCCAACTTGATGGGAGGTTGGATTTATTGGATTTTATCAATAACGTTGGGCTTATGAATATGGACCTCCATGGTTAAGAGTTTACTTGGACAAATAAAAGGGTAGGAAATGAATGTATTCAAGCTCAATTGGATAGGGCCTTGATGTCTCTGGACTGGGCTAATGAATTTGTTTGTAAATTGGAGGCTTCTCAAAAAGTTGGATCGGCCCATTTTACTTTGGTTTTCACTACTGTTAAGGAAAGTTCTAAGAAAAATTACCTGTTTAGATTTGAAAAAATGTGGATGCAACATCCACATTTTAAAAGTAAATTGGAAGAATGGTGTAACATTAAAGTTGATGGAACTGCTCTTTATAAAGTGGCTTCTAAACATAGAAATGTTAAAAATGAAGTTAGAATATAGAATAAAAGATGTTTTGGGAACATTTATTAGATCAAACCTAAAATTGAGGAAGACTTGACAATCATATAGGATAGGATACAGAAGGAAGGGTATACTCCTGATCTGGTAAGAGAAGAAAATGGTAAATTGATCGAGTATCATGAGATTGTTACTAAGGAGGAAATATACTAGAGGTAGAGGTCTAGACTGGTTTGGTTGAAGGAAGGGATTAAGAATACTAGGTTTCTCCACCTTTCTACTATGAAGCATAGAGCTAAAACTCAAATTTCTAAATTATTGATTAATGATAGGAATATTAGAGAGGAAAAGGATATTATAAAGGAAATGGTCTCTTTCTTTGCTTCCTTGATGACTACTAATGCAAATATTGATCCTCTTAACCAAGATAAAATTCTCAGTGTGATTTCCCCTTTAGTTTCTAGAGATCAAAACAAGATGTTGCAATCTATCCCAAATGATATGGAAATTTATCAGACTGTTTGTTCTTTGGGAGGGGAGAAATTTCTTGGTTTGGATGGATTTCCTATGTTCTTTTTTCAAACTATGTGGAATCTGGTTAGGAAGGATGTGTATGATGTTGTTAAGGAGTCCTTTGGGGCAAAGAGAATGCTAAAAGAGATTAATTCTACTTTTCTTTCCCTTATCCCTAAAAAAGTGGGTGGTGACTCTCCAGACCAATTTTGGCCAATAAGTTTATGCAATTTTTTTTGATCATTTCTAAGCTCTTCACTTCTAGACTGCTATTGGTGTTTTTGGATATTATTACTAATCAATAGAATGGCTTCATTCTAGGTAGACAAATTCTAAACTCTATAATTGTTATGCATGAGAATATCCATTCTTTATCTTGCTCTAATAACTAGGGATTTATTATGAAAATTGACATTACAAAAGCCTATGATAGAGTGGAGTGGACCTTCCTTGAAAAGGCATTATTGGCTTTTGGTTTCAATTCAAAAATTGTGAGGATGGTTCTTCAACTCATATCTACTTCCTTGATTTTTATTTTTGTCAATGGATGCTTCTCTACTTTTTTTAATCCCTCTAGAGGTTTGAGGTAGGGAGACTTGTTATCCCCTATTCTTTTTACTATTATGACTGATTACTTAGGAATGTATATTGGGAAACTGGGTTTGGTAGGTGACATTAAGGGATTACAACCCTCTTCCTAGCCCCTTATCTTCTCTCATGGTCAGTTTGTAGATGACACTATTTTCTTGGGCAAAGAAGATGTAAGGGAAGCTAGGAATCTAAAAAAATCTCTTAACCTCTATTCCTTAGCCTTAGGATAGTTGATTAATTGGAATAAAAGCTATTTATTCTTTTTGAATACCCCAATGTCTTGGAAAACTAAAATTTCCATAATTGTTGGTTGTTCAATTAGCTCCTTTCCTAGTTCTTACTTGGGCCTTCCTTTGGAACTTTTTGCCCCTGATTCCTTCTAGGAAGAAATTATTAAAAACTTCTCTAGTAAACTTGCTGGGTGGAAGAGAAATCTATTGAGCCAAGCTCATAAAGTTACTCTTCTCAAAGCTTGCTTTCAAAGTATTCCTACTTATGCTTTGAGTCTTTTTAAAATTCCTACAAAATATGTTGATTCTCTTGACAAAATCCAAAAGAATTTTCTTTGGTCTAGCTTTGAGGAGAAGAAGAGTATAGTTCTAATTTCTTAGGACTAGATTTGTAATTTGATCCAAGATGGTGGATTGGGAAGAAGGACTATCAGAAGCATGAATAAAGCCCTTCTTGGGAAACAAGGTTGGAGAGTGTATCATGATGACAAGGAATGGAGCTCCATATGGAAACATAAATATTTTTATAAAGCTCATTCTCTTTCCAATTTCCTAATGTACCCACCCTAATGTTATGTCCCCTTCTGCTATATGGGGGGCAGTGCAAGGTGTAAAGAAAATATTAAGTGAAGGGTGCTGATGGAAAGCTAGAAATGGATAGAAGATTAGGTTCTGGGAAGATTCCTAAATTTTGGATCATCCAATGATTGATGATTTTGACATGAATTATATTGAACAATGTAAGAAATTATTTGGTAGTTATGTGAGAAATTATTGGGTCAATAATACTTGGGTTAGCCTTACCATCATTATCTAGGAATTCAATAACATCCAATTATTGCTGAATGCTTACTATTTGTACCCTTATAAGGAGGATAGAATGATTTGGAGGAAAGATGCTAATGGGAATTTCAAAGTTTCTTCTATTTTTAGATCTAAAGATAAAGGACTTGGTTCATTATGGTCTAAAGCCTGGATTAAAGTCTAACTCCTAAGATTACTATCTTTTTCTAGATACTATTGTAGAATAAAATTTTGACCTAGGACAATTTCCAAAAAAGAGGGGTAAATGTGGTTAACCGATGCTATCTTTGCAAAAAATACTTGGAGGATAGGGATCACTTGTTTTTGAATTGTAATTATAGTCAAAATGTGTGGAACTATATCCTCATTTTTTATAATATTGCTTGGGTCCATCATAATAAAATTGAGCAATGTTTCCAGAGTTGGATTTTCCTAAATAAAGATAGTAATGTGGAATTTCTATGGAAAATAACTCCCCCTCATTTGTGGTGGGGACTCTAGAAAGAAATAAATAATAGAATTTTTAGAGAGAGAAATGCCTGATTGGTTCCTTGGCGAGAACATTATTGGTGCAATTAAGGAAAATCTCAAAGCTTAGAAAAATGTTCCTAATGGTTTCTTGATTGATTGTCCTATCCAAAATATTGGTCCTAACAAAAAGGGGGAGGATAAAAAATCAAGTGTTAAATGGAAGGCTCCTCCGGAGGGCTGGATAAAGGGGAACTTTGATGGAGCAGCTAAAGGAAACCCTAGAAAAGCTAGATGTGGAGGAATTATAAGGGATCATATAGGCAATTCTATTGATGATATTCTTATTCTTATTGGTATTTCCACTAGTCACAGAGTAGAAGCCATTGCAGCTCTCCATACCATGAGACTGGTTGTGAAAATTAGAAACATGTATCTTTGGATGGAAGGTGATTCTTTGAATATAATTAATATGCTCAATGAAAAACCCCAAGTACTTGGAGTATAGAAGATAATATAATGGAAATCAAAGCCCTAATGACTAATTTTGAAAATGTCATTTTTCCACATTCTTATCATGAGGGCAATGCTATTGTTGATTAGATTGCCAGCAAGGCTATGCAAAGGAACAGTACATTGAGCTGCCACAATGACCTTAGATCTAACATGGATTTAAAGTCTCTCATTAACTATGATAGGACATATACGATAGAGGGAAAGATCTTCCAAGATTAGTAATTTAATGATTATTAAAAGTGGGCCTTTGGAAGAGTGTTTTATAATCCCTAGATTGTACTTTGATGCCATTATTATTTGGACATGGCATGAAGGAAGAGTAATGAAACTTTGGCTAACTTTAGTGAGGTTTTTGGCTTCCTTCATTTTGTTGCTTTCACTGGATATTGTTTCTCTATCCATTTCAAGCTTATGTTTGATAATGGGGGGAGAGCTAAGGAAAATGAGACCAAAAATTGCAAGTACTGAAAGGATAAAGCTTCAACATGGAAAATTCTTGAGAAAGCTAAGGTGACTCCTTATCTAGAGTGTTTGCTTGGTCATAAGCCACACATCACTGAGGCCTTCTTTAAGAACTGGTTTGAGGAAAGGGTTATCTTGCATTGAGTCATGGTTCAAATCACAAAGGATTTTATTGCTGAAGTAACTAGTCTTCTAAAGGAGGGTATGAAATTTAGCAAGGAAATGACCATCTCAAATGTTACTTTAAAAAGTTCCTGAAATAGAGGAGGAAGAGAAAAAGCTAGAGATGAATGAGGACTTCTACATGCTCAAACAGATTAAAGTAATTTAAAGAGAGGTGTTGTCTTGTATTCAGGAATATTTCATTTTAGATGGAAGATCAAAAAGTGTCCATAAGTTCCACTTTGTATTTTTGAATCACATTTGTTACAAAGATAGGATTGCTTTTCCTTTCTATTTGAAGTTTTCATTATTGCAAATCCTATATGCCCATAAGAAGAAAGATAACCATCCTATTCTTCATGAAGGTCTTATTCTCTTAATTGAGAATCACTGCAAGAATATGTCAATTGTTACTTCCCTAATTTTGAAGAGGAAAAGGGGGTTGGTGAGTGATTCTAAGACTAAAAATGGAAAAAGGGATGCAAGACGAAGTGTGAAAAAGGAATTAATGATTAAGGATACCCCCCAAAAACATGAAGAGGAAACTACAGAATCCTATGATAAAAATGAGGATAAAAATGTGGAGACTGAGGAAGATACAAAGATGGGGGATATTAGTTCCAATTTGGGAGGTTATCCTATTAGCAAAGAAAATTAGGATGAAAGTCTAGATAAAAATGAAGGTTCAGAAAATGTTGGTAATGAGGTTAGTATCCAGGGCACTAATGGAGAGAAAAATGTGGAGGAGGAGGGGGGTAAGGAGAAAGATTTGGGAGAAGAAGAAGTGAAGGTTAAGGAGAACCCTAAGCACAAGAAGATGGATGACACAATTATGGGGCCTACACTCACCTTCCTTGATAGTACCAAGCTTAAAGTTGATTCCTCTCTTTGTGGTGACTCATGGATTTAAAATGAGATTATGAAGTTAAAGAAACATATGGGTAAAGTGGAGAAGGACCATAAGAATGACTGGACTAGACTTGTGCAGCTGGAAGCCTAGGTGGGGAATATACTTGGAAAATTGAAAGAATATGAAAAAGACCTCTGACACTTGATTAAGGAAAGTGGAAAAAAAATGGAGCAAGTGACTTCTCATCTGTGTGTGGCTGCAACAAGTTTGGGGAAGAAGACCAATGAGGTCGTGTCTCTGAGTGGACTTAGTAAAAGGACTAGATTAAGCTTGTAAAAGAAGGCTATTGAGGAAAAGGCCACTGAGGATAAGGCTACTAAGGATGCTATTGGAATAGGCCTTACCCCTACTGATACTATTGTTAGTACAATAGATGTGGGTAAGGAGGTTGCAAAGATAATTAAGGAACTACAGTAGTTCTAGTTTCCTTGTTTTTCTATGCTCATTTTGAAAATTTTGTAACTTTCAAGTTCTAGGCCCTTGTAAAACTTTGTTGTACTTTCTCGTTACATTATGTGGTTTTTGGTCCCTGTAAAACCTAATTTTGTGTTTTCTTTTTTCGTCCTCAGGGGCATGTTCTCCTGGTATGCTTAGTTGAATATCTTTTAATGCTATTAAGGGTTTTGGGTCCCTTCAAAACCTACTTTTACCTTAATCTAGAAAAAAAAACAATTATTCTGCAAGGAATAGTTGAGAGATCAGTTCGATAGTAAAGTTTAGTGGTCTTACCCCAAAAGTTGTTTGTATAGGAGGTCCTTCTACCTTCTACAACTCCTTACAGGGTCCATCCTCTAACAAGGAATATATATATATATATATATATATATTCCTTGTTAGAGGATGGACCCTATTTTATATATATACACACACACACACACACACACACACACACACATATATATATATATATATATATATATATCTTTGTGGGCATGATTCACACTTGGGTTTTCCCTCTAATCAAGGGTTTCCCTAGTTAATAAACCTAGTATAATTGTGTATGTGCATCTTGTTATGGTTGTCATTTACTTTGATTGAATGGTTAAAATTAATTAAGCTTGATAAGTATTTTAATTGGATAAATGATTCAACCCCCCCTCTTAGTTATCTTGGTGGACTAATATTTCTAACAAAGAGATTCTTTGCAACAACAGGGATGGAGATTCAAGTGGACATGTGTCACTTCAAGATCAAATATAATTTCTTCTTATTTTCCTATAAATTTCTCTTTTTCTCTCATTATAAGGGTTAGTTCTAGTTCTTAGACATTCTTCACTATTGTAATACCACAAGGATGGATCTAGTTAGGTTGAAATCTCTCTCATAATTGATACAGAGCTTGCAACAAAAGCAACAAATGCACTTTCAATTTCCAAATAGCACTTTAACTTTCCTTCAAAGTTATAGACTGATCAAAGGGGCTTTTAATAGAGGTATACTCTACCCTGCAAGTGGACTCAACTCAACACGCCCAACCCTCAAACCTAAGGTTCTCAACTGACTTAAATCAATAAAAACTTCTTAGTGACTCCCTATCTCCAATAGGCCTAAAAAGAAAAAATCCTCCTAAATGAGTTTATAACTAAACTCTCCAAATATAAATGGCTTATATCGACCTAATCCATCAAGAAACCTCCAACTTTGAAGTTCTCCAACACCCAACAACAGATTTGCATAATTGTTAACAACATTTCTACTAGGGCTAATCCTAGCTTTCTTGGTCAAACTCCAAAACCTTGCAAAGGACCACACTATCTTTTCAATTCTTTATACATCCCTTAACCACCTCTTAGAGATTTGAAAAGATCAATCTCAGACTCTATTCCAGCACCAACTTACACCCACTTCGAGTCATAGTCCTAATTGGCCAGATTAGGCTAGGTTACAAAGGAAGTATGAGAAAATGGGTTCAAAAACTTGGATCTACCCCTTAGAACTATTCTTAACAACCAATTTATTCTCCTATACCCTTCACCTAGGTCAAATCAATCAGTTTGGAATCCTAAACCTTCTTTCTTCCTCAAAACTAGACTAGACATATGACAATGTTCAGTCTAGGGATTGTTGGTAAAAATAGGTACCCTAATCCTATAGTTTTGAATCTCTAACATCTTAAAGTACCCTCTCCTAACTTGCATTCACCAAAGTTTCATTGAAATACCAGAATAGAATTGCAAGTTAAGAGGCCATCTTGATGAAACCCTCAGATTTAGCGTAAATCTAACCAACCTTTACAAAAATTGATATAAATTTTGTTGTATATAATATAAAGACTTTAAATCAATTGAAATGGAACCCTAACTAAATCCTCTATCCAACCATATCACACTTTCACTACTACCAATTTGTATAGGCCATACAAAATTGAAACAATAGAGAAAAAGGAAGAAATTCTAAGTTTTATTCAATATTTGTTGTTCACCCGTCCATACAATGGGTTCCTTCTCTTGTGGAGACCATAAATAAATGTTTTCCAATGGTTAGAACCAATTTTTGAATGGTCATGAGGACTTTACAACTCCCTAATAGTTTAACAACTTATTTTGCAAAAATTGCTATTTAGCAACTTTTCTTGCATTTTTGCAATTTTTTGCTCTTTTGATAATTTTTTTCCAATTGCCTGCCTATAATTATAAATCATTCCAAATGACTACTAAGGAATCTAAAACCTCTTAGAAAACTATAAATTCCTTATTCAACCTAGATTGACCAAAAAAATGACCTTTGGTTCAAATGACATCCTGGCTTATAATGGCATCAAGGATTCATTTGACCTTACATGTGGTCTTGACTCTCAAAGTCCTTTAAGATTACATTATTTAACCTATATCTATGAAACTTCTTCTTTTTTCCCTTTAACAATTATTTAAGATTTCATTACTTAACCTATATCTATGAAAAGATAGTGTGCTCGTTTGCAAGGTTTGGGAGTTTGACCAAGAAAGCTAGGATTAGCCCTAGTAGAAATGCTAGTAACAATTATGAAAATATATTGTTAGGTGTTGGAGAACTTCAAAGTTGGAAGTTTCTTGATGGATCAGGTCCATAGAAGCCTTTTATATTTGGAGAGTTTAGTTCTAAACTCATTTAGGAGGAGTTTTCCTTTTTAGGCCTATTGGAGATAGGGAGTCCCTAAGAAGTTGTGATTGATCTAAGTCAGTTGAGAGCCCTAGGTTTGAGGGCTGGGCATGTTGAGTGGAGTCCACTTGCAAGGTAGAGTATGCCTCTATTAAAAGCCCCTTTGATCAATTGGTAACCTTGATGGAAATTTAAGGTTTTGTTTGGAAATTGAAAGTGCATTTGGTGCTTTTGCTGCAAGCTATGCATCAATAACTGTGATTCGACCATTCTTTCAGCATTTCTCTTTGTTATGAACAATATTATTTTAGTTTCCTATAGGAAACTAGTTAACATAGTCATTTTTTATGTATATTATGAGTTTTGGCATATACAATGATGTATTGATTTCAAGGAAATTAATAAGAAATCCTCATTGAAAGTTTCAATCTGAAATTTGTCTTGATTTTTAGGGGTTTTTAATTTTCTATTGATTAATGCATAAGGTGCATATTTTCTAGTTATAGCTTGGCTTTGAAGTTCTATGTCATTGTATATTTTTTTATTGGGTCAAGTACTTGAGTAAATTGCTTGATATACATTTACAAAATTGCAGGGATCATGGGAGGATATGATAAGCATGAATTTCATTTTGAAGATAGATTTCTATTTACAAGATAGATAGATAGATTTGATATCCAAATATATGAGTATATTTTAGGTATCCATGTGTATGTTATGACTTAGTTAATGTCTAGTGGATAAGGGACTAGTTAGGTTAGGGAATACATGTTTTTATTATTCATTCTTGGTTTATACTGATATTCAGCATCATTTATCAAATATTTTCCCTTTCATGTTCAAAGAGCTAAAAGAGTTACCGTCACTTGTTTTATCTAGTTCATACATTGTGTTATTATTTATTCCATGCCTATTTTGTCTATATAAGCATTAGAAGATTAAGGGTATTATTTTCTTTGTTAGATTCAAGTGTGTGCTTTAACACTTGTATGATATAAATGAATCTAAGGTACACCCACCTAGGTTTTGCAAAGCCTGAAGTAGAAGAAGGGTCTAGCCTTATAGTTGGCCTTTGTCATGTCCCCTTTTCAAATAATTAAAAATTAATAATCTTTGCTAAGGCAGGCAGGCCCAAGAAAGTGAAGTTTCGGAAAAAGGGGGTTAATCTTTGGAAACCGTTGGACTAATAAATGAAAATTATTATTAAATAATGTTTCATTAACCTTTCTTGGATGTGAGTTACAGTTATGCCCTCTTTTAAGGGGTTTGGAGGCATTTTGGGCTGATTTCCAGAACTTGATTTTTGCTCATTCTTTGTTATTCTTCAGAGGCTGGCAAACCTGTGGAGAAGGAGACCCAAGATCGGGAGTTTGCAAGTTTCCAGGGAGACCCAAGAATGGGAGTTTGCAATTTTCCAAGAAGGCTAAGGATGGAAGTTTGAAGCCGTTCCATGTGCATGCTCATACAGAGTTTGCCTTTGTACTGAATAGTGCAGATTTGTGGGTTTTCGGGTGTGTTTTTTGTATGAGTTTGGTGTTTCCAGTTGAGTATTTCATATTAGTTTGGGTTGCTTCTGTATTTCAGACTTTAAGGTGTTAAAATAGAGCTAAATACATGTATTGGGATGTGATTAAACTTTTGAGATAGATTATTAGTGTTTTTGTAGTGTTTCTGGGCATTTTTGTGTTAATTTTGGGAGCCCGATGAGCATAGTTTTTGTCCTACATTTGAGAATTGTTGTGTAAAGGATATATGGATCTAGAAAGGTCATTTTTTAGGCTTTTATGATACTAAAATTTGTGTAAAAATTTCAACTTTCAGATTTATTAATAATAGGTGAAGCTGTGAAGCTTTTGGCACAATTTTTGGCATACTCGATTTGGGGTTTCTTGAGAAATTTGGTGGATCTTTGTGATATTAGTTGTTTGATCTTGAAAATCTGATTAGAGGTTGGAAATATAAAAAAAAATCAAAAAAGGGACATTTCAATGGTATCAGAGCCATGATCTTGCCAGCCTGAGGGTTTGTAGAAGTTTGCATGTCAGTTTTGACAACTACCCAGATATTGCATTTCAATTTTGAGAACTACCCAAATCTTGCATGTCATAATTTATGGTTGCATGTTGCTTCTAATCAGCTGCATGTCAAAATTTATGGTTGCATGCTACTTCTAATCATTTTCATATTAGTTCTTGGTGAATTTGGTGGTTGTGGAAGTTTGCATGTCAGTTTTGACAACTACCCAGATCTTGCATGTCAGTTTTGACAACTGCCCAGATCTTGCATGTCAGTTTTGACAACTACCCAGATCTTGCATGTCATAATTTATGATTGCATGTTGCTTCTAATCTGCTACATGTCAAAATTTATGGTTGCATGCTACTTCTAATCATTTTCATGTTAGTTCTTGGTGAATTTGGTGGTTGCATGTTGCTTCTAATCAGTTGCATGTCAAAATCTATGGTTTCATGCTACTTCTAATCATTTGCATGTTAGTTCTTGGTGTTTGAAGAAGTTATATCCTATTGGGGTTACACTCTACTTTATCCAGAATGGACAGGTATAGTACAGAGTCTCAGAGGACACAATCTTGGACAATTGATATCCAGAGTCAAAACAGTAGAAAGGATGGTTATTTAGACATTCGAGATAAACTTATGAAAATAAGCCATGAAATGTCTGAACAGTTGGTTGAGCACCATCGTATAATGAATGACATGTTGTCCGACCCAGCTAAGGTGGATAAGTTGACTGGATTTCTATTTGGCAAATTTTCTCACAGGATAGATGACACAATTCCCAAGAACTTGCATGAGGAGTTTGAGAAACTAACTGATAGCCAGGTAGAGGTCTCAGATTCTACTCTTCCACAGGAGGTGGTGGGAAAGGATATTACACAGATTGATAGTAATAGTCAACTTGATACTCAAATTGAGACAATTGTTTATAGGTCGTCAAAGGGTGATGCCACAGGTATTCAGGATGGTATAGCTACAACAGGCAGTGACTACAATGTAGTGGGTTTAGATGATGATTATGAGGATGTTGTTGTGCAAGATGGTGAGATACCTGGTAGAGATGAGTAGACATTGAGCATTCATGACTTTGTTGAGAAAGAGTACCAGGCATAGTTAGATGCTTCATCACATGAGATTGAGGCTGGTAGTACTTCACATGATTTGTCCAGCCAGCTGAAGGTGAACAAAGATAGTATTGTGACTTCATTATCTCATCATGATAGGTATGTGGAGTTAGTTGGTATTGGTCATATTACTCAGGTGAGGAGTTTTCTTGAGTTACCAGTTGATTCTAGTTTACGGATATTGACTCGAGATTGTTATATTGGCATTTGGGATTCAGTTGACTGGAGATCTTTAACACTTTTTGGTAGCAGTGTTTGTTTGGGTGCTATCATGGATTTGGTTAGCAAATTATGCGGTGTTGTTTTTTCTTGTGCCAGTATCTTGTTTGATGTTGGTATTAGTTTTTATACACCGATGTTGGGTTTTGTTCATATATCCAGTCGACCATACTTGCTGGAATGTGTTGATGATATTTCATATTTGGCAGTGTGTATAGATGAGTCCCAAGATCATATTGGCATTGATGACATCCAAGAGGATGCAGTGGGCAGTTTTGAAGACTTAGTTTCCTTGGGTATAGAGGAGTTGGACAGAAATGCTAATGTTTTTGATACTTTCTATGTTGATATGAGTTTTAGATTTGATTCACAGGATATGGATGGTAATACTCTAGAGACTAGTAACTTTGAGGATACTCCTTTAGATAGTGCATTAGAGGAGGTTTGTAGGAGACAGTCAAGCTAGTGCCATCATGTGTCTAATCAGTTGAGAGTTAGTGACCAAGACATTGCTATCACTTGCCAGCATTTCGATGCTGCTCGTCAGTTGTTAGCAGTTTATGGATGGGGTTCTCCTACTAGTGATGAGCAGGGAGGCTGTTATCTTTCCTTAACAGAGTTCCACTCTTTATGGGAGGCTATCCAGATTCTGAGATAGGATTATATGCAATTGGTAGCCGATAGAGATTATCTTATGAAGTGGGGCAGTACAGCATATGATGCATTGTTGGCCAAGGAAGATGAGGTGAGTGAGCTTACTGAGCAGCTTGAGGTGACTTTTGAGATTCTTGAGAGTACACAATTGGCTTTCAAGGAGTCACAATTTCATTTGGCTAAGGTGACCATGGAGTTAGAGTAACTACAATCTTTACCCGATTCTATACAGTCACAAGCTGTGGTGTTTGGTGATCCGAGGATGTCCATGGCTGAGATTGTCAGAGATAGTGGAGATGGAGATGCATTCATTCTTGATACTAACATTGGCATATCAGGTTCATTCCCACTAGAGTCAGGTTCAGTTGAGTTGGGTGTTGTAACAGATTGTTGTATGCCTGACATGGTGGTGGTCTCTAGTATTGATGGCATAGAGACTAGAGATGTATCAAAGATCATGTGTGATGTTGGTGAGTCGACAGTTGGCATGGTTCTTGCTAGTAATACTACTCCCTTGGTGATATCTTCAGAGGTAGTAGTCAGTTCCAATATCGTTAATGATCAATTGCAGTTAGTTTCATCTAGATTACAGTCTGAGCCACTAACTGAGATTGGCGCATTCTATTGGCATTACATTGTGAGGTATGCTCATCAATTTACCTTTGATGACCATGTTGATGAGATAATGATACAGAGATGTACTTTGGTTCCTAGTGCTTATCATCAGTTATGGGACAATTTGATGCCTCAAGATGAGAGTTGTGATGGGCATGACATGGTGATAGGTTTTGCAGTTGACAGCTTGATAATATGTGACTTAGAGCAGGAGTTTGGGAGTGATGCTTCAGTGGGTGTTGTTATTGAATCTACTCCTTTGGCTATGACATCTCCTGACTTAGCTAGTGATCAGTCACAGTGGGTTGTATCACTTGTTCATGGTGAGCTATTGACTAAGGTTGGTTTTTTTAATCAACATTATATTGCAGGGTATGTACATCAGTTAGCATTTGATCCTTGTTTTGAGGAGTTGATGGCAGGCAAATTTGGTTTGGATTCCATTTCTTACTCGTTATCTTGTAATTTATTTTCACCATCAGTAGTGCATGGGAGTTATGGTTATGAGATAGTGGCCAGTGATTTGAAGAGTTATGTTGACTGCAGGAGTTGTACAGTATGTGGATTATCCATACTTGGTACAGTTTCATTCGAGAGCGTTCACCATTGTTGCAGAGTTGGATTTTACATTCTGTATAGGCCAGTGGGATGCGTTGATGGTATTTACTATGTTGTTAGTTTGATTTGTCCACTTTACTTGGGTTCTGATGTTCTAAGAGTTTGTGTCTCATGGGTTTTTGACTGTGGTAGTGGTGATTTTGGAGTTTGGTTGAGCTATAATTGTCAGTTTGATTATGGATTCCTCTTGGTCATATTGCAAAGGATATTGCAGGAGCCTATGTTAATTGGTAGTAGTATAGTTCATGACTACATTTGGGATCCAGGTGGATTGATTGGTTTATTGTTCAGCCATTGCTTGAGGACAAGAAATGTTTGGGAGGGGAGGACTTGTCATGTCCCCCTTTCAAATAATTAAAAATTAATAATCTTTGCTAAGGCAGGCAAGCTCAAGAAAGTGAAGTTTCAGAAAAAGGGGGTTAATCTTTGGAAATCGTTGGACTAATAAATGAAAATTATTATTAAAATATGTTTCATTAACCTCTCTTAGACGTTAGTTACAGTTATGCCCTCTTTTAAGGGGTTTGGAGGCATTTTGGGCTGATTTCCAGAACTTGATTTTTGCTCATTCTTTGTTATTCTTCAAAGGCTACCAAACCTATGGAGAAGGAGACCCAAGAACGGGAGTTTGCAGGTTTCCAGGGAGACCCAAGAATGGGATTTTGCAAGTTTCCAAGAAGGCTAAGGATGGGAGTTTGAAGCCATTCCATGTGCATGCTCATATAGAGTTTGCCTTTGTGCTGAACAGTGCAGATTTGTGGGTTTTTGGGTGTGTTTTTTGTATGAGTTTGGTGTTTCTAGTTGAGTATTTCATATCAGTTTGGGTTGCTTCTGTATTTCAGACTTTAAGGTGTTAAAATAGAGCTGAATATATGTATTGGTATGTGATTAAACTTTTGAGATATATTATTAGTGTTTTTGTGGTGTTTTCGAGCATTTTTGTGTTAATTTCGGGAGCCTGATGAGCATAGTTTTTGTCCTACATTTGAGAATTGTTGTGTAAAGGATATATGGATCTGGAAATTTCAGTTTGTAGGCTGTTATACTGCTGAAATTTCTGTAAAAATTTCCACTTTCAGATTTATTAATAATAGGTGAAGCTGTGAAGCTTTTGGCACAATTTCTGGCATACCCGATTTGGGGTTTCTTGAGAAATTTGGTGGATCTTTGTGATATTAGTTGTTTGATCTTGAAAATATGATTAGAGGTTGGAAATATCAAAAAAAATCAGAAAAGGGACATTTCAGCCTTGGTGTTTGAAATGATATGTTGTAGATGGCAAGTAGTTGCCCTTGGATGTATTCTATTCTCATTAGGGATTTTGAAATACAACATTTTAAAACACCAACTGTAGCCACAAGATGATGTGCTAATTTAAATATTCCTTTTTAGAGGATAGACCTGTAATATCCCAAAATTGACACATTGGTATGTTTAACCAATTTGTAGCCTATTTAATCAATTCTAAGTCCTATTTTACAAGACAATCCTAATTCTAATGATCGTTACTTGACCTAAGTGTAAAATATAGAAAATCATTAATCTGTATTAATCACTTACATTAATTAATTCTTGAATATTCACTAAATTGGCTAAATTAACATTTTAATTGAATTAATTTAACTATAAGCCCTAGTACTTTAATTGAACTAAATTCACCCATTTAGCTAATATGTATGAGGTATTAAATATATTTGATTTAATTAAATATCCTCATTCTAATTATTGAATTTAATTATTCAATTAATTAAAATATTCAATTATGAGGTCATATTTAATTTTGTTAAATCAAATATCTTCAACAATATTCTCTCTTTAGTTCAAAAATGGGAACTTTGAGTTGACTAAAATCAAAAAAGGAATTAAACCAGTTAGCTCCTTATTCCACTCAAAAGAAAATTAGTTAATTTCCTTTTCATAAGGAAACTTTCTATTCTGATAGAATCTTCTTTAGATCTCAATTGTCCCTTCTATTTGATCTTAACCGTTGATCAATTCTTGGATTCTATTTAAGAAACCCTCAATTCCTCACTTCTATGGTTAACAAATGAATTGCATCGAACTTGTGTTGAATTGTTGACTCAATCATTCTTGCATTTTTAGCTTATCATTTCATATTTCCCTCATGTAGATTAATTATGCATACATATAGATGAATTTGTTATTTTTTGTTCTTAGATTAATACTTGCATCTCATGTAGCATGAATTCTACACATCATATAGCTTAAAAGCCTTTATTCTAGATGTCTCATTGGTAGTTTCTCATTCTAAGAGTGAATAGCATAATCCTTCTAGTTAGGAGGCAACAAATTGACTTTTTGATTTATTTTGGATGAACAATCCAATGAACAATCCAATGTTCATTCTAGAATGATTCTTCATATAAGGATCATGTTGAAGTGTGGTTGATTAACATGCCATAATTAACACTCACACTCACATTTTTGGCACCCATTGTGGGGCTAATAAAATAAGTTTCTAGTCTCATCTGTTCCTTTTTGTTGCATTTTTTAGTGTTCTGTCATTGTCATATGTACAATGCCTTAGTTTCTTGCATGGAAAATCTAATTCTCACATGAAGCAACTAAGATTTTTCCCCTTATTCTACACTTCCTCATGTGAAAAAAATTATAATTGTATGATCTCTCACACGGTACATGCCATTTTCTTATGCGGGCCTATGTAGGATTTCATGAAAATTTTGGCATCATTAAATTAAAAATGTCACTTTTAGACTCTTTTTTTATCATGTTGATTTAACTAACGGTTCTTTTTTAAGCATTTTCATTCTCAGTTTCTAAATTTTCAACAACTTAATAGTGGTTTGCAAAATGCTTGTCAAAGACACCTTATTACAAACTCTTAAACAATACTGATGGTTTAATTGCAAGATATGTTGTCAAAGATGTGCATGCCAAAGAATATATTCAAACCTACTAAAAAATTCTGTCCTCTTTACTACTTTCTTACACATAGTTTAATACGGCTTGTAAACTTTGTACGGATCTAGACAAAGGAATAGGGAAGTATGCTTTTTTCTACCTAAAAGTGATGCCCAAGAGTAAATCAGAAACCTAGATGCCTTTGGAAGATGGTACCAGAGGGAGGCAAGAAAGTTAGTGGTTCTCCAAGAAAAGCCTTTGATGAAGAGATGATGTTTTCCTTTTAAGGGCTCAAAGTCTTAGAATAGGATAAGTTCTAGTATTGATAAGCTAACTCAGTGATGAACATGTTTTGCACATTTGGGCAAGGTGATGAGGTAGAGGAGTATGCTCTTTCCCCTTAGGAAAATAAGAAACTTGGACCCTTTGATTCAAATAACCATTCATAGTCAACCTTTAGATGCCTTTTTGAAGTGATCTAACCTTTGGTAATGACCTAAGTGAGGAAACATCTTTTTTTGGTGATTCCAACTCACTATAATAAAGAAGCTTTGTAGAGAAAAAGACTCCAAAGGCATACTAATTTCTTCCTCTTGGTTCCTGATATCACATATCAAGAGGAGGCTCTATATGTTGTACTAGCCAACACCGGCTCCAGTCTTGGTAGTTAATTGTGTGCACTTTTAGATGTTGGCATGGGCTACTAGCCTTAACTTTGTTCATGAAGCCACTAGGGATTAATATGAACAGAAGCCAAGTAAAACCTTTTAGAGATTCTCTACATAGTTCACCTCAGAAAGGGGGCATAATCTTTATGCAAGAAGGGGGAAGAATCTCTCTTGCAGATACTCACCATAGCCATGTACCTAAACATTGGAAGGTGGTATACATGCTTGACCCCTACCACAAGTGTGTTCATTCAACATATATATTATTGATTCCTTGTAATACACCAAAAATGCAGGGCCCTCTAGTTGGGTGACATGGCTATGTGATGTGAATGCATGCACATAAGTTGTGAGACAAAGGTTTTGCTTCCTCTACCATTTTTTGTTATAGGGATAAAATGTGTATTTTTTGAGTCTTTAAACTTTTACAAATCTTTCAAAAAAAATAAAAGTTCAAGACTCCCCCATCCCTTTGAGTTGCTTTGTCCTTAGTTGGATTGTTTGCAACTATTGCTTGCTTCCATTGTTTGAAAGCAATTATTTACTTGAAAACCAAATGATGTCCAAAACTTGAAAACTATGTTGATATTTTCTTGAAACTTGAAACACATTCGGTCTACTATTCAAAACTATCAATACCATTGGAAATCTCTTTGAGTTCAGTAAAAAATTGTTAGTCTGTCCCTTTTCTCACACCAAGTTCTACAAATTTTTGTATGAGAAAACTCTCTATCAACCCTTTCTCATGGGGATCTTTATAGTTCCTCATGCAACTATATATGAATCTCCACATGATTTTGGCCAAACATTGTACTCTAATGCAAAAATTCTACCATTTTAGTCAAACTATCAAATCCTCATATGGCTTTGTACAAGTCCTTACACAAGAAAATTGGTGATAATTTTGTTTCTGAAAATTTTCTTGGTTCATTATGCTTTCTCAAGCAGTTCTTTGTGAATCCTCATGCAAGATCTTGTCTTCAAACTATCAAAAATTGCATATCAGTTGTGTCTACTCACCTAGTTGTCTACATTTTCTTGCCTTAGAGTCATTTCCTCATGTGAGTTTGTCAAAATTTGTCAAAAATAGTGAGCTATTTTGAGCGCTCTCTTCAAATCTGATTGATGTCTGATTTGTATCTAGAATACTTGATCATTTGTGTGTTTACGACAATGTCAAATAGTGACTTCTTGCTTAGTTTAAAACTTGCAATCTTCACATAAACTAGTCTCCTCACTTAGCTATCTTATTATGTCCTTTTGAGTTTTTTGTACTTTGTGTCATGATAGTCATAACTCTTAGTTGTTCTAGCCATTACTTAGATGACTCATACCTAAGTGTACAACACTTTTATCTTACTTTGAGGCTACATTCTAGTGAAGTCCTTGTTTAGGCTTTTTTTTTCGTCATTATTTATGATTTTTGCAACAAGAAGTGGAAACATGTTCAATACCCATAGACTTAGATGAGGTAGAGCTAGGGGTTGAAATTGTGGTAGAGGTTGCTTCTTAATTTATACATAGTCTGTATCTAGTGAATCTAGTGAGAGATCTTTGTGATCTCTCTCTCTCTCACCTATTAGAGCATCTCGTGTCCAATTTTTTTTTTCCATAAACTTAGAGAATACTAGGAATCATTTGTATCAAGAGGATCCTAAAACAAGAAAAACACCTATGTCACCAAACAACATAGCTAAATTCTTATTCAAGAAAATATTTCAACCAACATACACTAAAACTTATCATATTCCTAGTATGGCTGATCAAGACCAAGAAAATGGAGAACATAATAGAGAATGAGATCACCAAAGGAATGAAAGAAATAAAGAACCTTTTACTAATGATAATGAGGAAAATGAAGAGATACTTCCGAGAGAAGTCAAAAGATTTTGTAAGGATAAACACTTCCAGAAAGTTATGGAAATATTTCTTAATGAAGAGAAAGAGAAATACTTTCCCAAACTTTCTCAAGAGGGATCAAAGCTACCTCATTGCTTTAATGTCGACACAATCATTAAACCTGAATAGGAAAGTAAAATTTCTAAGTTGCAAAAAAAATTGAATATCATGCAAGAATAGTTAGCCCAAATGATGCATGATAAGGACAAACCTACAAAACCATATAGCTTAGCCACTCTTTGTCCATTTCCTTTTCATAACAGTATACGCATGCCTCCTTTTCCAAAAGGTTTTGAGTTACCCAAGATCATTTATGAGAATTTGGTGCCTTGTCTATGGAAGTTATGAATAATCAAACATATCTCATACATCTACTCCCACAAAGTCTAGGTGGTCTAGCTATGGAATGGCTTTCACAGTTGCCTACTAGTATCAAGACATTTGATGAGATTTCTTACCTATTTGTTCAATAGTACTTACACAACATATAACATCTAGTTAACATATGTGACTTGTGTAACCTTAAAAAAAAAAGGTTGGGGAATCTTTTCTCACATTCCTTCAGAAATGGTAACAACTTTACAACAAATATTCATGAAAAATTCTTGAAATGGAAAAACTTGATATCCTCATGGATAATCTCTTACCTAACTTTGGGAATAAGGTTCAACTTCAAGGACCACATAACTTTGAAGACATGGTCACACAAGCTATTTGAATAGAGGAATTAATGGTCAAAAAGGGGTAAACAACTCTTCAAAAGGACACTAAACAAGGGTCAACTTCTTGTAAAGATAAGTTCAAGTATGCCAACAAGAATTGAGAGGTAGTGCATGATGGATTCATTGACAACATTACTCCTAAACCTACTAAAGAAGTTTTTAATCTTATATACAATCTCAACGCATCTAAGAATGTTAACAAACCTCCTCCTAACAACAAGATAGTTGGAAATAAAATGAACAACTCATCTTGTGTTACATAAAAAAAAACAAGAATATACACCTCTTGGTGAATCTCTTGATGTGGTCTATAAGACCTTGCTACAAAACAAACTCATTTTTTCATTGGGTAATTTTCATCCTTATGATCCACAACCATGACCCCCATGGTGGAATGAAACTACATTTTTGTGAATACCATCCAAAGAAAGGTCACAAAACTAGTAATTGCATCAACCTATGTCACAAAGTCCAAGACTTAATTGACGATGATAAAATTATGGTAGATGGACTTAATAAGAACTTAGATCACAAGAATTTCAAGGAGAAATTCTCATCTTATGAAAAATGATAAAATTCTAAATAGAAACCTCATAACAAGGTCAACTATACATACTGCAATTATGATGATGTAATCAACATGTTTGAACTTGTGGATTTTGAGTATTGTGATGTCATCACCATTAAGGGAAAACAAGACAACACTAAACCTAAGACACCATTTGTCTTGAGGAGTGCCACACCCAATACATTTGACACAGAACTATCACAATCTTGTGTCAATGCTATTATGCATTCTCATGCCAAGATAGTACTCAAAGGCTCTGTGTCTTTTGCTCCTAAGTTAGAACAATACAAAGACAAACCTCTTGCTGGTCCATCTAGAAAAGGTACAAAAATTGTAACATCTTCTACGAATACTAGCTATGGTATCCTTGATCAATTACAATGAACAAGTGCTCAAATAATGATCTTTGAACTACTCATAATCTAGCCTACTCATGGGAAGATTCTCAACAAAGCCCTCATTGCGACAAACGTACCTCAAGATCTTGATCTTCACAATTTCCAATCTATGGTAGGTCACTTGACCTCACCTCATTATATGTCCTTCTCTAAGGAGAACCAAAATTCACTGAGTCATCTACATAACCAACTAGTACACATTGAAGTCATGATACACTAGAGGCTTATATTTTGTGTGCTCATTGACAATGGAGCTAGTTTAAATATTGTTTCTACTACTCTGCTTAGATAATTGGGCAATTCTAAAGAGTCCATTGACCTTCATCATAGGATAACCATCAAGGCATATGATGAAGTCAAGTGTAAATCCTTAGGTCTTATTGGGTTGCCTCTTTGAGTTGGTCTTGTAGAAAGGGATTTCAATTGTCAATTCCTTGACATCCCATTAGCATACAACATCTTGCTAGGGAGACCATAGATACATGAAATGCAAGTTGTACCTTCAAATTACCATCAATGTGTCAAGTTTCCATTTCATATCTCTAAAGTCACCATACTTACAAATATGATGCAAGGAAGGATAGAAGAAAATAGGGTCAATTGTACACCTAGCTCTTTGAACCACCCTGCCAGAGTTAACACAATGGAAGTAAACACAAAGAAAAATAGCCAAAGGAGGATGAAGAGTAAAATACTTTCATCAGTTCATCAAAAATTCAACATAAATGCTTAGCTATAAGGCCTTCTAGGTTATGACCAGATACAAATAAATTCAAATCCAAGATTAGTAGCAAATTCACACTTTCTAGTTTTGCTCTCTAATCATTTCTTAAACTCTTGTAGCTCTAAGCCTAAACACTCTATTTATACTAGCCAAAATGAATTAAAAATTAATTATATAACATAGAGAAGCCACAAGTTAGCTCTTAGAAAATATTAATGAAATAAGCCTAATATTAAATACACAAGTCGACCTGCATCAACAATTAAATGTCTAGAAATCGGTGTCCAAGCAAAATCATGATATCTCCTAGATTCGATTGAAATAGAACTTGTACTTCAAATTGTGGGTATATATTTAGGTCCTATACAATTAATTAAGTATGCAAAGGTTGATTCATTAAGGAAATGTGCACATTCAACCTAAAAGTCGAGCACAAAAAATTACTGCCATAAATTGATACTCCAAGAGAATTACAATACGTCCCAACTTATAAGAAGCTAGAACTTGTGTCTTGGATCATAGATAATAATCTAGGACCTTCTCAATTCTTGAAGTTTTCATCCTCTCATTCATTATGAAAAAGTAGTTACACAGTTTGGAACAGGTACCCTGAAACCAAAAAATGTAGTTTTAGTAGAACACAGTTTCGATAACAAGATAAGAACTAAAAACATGTAGGATAGTAGTGCAACCTAGGATGCTCCTACATTAGACAACCAAGGTTTAAAGAAATGATTCTTTTGAATCATTGAGATGTCACAACTTGAGATAAATCCAACTATAATTGAGAAATC
This sequence comes from Cupressus sempervirens, assembly GCA_028749045.1. NCBI lineage: Eukaryota > Viridiplantae > Streptophyta > Pinopsida > Cupressales > Cupressaceae > Cupressus > Cupressus sempervirens. Next base: position 782,660,336 of record CM053790.1, on the reverse strand, counting down.
CATGAAGCATCTTCCATTGGTTTGTTATTCTATGTCACCAGATATTCATAATAATCTTTTCCTCTTGTGTTCTTACCAATTATATAATCCAGTATCTATTCAAATTCTTCAATTTTCTCATTAGGATATTAGTCTAATACAATAACTTCATCATCTAACTCATGATACTTGTATAAATTAGTAACATTGAATATAGGAGATATATCCATGTCATCAGGTAACTCAATTTCATAAGCATTTCCACTGTTAAACTTCTTCAAGATCATAAAAGGTCCAAACTTCTTCATCTTCAACTTATTGTATATTCCAACTAGAAATCTTACTTTCTTTAGATGAACCATTAGCTCATCACCAACTTGAAAATCATGATGTCTTCTAGACTAATAAGCATTCTCCTTATACTTCTAATTACTTTGTTTTATCCTCAACTTCACTTCCTTATGTAAGGACCCCATAAAATTAGAAAATTCTTCTCCTAAAACACTTCTCTTTTCTTCACCAACACTATCTCTCAAATCTGCTACACCTCGAGGTTGCATTCCAGTAACAATCTCAAAAGGTGTTTTCCAAATACTCCTATTCATGGAATTATTATATGCAAATTTAGCTTATGCCAATACCATTTCTCTATTACTTGGCTTGTCTTGTACTAAACATCTTAGCAAATTACCCATGCTTCTATTTACAACTTTTGTCTATCCATCTATCCATGGATGGAATGTAGAACTAAATTTAAATTTAGTACCCATCTTCTTCCACAAAGTCTTCTAAAAGCAACCAACAAACTTACTATCTCTATTAGAAATAATGCTTCTTAGTAATCCATACAATCTCACAATCTCTTTAAAGAAAAGTTTAACAATGTGCTGAGCATCTTATGTCTTCTTACATGGTATGGAGTGAGCCATCTTGGAAAATTTTTCCACTACAAGAAATATAGAATCATACCCCTTCATTGTCTTAGGTAATCCAAGAACAAAATCTATACTGATGTCACTTTAGGGTTTCTTAGGAATAGTAATAGGTGTATACAAACCAATATTTTAACTTCTTTTTTAACTTGAAAAACCCCACAACTCTTTACAAATTTCTAAACATCCCTATACATTTGTGGCCAATAATAATTCTCCTTTAGTAGACTTAATATCTTATAATTTCCAAAATGTCCAACCAATCCACCACTATTATTTTCCGTAATTAGATTCAACCTCATAGAACTTCTAGGAATACATAATTGAATACCTTTGAACAACATACCTTCTTGAATGAAATACTCATTATACTTTCTTATGTGATGTATCAGATTTGGTGTTCTCTACTCTCTCCACGCCTTAGAAAAATTAAGATCAACATCATACACTTCTTTCATTTCATCAAAGCCAAGAACTTCAACCTTTATTTCAGTCAACAAAGAATGTCTTCTACTTAATGCATCATCAACTCTATTAGTAACTGCACTCTTGTGCTTGATAAAAAATTATAAAATTCTACAAATACTCAACCCACTTCATATGTCTTTGATTCAATTTATGGTGACTTCCCAAGTATTGCAAAGCTAATATAGCACAAACTCCTTAGGAATAAAATAATGTCTCCACTTCTTCAAAGCTTGAACAATAGCATAAAATTATTGATCACACATAGAATATTTTCTATTAGCATCATTTAACTTTTCACTAAAGAAAGCAACAGGTTTCCCTTCTTGACCCTATTGCATTACTACTTGCATCACATTCAAATTGAAATACTTTATTAAAATCATTAAAGCCAATACAGGTAATTCAACAACATTTTGTTTCAAAGTCTCAAACATCTTATCAGCTCCATGTGTCCATTTGAATTCTTTTTTATCTCCTCTCATTTTCTGAGTCATAGCATTACAAATAACACTAAAATTCTTTATAAACTTTTTGTAGAAACTAACCAAACCATGTAATGGCATTAACTCACTCACATTCTCAGGTGTAGGCCATTCAAAAATTTCTTTAACCTTCTTTGGATCCATTCTCAAACCATTAGCTAAAATAAAAAATCCAAAATGCATAATCTCCTCTTGAATAAAAGAACATTTTTTTAGATTAATCAACAACTTTTCTTCTTTCAACCTCTATAATACTTGTCTAATATGCTCAAGATGTTCTTCCTTAGTCTTACTGAATATTAGAATGTCATCCAAATAAACAATCACAACTTACCTAAGAATCTTTTCAAAACTTCATTCATCAACCTCATGAAAGTACTAGGTGCATTAGTCAAACCAAAAGGCATAAGAAAAATTTCATACAAACCTTTTTTTGTCTTGAAAGCAGTCTTCCATTCATCACATTCTCTAATTTTGATCTAATGATAGCCATTTTTCAAATCAATCTTGGTAAAATACTTTGCTCCACTTAAACAATCCACTATGTCATCCATCCTTAGCATAGGATGTTCACATTTAGTCAAGTTTGTTAGTAGTCACAACACTTATTTAGATTATGTATACATTGTTTTTCAAGTACTATAGTTCAGATTGAGCAGTTCAGTTTTTGCCAAGCACTATAGTTCAATCTGAGTAGTTTGGCATTTGTCAAGTACTATAGTTTACACCAAGCAGTTTAGTGTTTGTTGAGTGTTACAGTTTCTATGGAGTTAATAGCTTAAGTCAAGTGAAGCCAATCTTGATCAAGTTGAATGGAGAATAGTGTCTATAGAGTACAATCATGATAAAAAAGGAATGTAGTTTATCCCGAGTTACACAATATCTACCAAGTCACTAGTGGATACCAAGTTTGAAACTATGGTGAAGTGATTAGTATGGATTGAGCCTCTACTTCTACTGAGTGCATGATGATGACATCATGTATTATAACTTCACCAAGTTAGTTTTCAAAACTCGTGTATCTATATTTGGGCCGACTTTGTAATGTTGGTGTTAACTTGTGTAATGGTTGACGTTGCAATTATGTAAAGTGGGTTGATATATATGTAATGTATTGTATCATATCCAAAGTAAGTATGAATAGGAGATAATATGAATGGAATGTAAGCACATGAATGAGAATAATAAGTATATTGTAAGGCCATATTAAGAGTAGTAGAGTTATATCTATCACATAAAGGTGATTATTATTTCAAAGGATCTCAATAATTAATTCAGTTGTAAGTTAGAGATATACTATTTCATCCTAATAGGTGAATCAGCTTCAAATCCTTTAACAGGGTAGACTTAACAGTCTTTTCTTAAATCTCTTTACTGAGTTCATACTTCATTGTATGTTTGTAAAACCTCTAACAAGGTGGACCTAGCAATCTTAATTTCTCCTAACAACAAAGACCATTAGAAGTGATCATTGTAAGCCTTAACCAACCAACTTTATGAAGTAGTATTGAAGTTTTTTAGGTATCATCCCCACCCAAGTTTTACTTTCTATTTGGAAGGTTTTTGGGTCACCAAATATTGTGTTCATGGTGTCTTATGTTTCTCAATTTCTCATGCATGTAGTAGATTTGATTTATTAACATTAATGCAATTAAGTTTTGAATTTTTTAAAAGGTTTTGTGGTTACTGATTCACCTCTCCCCTCTTACTAACCTAGCTAGTCTTGAATATTTTCAATAATTGGTATCAGAACATTGTGGTTCTTAGAATAAATTTTGACAGCTTGAGCAAAGATCAAGGACAATGGACATATTTAGGCTAGACAAAGCTATTGACAATGAAAATTTAGATCTAGAAATGACCATAGTTCAACTCAAGAAAGAAAAAGAGCATCTTTCCCAATATCTAAAAAGAAGGAAGGACCTTGCAAATCAAATGAATGGCCACTAGTATGTTGAAGAAAAGATCAAATATTTTCTCCTTTCAAGTAGTTCAAATGAAGTAAATGATGCAATCAAAGAACTCCTAGAAAAGAATGGCTCCCTACAAGAAGAAGTAAGAAAATTTAAAAAAGAACAAGAAATTCAATCAATAAGATTTTGTGAAATCTCAAAATAGAGAAATAAGGTAAAATAAGACTTGGAGGTAAGGAACAATAAAATTTAAAATCAATCCCTTCAGCAAGAAAATCTTATTGATCAACTCTCTAATGCAAATGATGAAATCATGAGTCTGAGATCTGAAAATGAAAGGTTAAGGAATGACTTAAACACTAAAAGGAAAATCAATGAAAGAATGAAAAATTGATCTAAATTTTGAGAAGCAACTCAATGAAACAATAATGAAATCCCAAGCAGACATGGATCAATTGAATCAACAAAATAAGCAGAATATTTATAAGAAAAAGGGTAAGGCATGACTTGGATATAAAGAAAAAGGTGAGTCCTCCAAAAAGGGTTAAAAAAAGAAGCAAAAACCTACCTGCAATCACTATGGTAAGAAAGGTCATACATCAAACAAATGTTGGAGTAATGGAAAAACAAAATTTATTGGAAAATGCTACAATTGCAGTCAGCATGGTCATAAAGCTAATGAATGCAAAGAAAAGCTAAAGTTTGAGGGCAAGTGTCACAAATGCAAGAAACAAGATCATAAGGCATCTAAATGTAGATATAAGTTATTCAATCCAGCTGAACAATTTGTAAAGGCAATATTCAGTTGGGACTACAACACTTGGTGTAGATCTCATTACTATGGAGAATATGGACACATTGGCATAAATTATGTTAGACATCATGTTGGTGTTTGAAAATGTTACCCATTTCCAATTACCCTGATGAGAACAAGATGCATCTAGGGGCAGCTAACTCCCATTATCAACACATCCATTCAGGCACCAGGCCAACTATAAGGCCGTACTCCTTCTGCACTTCAGGCTTTGTAAAACCTAGGCGGGTGAACCTCTTTAAAACTGACTATGTGACCAGTGCAATAAGCATATTCAGGATCTATAAAAGCAGATGAAACCCCTAATCCTTCTATGCTTAACTAGGAGATCACAAGCATGAAATAGCTAAGGACATGACTCATGAAACTGGAAAGCTAAGTGTGGGTTATACTTTGAATACCTTTCAACAATAAAATGAAAATGATTAAATAGATTGATATCAGCAAGACCCAAGTATGAGCAACAGAACTTAATGATCCTATCTCTGGCCAGTGCCTTATCTATTGGGAAATTAAATGAATCATAACCATACATCTCCTGGAAACCTCAAACGTATCTCTACATTAAGATTCTTGATCTATCTTTCACCTTGTGAATAGACATCTGCTACAGAATGAATCTCATACTCAGAAAATCCTATCATGAAATCTGCAAACCCTGTGACAAATATCAAGCAATTACATGGTTCTTTGTTCCATAAGCAAGACATTTTAACCACATACATTTCAAAATGTAATGCAACCTAATTCATGGTCTTTGATCACAAATTAGAAGAAATAACAGAGCCATAATTAGGAGACAAGATTGAAACTGAACTTAAAACTTTTGCTGCACTTTATTTGTTTTCCTTGAAATCAAATACATGAAATGTACAGAAAATAACTCATAGATCACCTAACAGAAAAGAACTATCTCCATAAAACTTAAAATGCTGTTCAATACAAGAAGAAATGCTGAAGAATGGTTTCTCAGTGCAAAAAATTGGAACCCCTACAAATGAAGAAAGAAAGAAAGATATAGCAAGAAATGAATTCCCGGATCTGATATGCAATTTCCAGGTGTCCACTTGAAATCCAATCCTTTGTAACTGAAAAACCTCTTTCTTCTTTCATCCCTTCTGATCTAATTTTGTTTCATCATTAATCTGTAACAAACTTGCAAAATATCCTTGCCTAATGATGAAAACCCTTTACTTGCCAAAATATTTGATTGCCCTAATAGAAAACCTTGTGTAGCTCAAACTGAGTGATACCTATGCAAAAAATGACTCCAGAATTAGAAAGTTCATCTTCTCCCGATTCTGGTGGTATATGATAAGGCATATCTAGCCTCTCGAAAACACCTAAAATCTTCGTTTGAAAAATAGTCCTCTGGTAGAGACATCAGGTCTGCATATCTTTAAATTTAAAATCCAAAAAAATTATAATAATCTAATGTCTTAACATTAGAATTAAAACCCTGCTTGATTTTAAAAACTGACATGCATTTTCAACAAAAATAATAATAAAATATTATTATTTTTAACTCTGCAAATTTTCCTGACCCTTTGAATTCGGGGTCAACCTTTAGTTGACCGACTGCCACGTGTCACTTGTTGATTTGCCAGCCTGATCTGCTCCATCTTCCACATGTCATCGCCATATCATCCTTCGCTATGTTGCTATAGGAGTCAGCAATTGCCATGTCATTGGCGACATAGCAACCTTGCGACATGTGTCACCTTCTATCACGTCAGCACCTGCTTCAGAATGCCACATGTCACTTGTTACTCTATGATTCGTTGTTGCTCCTCCAAAAAAAACTCCATGCTCACTTTCATCTGATCGGATGGGTGGGGCCCCATCACGCATTACTTTCCCTTCAAAAGGCATCATCTTAAAGACACAATGCCTATCGAGTGGTTTATTATTTAAACATTCTATGTTTGCATTTGTAACCAATGTGGGATAACTATTACTAAACTGTTCCTGTGCCCATGTTTTAAAACACCTTCCTATGGCTACTCCATACGATCTGATCCTGCCCAATCACCATTGTGAACAATGCGACGCTATCAAATGCCACTCCCATTAGAATCATTGCCCATCATTTTAGTGTGAATGTGTGCTCTACTTTTTTAACGGCACGAGCTTCAAACTTTTATACTTTTTCTGATGTAGTTTTCTTCCTTTTTGCAGTTGACTTCCCTTGTTCACGCATTGGGTTGCCTGGATAATTTGACACCTCTCTTTATCAGCAGCGTGAGCCTCTTACCTTGTTCGAACATGGGTCTGCGGCTTTGACTTGCGGCTCTTCTCTGCCTCCTTTTTGAATGCGTGTTCTTTATGGAGGTTCCCCATTTTAGTTGTTGCATTCCTCGCAAGGGCTAATGACCACAAAACACCACTATTTAATGGCTGACTGGAAATGCTGCTCCTCTGACTTTTAGTGTTAACTATTATTCTTTCTATCAGCTAGCTTAAACTTTTCTTATGCCATGGAGCTACTCTGAACAATGGCGTCTTTCATTGTTAGACCTGCGTGCTTCTTTCTTTGTGTGTTGGCTTGGTGCGGGGTGGACCTCTCATGAAATGGCATGATCACTTTAAAAAATGTCTCCCCTTCTTGTTAGGGTGGAGCTTCTTTGTTTGCAGGGGCAACTTGTACCATGGATGTCCTCCACTCTTAATGGTGGCTCCTTTCAATGGCGTGACTGTATTCTTAGTAGCCGGCTAAATGTGTGTGTTCTCTTCTTTATACATACATCGAGATGCTCTTCTCGTTGCCCGATCTATGCATGAATGCCCTTTTATGTGCTTTGCTCTCTTGCAATGTAGATTGAATTCTTCAAATTTGTTCCTCTTCTAGTAGCAATTCTTTAAATCTGCCACACTTTTGAGCTTTTACATAATGCATGATCTTCTATGAGCATTTTCCATGTCTTGGTCTTTCAATATTTCTTATTCCTCTTTGAGTAGAGTTTCCTCCTCATCTACAATGGTACAATCATGCCACTAACTTACAAGAGAACCACTGACACCAATGGCAAACATTTATGTCTTCTTGCTGATAGTCAAGGCCCAGATATTATCTTCGCGCTGGTCAAAAGTTGCAATACATTCCTTTGACTTAACTGTCCACAATTTCAACAAGTCATCAACACCAAAAGAAATAAACTATGTCCCATGAGCTAGGAATGAAGCTTGCAATACACTAGCAGTATGTCCACAAAAAGACTGATGGAATCAGTCGGACCCCAAAATGGGTCCGGCTAAAAGAATTTCATTTTCGGACAACTAAACTGTCAACTTGATCCATTGACCATCTCGAACTGACTTAGACACAAATTTGAGCAATAAATAATTGTTAAAAAACTCAATTTATCACTTTCTGCTAATTGTCAAATTTGTGCCAGGAGCTCCTTTGACTGGCCTTAAAAAACTGACTCAAACTTTTGACAAGGCTCTAAAATTTGGCACATTGAATCTTTGTTCTGCATTCTTGTACCCTATCAAATCTCATCTCACGATGAATTCCCAGTAAAAAGATATTCGCCATCAAATTTGCTTTCTCAAAATTACCTGCAAGGAAACACGTCAGAAAACAACAAATTGGCTCTAGAATCGGCTTGGAAAACTAGGCAAATGAGCACATGGGGAAACAAAAACTGGGACACTCATTCTTTGTCATGAAGACATTATGAAAATGCGATTTGGGCTCATGAAAAATCATGGGGCGCAAATGGCGAGCGTTCAAAGTGGGCTACTCAGAATTTTGCAAACTGGACATGCTGACAGAAAACATTTTTTGCGAATGGAATTGACTTGAAAAAATGTGAAGACGGATTCATCAAGACTTGAAAATTGACACACTTAAAGTATTTTCAGAGGAAAACACAATGGTACAATCCATTTGATCTCACCAATCACGGATTAAGTGTTATAACACCACAAACAGGGGTACTGACAAATCTGCAAATCCTGACACCAGTAAAAAGTTACAAATTGAGTTTGGAATCGCGTTTGAAAACTGATCAAATGGATTCTTCATGATATGAAACTTGAAACATAACAAGCCTCTAATGCTTATAATGCAATGCAATAGGAATTTCAACATTTGGATCAACTGGTCAAAATTTATTACTCGTCAAACAGGGCTTCCTAGGATTTTGAATAAAGTGCATCAGCATGAAAACAGTAACTGACCAACTTCAAGGGATTCAAAACCTAGTCAGACGAACTCGAAACGACTCAAAATCTGAAACATAGGTTTTTAGATATGGATATTAGGTACTCTCAAAGTGGTGAGTTATGATACAATTCTGGACAAAAGATATTCGGGTTCAAACACAGCCTCCTGTCGCTGTTTGACACTAGGGCAGAATTGTAAATTTGACAAAAGCTTGAAATAGGACTTCGCCAAGTGACTCAGAAACTCAATTTAACTTCATGAAACACTTAGGCATGCTGAATGAAAAGTGATAGAAGCATAAAAAACCTCATATGGTTCAAAGGTACAGTCGGGTACAATCTCATTTAAAAGCATTTATAGGGCTAATTTTTCTCAACAGGGCTCAAAATTGACCATGCAATTTTTAGCGCCAACAGTGGCTCTGTCTGGGGATGCATGTCCCTTGCGGGCATGCCAAGGATTCAGATCTCTAGAGGAAGCAGACCATTCCCAAAAACTTCAGAACTTCCCTCGAATAGCTTATTGAAAGCAAGGAAACAACTACCTCTACTATGTACAAGCGATGGCCCGGGGCCACCGAACTTCAACAAAATTGTTTACCCCTATCATAAACCTGATTTTCATTCCTTTCATCATGAGGTAAACTGAAATTATTACTTACATCAGCTTCACCAATCAGATTAACATTCTGAAACAAATCACTTAGCAAAACTGAATCTACAATTTCACTTTCATAATGCTTATAAAAGCTTACTTCATCTTCAACCGTTAGCTCATTATGAAAGTTTTGATCAGCATGCTCAAAAATATTAGACTAAAAATGAAAACCTTCTCTAACAAATGACTCATGCATGCTATCATTCTCGAATATGAAGGCTTCATATTCAGCTTGGGGAAAGGGATCACACATACCTTGAAAATGTGTATCCTTATGCATAACCAGATGATATTCAAACGAGGACTCTGACTTGTACTCACACATGTCATCAACATCAAAATCTGAAACTAATCCACAATATTCCATTGGTTCTTCACAATCAGCAAACAGATTAGTCTTCGCATTAAAATATTCATCATAAAACTTAGTACAAGATGCATGTTGATTTTCAATAATAACTTTGTCAAACATCTTGTCATCTATCTCATTAGATGTAACATCATAATCATTTTCTCTATCAAACTCAGAAGAAGAACATTCTAATCTCTTATAGCAGTAAGATAAAGTATCATCATCAAACTTATTCTCTGCTAAAACTGAAACTTCCATGTGTTCTTCAAAAAGAGGATTGATAACTCCATGCAAAGCGCCTTTGTAGACATTAGGACAAGTAATGTGCTGATCAACATCAAATTCCTCACCATATAATGGATTAGTGAAAACTTTAAAATCATTTATAACATCACTGTCATGGACACTTTCAGCATATGAAGAAGAAAAATTAGAATCATATGAAGACTCAACATCCACTCCGTCAACGAAGCATGTAGAATATAGATCAAAGTTAGTTTCATTGTCTCCATATAGGTGATTCAAATGTCTTGCAAGAAAATCATCATTTATCTTACCAATAGGTGCTGATGCATTAATCTCAGAGTCAATCACGTACTGATCATCATTACACTCATCCTCAAGACACTCTTCTACACAATTAGGTAATACATCTTTATGGATAACCTCTTTGTCTTCATATTGTGTAGACACATTTTCTTCATAACTTTCAATCTCAAACTAGTTTACACAATTCTGATATGGAAACTCACTTTCAGGTTTAGAAACAGCATTCATACCTTTATTAGCAAGAGAACACTCACTTCCATCATTGCTCTCTTCTTCCCAATCAGCATCTAATTCACATGAAGACGGACACATATTAGCACTATCCTCTTCTTGACTTGAGTAATAACTCTCATCATTAGCTTCATATGACACCTCTTGATAATATATTGGATCAGCAACATAATTATCACTTGGAAGACGACTCTCAGCTTTATCATACTCACATTGATATGATTGTCTTTCAACTTCAGATTCAATAACATTCTCAACATGATGCAATCTCTCATTGAGATAATTCATTTCTTGCTATATGTTTCTCTCTTTCTTCATTTGTAGGGGTTCCAATTTTTGCACTGAGAAACCATTCTTCAGCATTTTCTCTTGTATTGAATAGCAATTTAAGTTTTATGTAGATAGTTCTTTTCTGTTAGGTGATCTATGAGTTATTCTCTGTACATTTCATGTATTTGATTTCAAGGAAAACAAATAAAGTGCAGCAAAAGTTTGAAGTTCAGTTTGAATCTTGTCTCCTGATTATGGCTCTATTATTTCTTCTAATTTGTGATCAAAGAGCATGAATTAGGTTGCATTACATTTTGAAATGTATGTGGTTAAAATGTCTTGCTTATGGAACAAAGAACCATGTAATTGCTTGATATTTGTCACAGGGTTTGCAGATTTCATGATAGGATTTTCTGAGTATGAGATTCATTTTGTAGCAGATATCTATTCACAAGGTGAAAGATAGATCAGGGATCTTAATGTAGAGATACGTTTGAGGTTTCCAAGAGATGTATGGTTATGATTCATTTAATTGCCCAATAGATAAGGCACTGGTCAGAGATAGGATCATTAAGTTCTGTTGCTCATACTTGGGTCTTGCTGATATCAATCTATTAAATCATTTTCATTTTATTGTTGAAAGGTATTCAAAGTATAACCCACACTTAGCTTTCTAGTTTCATGAGTCATGTCCTTATCTATTTCATGCTTGTGATCTCCTGGTTAAGCATAGAAGGATTAGGGGTTTCATCTGCTTTTATAGATCATGAATATGCTTATTGCACTGGTCACATAGTCAGTTCTAAAGAGGTTCACCCGCCTAGGTTTTGAAGAGCCTGAAGTGCAGAAGGAGTATGGCCTTATAGTTGGCCT